>CM071873.1:3683921-3782200 GCA_036759665.1 Gynandropsis gynandra
GTTTCGTTGGTATGGCTGCTGTGATGGCTGAAATCCCGAATGCCTTAACGGTTGAGTCATTCGGTATGACAAGTTCGGGTGATTCCTCCAACTCGGGTTGTAAGAATTCCCGAATTGAGTGTTGTCTTGCTGTTGGGCATAATTCATCTGTTCGTAATCCTTATGTACCGTGCATTGATAGGCTACACGCCCCGTATCTCCACAATTCGTACAGTACATGGTATTCGCTGCATTACCCATAGCTCTATTCTGGTTAGGCTCATATAAACGACGAGTGCTATCAGGCATACCTCTCGGAGTTGACCACATGGTATGGTTCATGGCGAGATTATCAATCAGCTCAAATGCCTCCTCGACGCTCAAATCCATGAATGATCCTCTGGCAGCGTTATCCAACCTCGTTCGGTGCTCATCTGAAATTCCGTTATAGAAAGTTTGGATAACGTACCATTGCTCAAGACCATGGTGTGGACATAACTGTAGAAGATCCTTGAATCTACCCCACGCCTCAAATAGCGTTTCTCCATCTCTGCATCTGAATGTTGTGATTTCCACTCTCATCTGAATCGTTTTGCTCGGAGGAAAGAAGCGTGATAGGAACAGTGTGCAGAGCTAATCCCAAGTGGTGATAGATCCGACTGGGAGTGATTGCAGCCAAGTTTTCGCTCTTCCCCCAATAGAGAAGGGGAAGAGACACAACATGATTGCATCCTCCGAGACTCCGTGAATTTTGAACGTACCTGAAAGCTCGAGGAAGTCTCTGAGGTGCTGATGGGGGTCTTCATGGTTTCCACCCATGAATTGCTTCTGATAAAGCATGTTTATCATTGTTGGCTTAATCTCAAATTGCTCTCTTGCAACAGTAGGCATCCTTATGGCTGTTTGCACGTTGTTCATATTCGGCACCACGTAATCCCTTAGACGACGTGGTGGAGGAGCCTGTAATTGCATCTGTCCATTGCCGTTCTGGTTATCCATCTTTTGTCGACCTGAAAGTTCTGCAAAGGAAAAACAAAGAACAATTTACGTAGAAGGAACGAAAGAAAAGAAAACAAAAATAAAAACAAAAAAACAAAGCAAGAAGGACTCTAGGTTCGAATCTAAGACGCGTTGACAATAGTCCCCGGCAACGGCGCCAAAAACTTGATGCGTTATCAGAGTTAAATAAAATAACCTAAACTACCCGCAAGTGCACGGCACGTGTGTAGTATTTTAGGTGACTACGCAACACTACCTAAACTCGAACTAGGAATCAAACTTGCTAACGAAAGAATATGGGTGGAGAATGAAATACTGAAAGTAAATAAACTACTTGGGTTCTAATGATAAGACAAACGTCCTAGGAAACCGGTTTCACCACAAGACTACCGAAACCAACGATCAACCTATCTATCATGCAATCCCAGTTAAAGCTATCTAAGGCGGACGATCCTAATATGATATCTACCCTCTCTCGAGGCATAGACACGTGATCTAGACAAGCTGCCCCCTACTTTCGTGGCTGACACCTTGAACTAAACCCATAGGCTCTATGATTCATCCGTTCACCCTCAACCGTTGCTACCCTACTTTCGTGGCCTAACCTCGATTGTTCTAAACCTGATCTTCCAAGACTAGAATTCTCCTTTCGGTCCTTCTCCTAATCTCTAACACATGAATTTACGTGGCCTTTGTAAACACAAGTAAATTAAAGCACTCAGATAAAGAATAGATGAACTAAAACGGGAAGATGCATCCAAAATAGATCAAAAGTGGTTCCGGGATAGCCAAGGGCTAATCCCTTCTCCTAGAACAAACAAACTACTCGCTCATGCGCCTGTAAAGAAACATAAACATAGTAGAAAGTCTAAGGAACATAAAAACCAAACAAAACCGAAGTGGCGGTGCTTGATCTCCAATGCTCCTCGCTTATCTCCTCGCAAGAACCTGCTCTAACTTCGCTGAATTGTTCTCCTCTGTAAGCTTCCTGTAATGACGTCTTTTTGCCTCCTTTTAAGCCTCCTAAGTCGGTCCAATTGTTGCCCTAATTGCCCCACGAGTTCCCTTATGTTTTAAGTTAAGTTTACTTAAGTTTTGAGAAGTTTCGGGCCGCTACCCGCTCGGGTAGCGAGTGTACCCGCTCGGGTGCGGCTAGGGCAGTTGCAAATGGTGCACAAGTTTGGCCGAAGGTCTTGCCCGGTCGTGCAAGGGTTGTGCCCGACCAGGTGGAGGCTTTTCTTGCTCAATCTCGTCACGTTTGTCCCGTGATGATCCTTTAAGTTGCTCCTTAGCTCCGTGCATGTCCTTTTAGCTCCAAAATGATCCAAATACGGGTAAAAACCTGTAAGAACATGAAAAGCACGAAAACAAGTAAAACGGATACGGAATCATACGTAAAGCAACACATATATATCGAAAACGTCTCTTTAATCATGCATGAAATACGTATGAAAACGAGATGATCAATCGTGTAGTGGTCAGCAGGTGCACTTAAATGTTCATGAGTTGATCTGTCTGTTCTTGTACAGTTCCTGTCGAGAAGGGAAAAATAACACAATCAGTAGACTGATCTTCATCAAATACAACGTTTACTGATTCAATAACTTTTCTTGTCCTTAAATTGAAAATTCGAAAAGCAGTGGTGTTATTTCCATAACCAAGAAAAATTCCCTCGTCACTCTTTGCGTCAAACTTACCAAGGCATTCTCTATCGTTCAGTACATAGCAAGTGCACCCAAATATGTGAAAGTAACTCAAATTTGGACTCTTACCTTTCCAGAGCTCGTATGGAGTTTTTGACATACCTGGACGAAGATATACACGATTGATGATATAGCATGTTGTGTTTACCGCTTCTGCCCAGAATCGAATGGATATGGATTTACCATGCAACATTACTCGAGCCATTTCTTGCAATGTTCTATTCTTCCTTTCGACAACTCCATTTTGCTGTGGCGTTTTTGGTGTTGAGAACTCGTGAATGATACCATGTTTTTGACAAAATTTGTTGAAAATGTCATTCTAGAATTCTTTTCCATGATCGCTCCTGATACGCTCAATGCAACCTTTAGTACTTTTCAATTGAAGGAATAGATTTACCCAAGTGTATCGAGAAAAATCATCTACAATGACAAAGATATATCTTTTTCCTCCGAAACTCTCTGTTCTCATTGGACCCATCAAGTCCATGTGTAGCAATTCCAGGATTTTTTCTGTCTTTACTTCAGGCATTCGCTTGTGGTGGACTTTGATTTGTTTACCTAGCTGACATGGTTTGCAAGTTTTTGATTTATCTAACTTTAGCTTAGGTATACCTCTTACTGCGGCAGAATCTGACAGTTTCACCAGGGATCTGCAGTTTACGTGTCCTAGACGCTGATGCCACAGTGATAGCGCATCGTCGGTTGCTTTAAAGCAAACCTTATCTTCAGTCCATACGTAACAATTGTTTGAAGACCTCGATCCTGTAAGCACACACTTAATGTCAGAATTCATAACTAAACATTCTTTGTTAGTAAACTTACCTGGTGATGACTGTCACAGAGTTGACTAATGCTAATCAAATTAGCTGTTAGACCTGCAACAAACTGAACATTTGTTAGAGCTGGTTGTCCCGGTGAAATAAGATCTCCTCTGCCGAGAATTTTTCCTTTGTGTCCGTCTCCAAACACTACACTCCCTGCATTTTTTATTTCAACAAAATTTGAAAGTAGTTCTTTGTTACCTGTCATGTGTCTTGAGCATCCACTGTCAAAGTACCAGGTATTTGTCTTTTCTTTGTGAGTAGAAATATATACAACGTAGCAATTCAGATCACTTTTCCTTACCCAGATTTGTTTTAATTTTGAGGACTTACTTGCATCATACCCGTTTTTCTTGTAGCATGTACGCTGTTTATGGCCTTTAATTCCACAGAAGTAACAAGTAACAGATTTTCTTCTTCTGTAATTTCCATATTGTGTTTTCCATACGCTGTTTACAATTTTGGCTAGGATGCTTCTATCCGGAGTTGACATACCAGAGTAATCTGTCAATGATTTTTCATTTTCACTAAGCAACTTCTCGAGCTCTATAAGAGTGTACTGCTGAATCTCATCTGCTAACAATTTTAGATCAGTAAACTTGAACTATTTTTTCTTTTTAGAAAGTATATCTTCTGAAAAGAATTTCCAACACTCATTCCATAGGTCAACCGGTTTGCTAACCTCACAATATAAATGTAACAAATAGTCGACGCAATTGTGATGGCATGGCCCACTTAGATGCCTCATGCATTACTTGTCACCATTCATTATCTCCATCAAGCAATTTCCTTGCTATGCACACGTATTTAAAACTGTTATACTTGACATTATCAATTGTTTTGATGTCATCATAACCGGTTGCCCCTTTAACTATGTTTAATAAAATCCTTACATAGTAGAGTTCCCTTTTATGCTGGATGAATGTTGAAAATTTTACCGAGTGTGAAATCTCTTTACATTCTAAACCAAAACTTGCTTGTACTGTTCCAAATGAACAACGTCGAAAACTGCAGATATATTAATTTTCTTGCATCTTTGAACATTCTGTTTGTTTTCATCCATAGGTAAACATAGTCTCTTTCACACCTAGTTTTTATATAATTTTCTCTAGATCATATGCATCATCAAAAAATTTGGACTATGTTCGTTCTCCAAATATAATGATAACCTCATAATGGAGGGTCTTTGATGGTGTATGTGAAATGAAAAATCCGCCATACTACTTCGCAATAAGAAAGGTTACGACATTCAAGTTAATTTGTTATTTCGTTGATTTATGAAACATGAGCCTTCTCCAAGTTTGATGTGCCTCCATTATTGATGTCCTTCTCAATCAACAAGGATACTTTGTCTACTCTTTTTCTAATATATTTTAAAATATATTTGATTGCATTAGATTTGCTACACCATTCAACATTAATGTGTGCCCTATATTTCTTCAAAATTTTAAAGTAATGAACGACATACCAATTTCTCAATTTTATATCCCCTTTCATCACAAACTTCAAGTCATCTTGTCTATACTAATATAACCCATAACTTGGTGTTATCCACGTATGTGTTCTCGATGTATGGCGTTGGATATTTCTTTGTGCAAATTCTATTTTCCATGCATGGCGACCATGGCAAATAGAATTCCATCTAGTTTAATTTTTAATGATATTTTAGCAATCATATAATGAAAAATGGAAGGACCATTTAAAATTGAAAAAAATGAGATTGTATTTACCAGATAAGGGCTTTGGATTAAAAACTCCTACATTGATATCTTCGAGAATTCCATCTAGTTTAATTTTAAAAACTCGGTATTCAATGTCTGATCTATCACTAGCATTGTTTGCACTGTATGAATCAAGATGCTCCAAGATCTTTTTCTATTTTGGATTAACAATCATTGTAATGAAAAGTTCGGGGTTACCATACCACCTATATATAGCCATTACATCATGTTAGTTTTCAACTATATAACGTGAGCCACCCATAAATGATGATGGGAGAATAATTATTTTCTCTATAACTTCGGTGAATGTACCTCCCTTTCCAACAACATCAAACACATTATTATAAAGATGCGACCTAAGTTTCTTCTGATTGTTTCTTGCCTATTATATTCCTTCTTGTTCAATAATAGTGTATGCATCAACAACATATTGTTGAAAAAGGCATCCCTCATTGATTATAATTTTTTCCTCACATAGTCATGTTTGGATATGGTAGGCATAAAATTCTTGCATTGTGACAGAGGCCCTTTTGATATTTCTACCACAATCGATGTATGGTATCTCCTCATGAAATCCAGATTGACCATAAGGGAAAAGCAACAGATATTATAAGCTCATGAAAAATTAATAGAGATTGCACATCCTATAAAGTTGGCCAACCGGTTTCAATTGCAAGATAACGTATTTTTTTGCAGTAGGTGTACAAAGATCACAAGCAATCAAACCACAACTCCATCTCTTGTAGGCAAAGCATATTGTTTACCCTTCATCTGAGGCTCAACCAACCGTTAGGTAAAGTTAGTTGTAGCCCCAGCTTCATAACGATCACGAGCCTTACGAAAAGTCTTTGCCGAGTGATTATGCTCATCAAGCACTCTGTATCAGGCTTTCTACAATGCTCTCATCTGAATCACATGTAGTCGTAATACGATGTAATGTTTTTATACGGTTGTGTACCTCATTTGCAGTATCATATATGTAGAGCTGAGCAAATTTAGGAGGGATCCCTTGAACCGACAAGAGTGAACCAATCTAGTAGTGATTTTGACCATGAATACGAAATATGAAAAGACCACTTCCCCCTACAACAGAATGGTCAATCTTGGCACCGATCGATGTGAATGCAAGGATTGAATTATACACTCGGATGTTTGTTCGAAATGGAAGGGATTTATCAAGCAGTTCTTTGAATAATAGTTGCCCATGGTTCATTTCATAGAAATACTCTTGGACGACCAAACTAATGCAACAAAGTGTAGGCATTGTCACTATTAACGTGCATGGGTGTCAAGCCTACAAATATAAATGGCAATAACATATTGTTATACTGATAATGAGAATAAACGGGATAAAAGGTTGATGTTAGTTTATAGTCAGTAAATTTGATCAACTAACCTTCTTGTTGTGATGTAGATGGTTGTATAAAAGTAGATGTGGCATGACATGTATTAATTTTTGAGAAAAATAATTGTCTAGGTTCGAGCCTAGACCTAAACAAATTTTAATGAGCTATACAAATTTTAATTTAGTAGGTGGTAACCATACATATTAGAAAAAAAGTGACCTTACTGATTTCCTGATGCATTTTATGTTTCATCGGCGTAAGTGTTTTGCGTACATTCTGTGCCATCTTAGAGTTTCATGCAAGTCCATGAATGAAAGATTTTTTTAGTCTAAATATGATTGGATCACAGAGGTTTATGGGACATACTATTCAATAATATACATGTTGTATCTAATGTGTAGATCTTATACCATTTATAAGAACCATTTTTAAAATTACCCATCGTAATTATTAACAAATTTATTTTCCAAAGAGCGTGTCACCTCTTCTAAGGCGAGCTTGCTCATAATCAATTTTTATGAGGATTGTGTGTTGCATTTTTTTTGCGAGAGCCAAAAACGGCTTTGTGTAGGCACAAAATATCAGAAATAGTAACAGAAAACATATTATATAAAAGAAAGTTTGGAAAATGTACTTCCATGTATTTATGAAATCGCAAAGATATTAGGGATGCCTCTAGCCTGATAAAATTCCTTTCGAGCCATCATAATAGCTTTTTGCATGCTCCTTTCGATTCTGAATTTTTTGTTATTTCAAGTGTAATATTAAACTACATATTAGGTTTTAAATGCAGTGTCATGCTTAATGCATGTAATATTCAAATCTAATAAACAATTATTGTGCTACATTAGGTTAGTTAAAAAAATAAATAGGGATGTGCAAGGGGATAGGGATGTGCAAGAGGATGGGTCATAATAAAAACCTTTCCGCTGGACTTTATATTCTTTTGCAGTTGCCAATCGTTGTGTTTGTGACATGTAGTATTGGGAAAACCAAGGACGACTTGCTAGTAAATAAAAAACACACAATACATTAATTTAGTAAACCATAAAAATATTTTGTTTGTTTTAGTATTTATTATGAAAAATAAAAAATGCATAAAAGTGGCATTCTTAATTTATTTTTATTGTCGAAATAGTACGTTTAGGCTTCCTCATTTGATAATTGTTTTGCTACTTGTTGTATTCATGTAGACTTATATTATTAGAAAAAAACTATCGTAACAACTAATGAACAAAAAAAACTTGTTGGTAAAAGCCAAAAATGCTAATTTATGTGCATAAGTATAAAAATTCAAAAAACGTCTAATAGTATGAGTATAAAGGTAGTAAAGGGAAAAATATATCCCTTTAACCGGCCACTTAGTTGATCATAGATTCAAAACCTAGTGATCGTCGTTTTAGCCATCTCTCTTCATAATCAACACCATTGGCACTAGACCTAACCTCCGAAGTTACTCACTTATCTCTAGAGAAGCCGAAACATTCCTTGTGTACGGACTCCTTAACGGTCCCTTGATGAACCGCTACATGAGAAAATTTGACTGTCCTCGTCCATGGTTCTTAAGAGCCTTCGATTGGAAGGAAGCCTGGAGTTAAACATTGTATGAAGAGGTAAGTATGTTAGAATGTTTGTGTTACCGGCTTATGAGGCGGATTTTGTTTGTTTTGAAGGGTTTTGCCTAGTATTATGTGCGAGAATTTCTGGCTATGACGTTTTATTCCGTACCAATTGTATTTCTTGAGGGTATGGGGTTGATGGCCTTGTGTTGGTTATTTTGTTGAGAGAGTAAGCAGTTAGATTGCTGAAGGGCGGCTATGATGTCGTTGGTCGTCTGTAGGTTAACTGGATAGGGGAACGTGATTTATACAATCACTTTTGATATGTAGAAATCCATATTTCAATTTTCTTGCCAATATTTCCATTTTAAAAGTTCATATGATTACATTGTAAATCAATGAAGAATCTATCGATTTTAAAAAATGTTTCCTTTCTTACAACAAACAGAACTACTATTTCAAATCTTAAAGTGTAAACAATTTTCTTATCACACTTCTTATACTTAACATGGGTCGATACTTTGGACACTATAACCTCGCGGAAGAGGGTGAATATGGAGACAATTAGCTCGTTGGAGAGGTGAAGCTTTTTAAAACAGTAAGTGATTATATGTTTACCTTCACTGTTGATTGTTTTGGGTATGTGTTTGGTTTAGGTTACCAAATCTGTAGGAATTTAAAAAACAACAACATAGTTGTAAAACAAAAATGCACTCCTTAAGTATAACAAAGATTTAAAGAAACCACAAAAAATCTCAAAACATTTTAAAAACTAGGTTATTGCAAATTACTGAAGAAGTTTAAAAATTAAAAACAAAACAGATAGCTCAACTCCTAACCCATGAAACATAGTATTGCACTTTAAATTCACTGAATACAAATGCACTTTGATGTGGTTAATCTCAAGTAATAATTATCTAGACTAACGCTTCCGCAAGAATATAGATCGTGTAGTACCACGGCCGAACACAAGGGAATCGATGTAACTGTAAAGTTAGTAAACTGATGAATAGGACGGTTAAAATCAATTAGTGTTTGGAATGCGAATAAAGCTAATCTAACTGATCAACGGATTAAATTCAATTACTAAACACCACATGTTTTGAGAGATGTACGATGATGCAATGAAGTTCTAACATGATAATTGGTCTTAGATATTATCACGAGTTCAGGGAATTCAAGCTCTAATATAGGAACTGACTGGTGTAGACTTGTCCACTACCTAGCGTGCGTACTGCCAATCTACCGATTGCATAATCTCACCCACTAGATGCATTAAAACCGTTATCCTAATCCCTACATTCAATCAACCGACCTGACGTAGATTCTAAATGGATTAAATCCTAAATCATGGCTAAGTTCCAAAGTCTAATCCCCTGGCGTAGATTCATTAGACTTCTATAATCATTCATTCAAGTAGCGTGCAAGAACGAAAGCATTAAGAACATCCAATCATTCTAAAAATGATCTAATACCATAATCATTCATTCAAGTGGTGTACAAGAATAAAAGCATTAAGAACCACCAAGCATTAAGAACAAGGCTTCATTACATATCGACAAGGCTCTCTAACCCATGGTTATAGGTCTACTCGGACATGGATTTAGAAAACGAAACGCAAAAGAAATCTATATTCAACATAGATAAAGAACGAGATTACTCCATATTCTAGTACCAATGTCTTCAACAGCTCCTTCGCGATCCGGTTTCGTTGCCCCATCTCTATCTTCGTATGCGTTTTACTCTCTCTTTACTCTCTCTCCCCCTATTTCTCTGTTTGCGCCCGTTTCTGTCCTAATGATCCTCTTTCTCTTTCCCCCTTTCTTCCTCTTTCCTCTTTCTTTTCTTTCCTTTTCTTCTTCTTTTCTCTTTGACTGTGCTTTTCCATTCAAGCAATTGAGTTTCCATTTGTGTTTACACAGCCGAATGTTTCCTTTTCCTCGTCGTAAGTTACGTGTTCTTCATGCTCGACCGGGCACAAGAGTAAGCTCGGTCGGGCTTCAACTATGCCCGGGTCGTGCTCTTCGTTCTGGAATGTTTGCTGTTTCATGAGCCCGGGCGGGCTTGAGATGGTGCTGGTCGGGCACTTCATTCTCCTTGTGAGCCCGGTCGTGCTACGCATTGTGCTCGGTCGTGCAGTGTATGGTGATCGGCCTGGCTATGCCTTCCTTTTTGTATGCACCGATCGTGCAGGTTTAAGTAATGTAGGGTATTTCCTCGTGTTAGTGTTCGATATCTTCATTTCCTGCAAATACACGAGAAAACGTTGAAAGAGGACTAAATGATGCTTAACGTTCGATAAAATCTAAATGAATGATTAAACTAACTGTGAAAATAAACTAGAATACTACAACAAAATAGAGGTTATCACACTTCCCATAATCGACACCCTTTTCTATTGAATGAGCTAGCTGTCCAACAAGATCTCCATTTAATTTCTCGTATTTCTTAGTGGCTAAACCCTCCACTTGGTTGAGACCTTCAACCGGACAGGGAGATGACAACTAAACCAGAAAAGATTAATATAACAACCATTAGATATGTAAAATGACCTTAAAAAATTGTATAAATATAAATAACAAACTTCAAGTGATGCATATTCTTCGCCTACAAATGAGGTGTCGTCTAAAATATGTGAGACAATAAAATTTTGGTGCTAGATGAAAAATTATATGAGGTTAGTTTGATTTAAATAGTAAAAGTTACAAATTATGTCCTTCAAACATCGAGGGATATCCAATTCCTCACTATCAACATGATTTTAAATAACATTTAGGGTTAGGATATTTCAAGGGATTAGAATTATAGGATCACAGATAGGAAAAGATCATACCTCTTGATTCATTAGTTCAAAAGCTTTATGTTTGGTGACTTTGGTGATATCCTGATCAAAGGCAACGAAAGCTGATGTTTTCGTGCCATCACCAACCAAAAATTCAACTTTATACCTAGAAAAAAATAGGGTTAAAATGTATAATGATGTGCAAACTATCAAGCAATGAAAATGTCTAATATCTACTTACCGCAAGAGTACGAATCGGTGTAATACCAGGGTTGAATTCTAGGGACTAATGCAACCTAAGCTAAGAATATGACTAAACTAAGACGAGTTGAATTGGTGGTGATGTGGAACTAATTTCTAAAACACTAAAGTGAATTATGACAGCGACGGGGAGACGTGAAAAACTTGATAATTAAGGACACTATGGGTTTCGAGTTACCGGGATTTACAAGGATGCAATAAACAAAGGATCATAAACCTATCGAATCATCTTGATTATCGGGGAATTCATGCTCATAAATAAGGAGTGGTTCTCTTGACACCTAAACCTCCTAACCATAATAATGTGCAATCCTACCTCCCGGCAGCGATTAACTCGTGGTTACGGTAGCGTTAAGCGCGCAATCCTAATTCCTAAGTCGATTAACCGACCGGCCAGATTCTCATTAATCGAACTTAATCAACAATCAACTATTTCGGATTCATAATCTAACCTCCCGGCTAAACACGAATTCCTATATTACCAAACGCCCAGCACAAGTATGAATCTTTACTATGTTGATTGAAAAATCGAAATTCAAGAAAACTTCAAAAGGTTAAGCATTAACGCATAATTTCAAGCATCCATTACAAATCCGATATCCCTAACCCATAGCTGGAAATCTACTCACTCATGGTTTCTACTGTAAAATAAGAGAAATAAACCCTAGACATGATAAAGGATAAGAAATACGATTCCTCGATCTTTCTTATCTTGTTACCGAAGTCCGGATTATTGTTTCTCTCCTTCTCCAACTTCTCCTGAGTTTCTCCTTGTGTTTTTCAGCCTCATTCCTCGCATTAGCCACCTTCTGCATTTCATTAGCCGCCCCCTTTTCTGTTTAATTTTCGTTCACAGCCTAAAATAGATTGTTCCTGAAATTGTATCAAACAGCCCGAGCAGGCTCCTATTGGGCTATGTGCTCACCCCGCGCGGGCTCATCATGTATCAAACAGCTCGAGCGGGCTCCTTTCCTCCCCGAATCGTGCAATATTCGCTGGAAATGCAGCCCACGTTGATATCCGCCCTGCGCGGGGTCATCATGTTTGTCCAATCCGAGCGGGTTCTCTTCCAGCCCGAGGCGTGTGAAATTTTCTGGAGTAGCAGCCCGTGTGGGCTAGTGAGATAGAACGCACAGGTTCTTGTTGTCGCATGGAGCACGAGCGGGTTGATGTTCAGCAAGGGTCGGGCTAAAACTTCTGCCGGGGCAGCCCGCGTGGGGGCCTCTCCGAGACCGAGCGTGCAGAGTTAATTTTATGTACTTGCTCTTTTTGCTCGATGCTCGGGTGTTCCATTTGGTTCCGTGGTCTGAATTTGCTCCGAGTGGCTTGTAGCTTCCAATATGTACGGTTGAATCCAGGAATTGACATTCTAAATCTCGGTTTAGCCTTGTCGCCTTAAAACCTGAAAATCAACAAAAAGGAGTACATAAAGAACGTTCGTATCGGTTTTGTAACTTGTGCTATACAAACTATGCGAAAATGATGTAAATGCTTAACCTAAAACTAACACACACTACGTGTTATCATATAACATTTAAGAAACTGAAAAGGTAAGAGAAACATTAAAGAGTTTACTAATTGTATAACTCCAACAGTGTTATTTGCATGACAATTATTGCAAAACAACGAATCTGCAGTTCTTTTCAATTTTTTTGAACACTTGGTACATACGACGTAGCTCACATGTATATATGTATATATATAAGCTATTTGTGAAGACAAATGCATAAACCCTTTTCTGTTATATACACAAAAACAATTTTTAAAACATAAACCTATTTAAAAATAGTTTTAAAAATTGTATGTATATATATATACACGTGTAGAAAGCATAAACATATATATATATATATAAGCTATTTATGAAGGGAAGGGAACTGCATAAACCATTTTCTATTATATACACAAAAAAACAAAAACAGTTTTCGGAACATAAACATGTTTAAAACAACAGTTTTAAAAATTATATATATATATACATATGTATAAAGTATTACAGATTCCAAAAACATATATATATATATACCTGCTGTTTATAAAGGCAAATGCATAAACTATTTTTTATTATATAGATAAAAACAATTTTTAGAACTTAAACCTGTTTAAAAAGAAACAGTTTTAAAAAATTGTATACATATATATATAAATGTATAAAGCATTACAAAATGTAGTTTACATGTTAACATGAAAATGAAAAGGTGATTTATATATATAAATGGAGAAATATATATTATATATATATATATGGCCAGATTGCAAACACTGAAAAAACAAGTCATTTTTAACGGACGGGGCAACAGATCCGTCCGTTGATAAGAAATTACAACGAATTGTAACGGATTTACGAGAACTTTCAACGTGCATACATCGGTTGCAATCCGTTACAAATGTCAACGGATGTTTAACAGATACCGTCCGTTGTCCCGTCCGTTGCAATCCATCACAATTTTTAACGGAATGTTAATAGATATCTTTCATTGGCGCCATCCGTTGGAAGCCCGTTAGAACACCGATAAAAATATTTCAACGGGCATCCGTTGCTAATATTAATGAATGCTCGTTACAAATTGCAACGGATGTCCCTTGAAATTGTTAATTTCGAGGTTTACCGGTGGAAATAAATTCAAGTGAACTTGCAACGGCCATCCGTTTGGTTTCCAACGGATGTCCGTTGAAAATTGCACTATTTAGATCATATTTTGGACTAATTGACTAATCCAATATCAATCCGCCATATGAATGAATAAAAATTAGAGACAAAAATGAAAATTATGGATTTTTTATATCTAGAGAATGGAATTATAGAAGAAAAGATCCTATAACCGAAGAGATTACACAAGAATTCTTAAACGGATTGGAGCAATTCATGAGTTTTGCATCAATGCAACCTTTGTATCAATAATGAGAGACAATGTTATGTCCATGCAAAAGATGCAAAACATAAAGTATCGAAGTCAAGAAATTTTCTGCAAACATCTTTATTGGTGGGTTTAGTTGAGAATTACGAAATTTGGTTTTTTCACGGTGAAAATTGCGTTAGAGATATTGTGCAAGATGCACAAGTAGAAAAAAATGAAGAAGTTATTTATGAAGCATCAACGACCAATCCATATGCAAAAATTTTGTCAGATGCTTTTCCTAGAGTTGTTAATGAACAAACGCATGAAGAGATGCCAAACAACGATGCACGTCGATTCTTCAACCTATTGGTTTCGGCGAAACAACCTATATATGAAGGTTATCGTGAAGGTCAGTCTCGCTTATCTTTATCTTCAAGATTGATGAGTATAAAAACAGACTACAATGTTGCTGAAAATTGCATGGATTCAATTTGCAAAACCATGCGTGAATATTTACCGGATTATAATCAAGCTCCCGAGACATACTACGAAACAAAGAATGTGTTAAAAGATTTGGGAATGCCACATGGGAAAATTGATGTTTGTAGAAACAATTACATATTGTTTTGGGGAATGATAAAGACTTGTTGGAATGCAAGTTTCGCGGTCTAAATAGATTTCGGCCAAAAAACCATCTTCACGTAAATATGTACCATACAAGAAAATGATCTATATGCGTGTAGCAAATAGGTTAAGAAGGTTATTTGAATAAAAAACCGTCGCGACAATGAGATGGCACGCAGAACACTCGACGGGTGAAGGTATAATGCAACATCCATCGGATGGTAAGGCTTGGAAAGATTTCAATGAAATATTTCTCGAGTTTGCGTATGAAATGAGAAATGTTTATCTTTGCCTGTGCACGGATGGTTTTAGTCCATATGGACAATCTAGAAGTCAATATTCTCTATGGCCGGTGATTTTATCTCTGTATAATTTGCCTCCAGAAATGTGTTTGAAAAGAGAGGTAATGTTTCGGACGTTGCTGATTCTAGGACTAGAACATCCGAAGAAAAGTTTCGATATCTTTTTGCAACCCTTAAAACAATAATTAAGACATTTGTGGAACGAAAGAATTCTTACTTATGACGTCAGTACGAAGCAAAATTTCACATTGAAAGCGATCTTGTTGTGGACAATTATCGATTTTCCTGCCTATGGAATGTTATCTGGATGAAGCACGCACGGAAGATTGGCATGTCCATATTGTATGGAGGATACAGATTCATTTCAACTAGTACATGGTAAGAAACCATGTTGGTTTGATTGTCATAGAAGATTTTTTCCTAGTGGGCATGCTTTCTGGAAAGATTAAAACATTTTCGAAAGAACATGGTATAAAAAGAAAAGGCATCGTGCATGCAAACTGGAACACAAATCTTTTACGAAAGATTGAACACAATGGGCGATTTACAAGAATCGGTAATATATGGTAGAGTTCGTGGACATCGTAGACCAAAAGACCAAGGTGAATGGCATAATTGGTATAAACGTAGTATCTTTTGGGAACTACCATACTGGAAATCATTGATAATTACGTCATCATTTTGATGTTATGCATATCAAAAAGAACTTTTTCGATAACATCATCAAAACTGTTTTGAATGTGACGGGTAAAACTAAGGATAATATACAATCAAGAAAAGATTTGAAGATAATATGTCGACGACCTGAGTTGGAATTATGAGATGGAAGGTCACCTGTCCCAGTATTCAGATTGTTTGGTCCGGTGAAAACGACATTATTAAAGTGGTTAAAAGAAGACATTAAGTTTCCAGATGGATATGCATCGAACATTTCTCGGCGTGTGGATATCGTTGGTTCGAGGCTGATCGGGTTGCAAAGTCACGATTGTTATGTTTTCATGCAGCGACTCATTCCAATCGCATTTGCTGAATTGTTACCACGAAATGTTAACGATGTGCTATGCGAAATCAGCATATTATTCAGAGATATATGTTCAAGGAATTTAAAAAGGGACGACCTTGAATTAATGAAAAACAATATCTCTAAAGTATTATGTGCACTGAAAAAGTTTTTCCGCCTTCATTCTTCGATGTCATGGAGCATTTGCCAATACATTTACCAGATGAGGCAATACTCGATGGGCCAATTCAATTCAGATGGATATATCCTTTCGAAAGGTTTTTCTTTGATTTAAAGAAAGAAAACAAAAAGCAAAGCAGCGTCAAAGGATCTATTGTCAAACAATACTTGCTGGAAGAAATCACATATTTCAGCATATTTTATTTCGAGTCGTATATTCAGACGAAAGAATGATGTGCTGCGAAGATCACACAAACTATCTGTATCAATATAATCCGCAGTTTGGCACAATCCTTGAAATATTTACACCAATTCGACGTACATGAGGTAAATTCGAGGAATATTGGTTAACACCAGAGGAGTATAATCACGTCCACACATATATACTACTAAATTGTCAAGAGTTATTACCGTTCGATAGGTACAAAATAATATTATTCAATATTTTAAATATATATGTAAATATATACAATATTAATATATTTTCATTATACATGATATTTGATGAAGAAGTACTTGGTACATATCCTCACCTAAACGCAAATGAACTCACAGACATGAAAGTTCAATATTATGGCTCATGGTTGAGAGACTACGTAAGTACTCGTGTACACATCTATTAAAATTAATTGTATTTATTATAAATTATTCATTCGTTTTTATTATACGTACTGGTGAAATGTTCTGATGAAAGACTTCCTACGTGGTTAAAAGATTTGGCTAATGGTTCTACACAAGATGTTATATGTTGGCCAATCTTGTTTACTCACGGCTACATGTTGCACACGTACGAATACGGAAAACATAGAAGCACATACAATTATGGCATTTGCGTTAATAGTGAAATAGAGGGTGATAAATTCTACGGCATTTTGCACCAAATCTTACAAGTGGAATATCTCGGTCTCGTTGGGTTGAAGGTGATGCTTTTTAAATGTCACTGGTTCGGTCCAACCGTAGGACGTGTAATACGAAAAAACCGATGGGGAGGAATTGACATCAATCTGGCAAAACAATATGATAAGTATGATCCATTCATCACAATAGATCAAGCAGATCAAGTATGTTACGTGCAATATCCAACAACATTGAAACGTCGAAGAAAGGATGGTGGGTCGTAGTAAAAATCAAGCCACGAGGGATCATAAGCTCAAATGATAAAGAAGATCTGTTGCAACCCGATCATCCGCAGCCGATTCGTTTAATTGATACAGATCGCGAGGAGATTCTCGCAAGAACTGACATAGACGGAGATTTCATACGTGATTATGAAGACGTTGAACCGGAAGAAGCTAAATATGAAAATGACGATGAATTCAATAAACAATCGAAGGAAGACTCGCCAATCGATGAATATAATGAAGAAGAAATGTAAATACAATAATGTGTATGATGTGTAATAATATAGATGATGTGTAATAATGTAGATGATGTGTAATCGAACAATCGAAATGTTAATACAATTGAAGAATACATAAAGGGAATATAGCATAAAAAATATCCAACCATTTTATTTTAGCCTATAAAACATGTATTATTATCTTCAACCTAAAAAAACCCCAAACTTATTATTTTTTCCTTAAAAAACACTAACTTTAGGATTATAGTACAGAAAATACCAAATTTTTTAATTTTTACCTTTTAAATACAATTATTATTTTTAACCTAAAAAATTTTGAATTTTAAAGTTTTATCTAAAAAAACACAAACTTATCAGATGAATCATATCCATACACAAACACTAACTCTTGGTAAACTTCTATAGTGTTTACGATGTAGAATTATTTTTCAACAAAGTTTCAACCAGTTTCAAAATAAAATCCGAATTTCACCCGATTTCAACCCGAAAATTCAAATTCAACAAAAAACAACCCGAATTTCAACCTAATTTTCATCGAAAATTCGAATTCCACCCACTTTTAGAAAGAATTTCAGTCCAATTTCAATTTTAGTAAGAAATCCAAATTCGAACCAATTTCAATCAGAAATTTGAATTCAACCCAATTTTAACCTAATTTCAACCGAAAATCAGAATTTCATCCAATTTCAACCAAATCTGAAATCTGAATTCAACCCAATTTCAACCGAAAATTCAAATTCCACCAAATTTTAGTAAGTACTTCAATAACATTTCAACCCGAAATCCAAATTCAATCGGATTTTCAGTTGAAATCGGGTTAAAATTAGGTTAATTCAAATTTCGAGTTGAAATTGATTAGAATTTGGATTTTTTGTTGAAATGCTTATTAAAGTTGGATGAAATTTGGATATTCGGTTGAAATTAGGTTGAAATTTGATTTTCAGTTGAAATTCGGTTGAAATTCTTGTTCAAATTGGATGATATTTTGATTTACGGTTGCAATCGGTTTTAAATTGAGTTGAATTCAGATTTCGAGTTGAAATTTGTTCAAATATGGATTTTTTTAATTCGGATTCGGATTGAAATAGGGTTGAAATTGGGTTTACCAAGAGTTAGTGTTTGTGTATTGATATGATTAATTTGATAAATTTGTATTTTTTTTAGACAACACTTAAAAATTCAAAGAGTTAAAATATGATTTAGTGTTTGTGTTTGGATATGATTAATTTGATAAGCTTGTGTTTTTTAGACAAAATTTAAAAATTCAAATTTTTTAGGTTCAAAGTAATAATTCGTGTTGTATAGGCAAAAAAAGTTTGATATTTTCTAAACTATATTCCTAAAGTTAGTGTTTCTAAGACAAAAAAAAAAAATAAGTTTGGTTTTTTTAGGTTGAAGATAATAATTCATGTTTTATAGGCTGAAATAAAATAGTTTGATATTTTTTTTATGTTATATTCCAATATATAAACGATGGTTAATGTTATTAGAACTTCATATGATCTAATACCAATGGGCATCCATTAGAAATATTAATAGATGTCCGTTGGAACATGAAATCGCCTCCGACACTTAGAAGTTTTCCATAATTCTAACGGGCATCCGTTGGAAAATTGTAACGGACATCCGTTGCAACTATACCAACGGGCATCCGTTGGAAATATTAACGGATGCCCGTCGGAACACGAAATCACCTTCGACACTTAAAAAAATTCTAAATTTTTAATAATTCTAACGGGCATTCGTTGCAAAATTGTAACAGACATCCGTTACAAATATACTAACGGGCATCCGTTGGAAATATTAACGGATGCCCGTTAGAATTTTTTGTAACGGGCGTCCGTTACACTTTGCATCGGATGTCGTTGTAAAGTGTAATGATGTCTACCCTAGTCTGCAGAAATTTCCAACGGGCATTCGTTAGAAATTGTAACGGATGTCCACCGTCCGTTGCCTCGGGAACACACATTTCCAACGGGCATCCGTTGGAAATTCGAACGGATTTCCATTGGGAAGACAGAACGTCATGTAATTAAATGCGCCCGTTGAGATGACGTAATTTCTAACGGGCATCCGTTGGAATTTCCAACGGATGCTCGTTGAAAATTTCTGCATATAAACAGTTGAACAGTTTCATTTTCAACACAAATCAAAACCTCAAAATTCTCTCAAACACTCCATTTCACACACAAAGCTCACTTACATACACTAAACACGAAAATGAAGGCTAGATGATTCATAGGTTCAGGAGGGATGTTAGCTGGTTCAGCGGGAGCTACTCCCCTGCCTCCACCACCACCATATCACCCTCCTTCACCAATATCGGCACTGTCGATATTTGATGAAGAGGATGATATGGTCGATATCGAATCCTTAATCGATAATTTTGATGGGCATCCCGCCCTTCAAATTATCGATCCCGATCGTCCTACTGAGACGCTATGATAAAAAATTATTTATTATTCGCATTTATATTGTTGTAATTTATAAATATTATCTAACTTTTAAATTTTAATTTGCAGGTTTGACGTGGATGATGTGCTAAAACATACGAACAACAACATCAGCCAAGGGTCCTTACAGGACCAACTACATTATTCCTGACAAGTTACGCCTGAAGTCGTACGCCACCGATGGTGGTGCACTTTTATCGTAAGTTTTTAAATCACATTTCATTTAAAATGATTAGTTATATATGCTATAAACTAATACATTATAAATTATTTTGCAGCGCGCATACAAATGGAAAAGAAAGGATACAACACGCATCTACACGACATGGATACGCGACATGCAGGCTTGGATGCGCTTGATGATGAACAACGCCAAGCGCAACTACTACAACAAAAATCGTAAACCGACATGGGCAATGGAGGAGGTCTTCAATCAATTGATTTAGCATTGGGAATCGGAAGACTTCAAGGCCAAGAGTGAGAAGGCAAAAAAATATCGGTACGCCGAGAAGGTTCCCGGAGATGGTCTGCATCGCCATACTTCGGGATCAAAATCATTCTCGAAGAGGAAACAAGGATTCGTAAATTTATTATTATATAAATTTCTAGTTTTTTAATATATTTATCTAATTAAATTTATTTTATATCACAGATGCAATGGATAGGAAGAGAACCGACTCTTCTTGAGGTGGTATTGGAAACCCACACCAAGAAGAAGCTGGACGTCGGGGAAAAGATCGACGAACCCGAACTCGTCGATCCTCAAACAGAAAGAACCGTGAAAGCTATGACAGAGAACATCACACATCAATCACAAGCTTGCAGTTCAACTCCCGACGAGCTGAGTCCTTTACAAAAGGACAAAATTTATTTAGAGGTAAAAACTTATTCTTTTATCTTTCGATTATTACTAAAATATTTTGTAAAAATATAACTCTAATTTTATTTGTCTTGTAGTCGGTGAGACCATATAAGGGGCATCTATACGGTCTCGGGGCACTTCAAAAAGATATCGTCGAGGACGCCACGACGGTACCTCCCACGATCTAAGAGAACTACTCGCAACAACGGCGTATCGAGGATCTCGAAGCACAACTTCGAGAAACTCGAGCCCAAGTGGTGCAACAAAACTCCCAAATATAGCAGTTGGAAAGCGTCATAGAGTTGCTATCTGGCCAGGTGAGGGGATCAGCGTCACGGCAAGAAACGGGTCTCGATTCGGATGCAACGCCGTCTAGAGGTGCTGGTGACCGGGGAGATGATATCGGCCCAGCCAATTTAAATGAAATGTAATAGAATTAGTTTTAATGTTTTTGTAAACAATTTTATTATTTTAATTAAAAACTTTTTATTTTTATAGTTTATTTTTATTATATTTATTTTTTTGACAAATTTCCAACGGATGCCCGTTGCAGTTTCTAACGGGCATCCGTTGGACGCTATTTTCCCGCCAAATGCTAACGAACGTCCGTTGCCATTTTCCGCCAACTTGTAACGGATGCCCGTTGCCCTTTCCCGCCAGTTTCCAACGGATGCCCGTTGAAAATTTTAAAATCCCGTTCTTTTTCCCGCCTGGATGGCAATGGACGTCCGTTAAAACTTTTTAACGGACATCCGTTGCAATTTTTCAACGGTCGTCCGTTGTAATTTTGTAACGAGCATCCGTTACAAGTTATTTCAACGGGCGTCCGTTACAAAGTTTCAATGGCTTCATCTGTCGGTCGTCCCGTTACAAATTTGCAACAGATAATCTATTGCAACTCCGTTGCTAATTGCAACGGATCCCGATTTGCAACGAGCGATTTTCAATGGCCACAGATCCGTTGCCTTCCGTTGGGAAACACGTGTTGTTTGTAGTGAAATGAAAAAAAATCCGAATACCATACACACACACACACACATATATATATATATATGCATAGAAGCAAGATTTTATGAAATTTTTTATCTTTCAACGAAGGCTCCCACGTTAACATCCCTTAGGAAATAAAACCTAGTCCCATATATTGAATTCAAATAGAGAACCTAAAAATAGTGAAAATAATAATTTTAGAAACTTGCTTGAACACATAAAATAGAGAATAAGATACAAACCTCCAACAAACTTAGGATTGACATTGGAAACCAGAATAATTGTAGGATGTGATCCATAATTCTGTAATTTTAAACGAAGATCGATAGCCCTTATGGTCCCAAATGATGATGGAAATATCCATCCCCTTAACATTGAAATTATTGTTTGAAAATCAAATTTACGTTATAATAGGATGGAATCTGGATAACCAACTGCATAACTCACCCACTAAGTTGTAAACGTAGCATAATATATTGAGTTGCACGATTATCTTCAACATTGAAGTCTTTTATAGAACCCACATGTCCAATAACATCTTACATAAAAAAAATTGTTACTATCATTGTGGTAGCAAGGAAAATTTATAGAGAAAAGGTAGAAAATTATGAAATAACAAACTTGGAAAAGAATTGTTAGTGTTTGCGAGAGCTGTTAGTTCCTCAGATGCTTTTCAAGGAAAACAATTCTCGAGAAATTGTAAGAGCATTTCCATTAACTTCAACCGACTTTGTCATTGATGTTAAACGTATTGAAATGTTGGAATCAACTAGTTTGAAGTTGTCATTGTTTCGTATAACTTCAAACCCTTGAAAAATTAATACAACTCCCTCCTTTAAAAGATGTTTGAACCGATTAAACAAGTCTTCACTGATTGATCCGTTGATTAAAGATGGCTGTAAAAACGAAAGGTAATATCATTAATAAGTCTAAAGGTAAAAAGATTGTGAAACATATTAGAAATATGTAATTTAAAGAAAAAATACAAAATATTTCATTGATTAGAAGGAAATATATCCATATGAATTGTCCGTCTTTTATAGGGTTGCGTGATTCTCAGACGCGAAAAACACGTGCTAGAGTTCATTGATTAGATTGACCAACTAATAGATAAACAAACTTAGTGGTGCAGCAGACATATTATCATTTGACAGAGACATATTCTCCTTTGACAGCTGTAACTAAGGTTTTGAAAATGTGTAGAAAATTAGTTGCAGGGTGCAAAATAAGCAGAATTGTGTAAAGTTTATACTGACTAATTGGTTGATAGAGATTTTTGTTTATTGTGTGTAATAAATGGCATAATGCCAGTAAGAAATTGTTAATCAATTCCATTAATTGTGGAACAATGTTTATTTGGTTTATTGGTTTTTCTCACTGTTATGTAAACGGAATTGAAGCATTATTTGATTTATACAAACAATGTTGTAGATTGTTTATTACGATGACATTCACATCTTTGTTTCATATATATAATGTGATGTATATTGTCTTGTCTGTTCAAGAAAGATGTGATCATATTTTGTACACCAGTAGATAAAAATTTATTAGTTTAGTCTTCATGTTTAACTTATTAGGTTGGAAGCTAGACACACCTTATTATAATTCATCTCTTTCTCTCCTTAGGACTTATCAATCTCATCAAAAGCAATGGCATTAGCTTTTCCTTCTGTAGTCAAAACTTACAGTTGAATGAATCACATATATTACAAACACAAGGAAGTATCCATTCTTTATAGGTATGCAAGGCGTAAAGGAGGTGAGATGCAAATCAGGTAGGAGGTGAGACATAAACATGGATCAACAATGAGACATATGAAAATGCAAAAGAAAAGTTATGTCCACAATGAAAAATTTAGGACAATGTAAAATAATATCTGATATCCATCTATTGTATTTGTTCAACCCTTAAGGTTTAGCTACTCTATGCTCAATTTCGGGGGCCTTAACTGTTGATGATTTGTCTGTTTGATTGGAATTTCTGAGATATAAGCATGGAATTAGCTCTTCTGAATCCTTTTGGAAAGCGTGAAATTGGTTGTTTTGGGTCTTTGTTTAAGATGCTATTGGATCGAAAATTTTGGTATTTCTTGTGACTCGAATACATTTCTCTCGATGATTGCTTAGATGAGATTGGAACTTCGTATTCAGTTACATGTTGACCAGTTGTTGTTAATCACTGTGACCCCTTTTTACAAATTTGCAACATTAACCCAATAAGTGCAATTCTCAACATCTTACCACATATACTTGAGCAAAGGTTAACAAAGCTGTGAAACCCACATATCTTCATGAAATTGTCAAATTGTGTAAACATTCTTAACATGATTTTTGACTAAGAAGAAAATCAATAAATATTTAGTGTTTTAAAACAACATACACGTTTTTTTTTACTAAGAAAACAATGGGATGAAAAGACTTTTACCAAGTTTGATCAAAATGTACATGGGATATCGAACAACTACAGGTTGAATTGGGTAACCATGAATGAAAGCACCGAGTTGGAAAGAGATTAGAACTTTCCTATTAGCAGTGGTTCTCTCGAGATCGAATGAGGCTTTTCTCTTTATTCAGATCCTTGAAAATGCATTATGTATCAAATAGCTTATAACTTGATACAAATAATTTGAAGTTCTTTTAATAACAAAAATTAGTCAAAAGAAAACTTACCCAAAAAGAGAAGACGATAAACCTCGTGCATATCCAAGTGACACTTGAATTTCACCGAATAAAATTTTGCTTAATTTTAACCAAACACTCATTCTGCTTGCACCTAACAAACCACCAAGCATTCATCTACAACTTGATTCCAACACATATCATGGCAGTTGCTTTTGTTATACATACCAAATCAATGCTGGCATCAAATGGATCACCGGAACCAATCTAACTTGTGGGGCTTAAACCTATGAAGCCAAAAATGGACAAAATCAATGCTAACATTAGCAATAATACAACCTATTGATTGCACACACATGATTGTTAATAAGAGTCATTAGCAAAAATGATCTAAAATTACTTCTCATTCTCGTTGTAGACTTGAGTGTATTGCATATTGAGAATGATTCTTGTCGCTGTCATCGTAGCCACACTTGAATTTCACCGAATAATATTTTGTCTAATTCTCACCAAACACTCATTCTGCCTGCATCCAACAAACAGCCAAGCATTCATATACGGATTGATTCCATAACACATCAAGGTAGTTGTTTTTGTTATACATACCAAAATCAATGCTTACAACGAATGGATAACTGAAATCAATCTAACTTGTGGGGCCTAAACCTATGAACAAAATCAAAGGTGTATACGCGTGAGATTGATGGTCCCTGTCAGTGCCAAAGGGAATGAAGGTAAAATTTTGCAGAAAATTCTCATCTTCTTTATTATGCACTTTTTTTGGTTTCTTAAATAAAACAAGAAAGAAAACGGATCAAACTTCGTGATCCTTGAAAACAGGAAATGGAAACTGCATTACATGATTACAGGAAGACCCAATCTTCCTATTATTAAGGACATCTAACCTGACTCTATCAACTCCACTTCCATGGCTCCGGTTCACTGTTGGTACTTTGAATTCGGTTTGCGCAGGCGAACCAGTCGGTCTTGTCGCAGCGATTGGTCTGCTCGCGGAATCCTATCAGTGCTTCCCCGTTCGACGCGGACCTTGTCCTCAAAGTTCAGGCTTGGAAAACTTGCACTAAGTTGATCTCGAACTTCCCAAGTTGCATCTTCAGGTGGTAGATCTTTCCAGCGAACTAAAACCTCCTCGGTGAATTTGGATCCGGTTTGTATCCAGCGTGTGTCTAGTATTTATTCCGGAAGCAGACGTAGAGTGGTGTCATCGAGTAATGGTGGTAGGGTAGCGTTTGTCGTTGTATCGTCTCCTATTTTCCGTTTGAGTAGTGAGACATGAAAGACTGGATGTATCTTAGACTCCTCGGGTAGTTTCAGCCGATATGCCACCTGCCCAACACGTTCCTCTATCAAGAATGGACCAAAGTACATGTGGGCGAGTTTTTGCGAGGTCCGATGGAAGACCGATTGTTGGCGATATGGTTGAAGACGCAAATATACCCAATCACCTTCTTGGAAACTGATATCTCGTCGCTTAGTGTCTGCTAACTGTTTCATTCTATTTCTAGCGACAACAAGGTTCTTCTGAAGCTCAGAGAGAAGTTCGTCCCTGGTGGCTAATTGCTCTTCCAATTCGTCGACTGTCGTTGCTCCTTTTTCGTATGTTGGGATTGGTGATGGTGGTCGGTCGTATAGAGCTTGAAACGGTGTCATCTTAATCGACGAGTGGAATGTGGTATTATACCAATATTCAGCCCATGGCAACAATTCACTCCAGTGTTTCGGCCGCTGGTTGCAGAAGCATCGCAAATATTGCTCGATGCACCGGTTAACAACCTCGGTCTGACCGTCAGTTTGCGGATGGTATGCCGACGAAATTCGCAATTTAGTGCCCGATAGTCTCCAGAACTCTTGCCAAAATTTGCTGAGAAATACCTTATCTCTGTCGCTGACGATGGACTTTGGCAGACCGTGAAGTTTAACAATGAATTCCACAAACTTGAGAGCAACAATTTTAGCGGTATATGGATGAGCAAGAGGAATGAGATGACATGACTTACTAAGTTTGTCGACAACCACAATGATTGATGTGTTGCCCCCTGATTTAGGTAACCCTTCGACAAAGTCCATGGAGATATCCTCCCAAACTTGACAAGGAATCGACAGCGGTTGAAGAAGACCTGCAGGAGATAAGGACTCATACTTGGCCCGTTGACAGATGTCACAGCCAATCACATAATCTTTGATGTTGCGATGCATTGATGGCCAATAGAATTGCTGAGATAGGCGTTTGAATGTGCGTAAAACACCAGAATGTCCACCCTGCGGTGTGTCATGATACTCGTGCAGCAGTTGCTTTATGAGAGGTGAGGTAGGGGGAATGACAGCTCGATTATTGAAACAGATTAAACCATTTCGGAGAGAATACGACGTACCCGGATTCTGCGACGCTAGAGTTTCCAATTTCTGCAGGTACGGATCTGTATGGCGCAATGCTCGAAGCTCTCCCCATAGGTGTGGTTGCGGTATGGACAGGCCAAAAAACATGGATTTTGCGGTACTCGAGATAGTGCATTTTTGACATGGTTAGAGTTACCGGGTTTGTACACGATCTCGTATCGTAGTCGTAGCCAACCAACTTGCCCACCCACTTCTGTTGTTCCGGTGTTAAAATCCGATGTTCTAACAGATATCGCAGGTTGCGTTGGTTTGTTTGTATGATGAATCGGCGTCCCAAGAGGTAAGATCGCCATGTACGAATTGCAATGACAATTGCTAGCATTTCCCGAGCATAAGTTGACCAGATTTGCTTAGTCGGACTTAACCCACGGTTCAGGAAAGCGATGGGGCGTCCTTGTTGAGTGAGGACAGCGCCAATCCCTTCACTGGAGGCGTCCGTTTGAATGATGAACTGTTCAGAGAAATTAGGAAGCGATAGCGTTGGTGTCATCGTCATGGCATTTTTGAGTGCGTTAAACGCCTGTTCTGCCCCTTCATCCCATGAGAACTTCCTTTTTCGGAGCAAGTTAGTGAGTGGTTTCTCAATGATTCCGTATTCTCGGACAAACTTCCTGTAATATCCAGTTAAACCCAAAAATCCCCGTACCTCAGTGACAGACGTTGGTCTCGACCAATCAAGCATTGCCTTTATTTTTGTTGTATCCACTCGCACGCCATCTCGTGAAATGATGTGGCCCAAGTATTCAAGTTCAAGCTGTCCGAATGCACACTTTTTATATTTCGCCAACAACTTATGCTGATGTAGCAAGTGAAAAGCTTGTTGCACATGTTGTAAGTGATCAGACCAAGACGAGCTATATATCAAAATATCGTCAAAGAACACAAGGACACACTTACGGAGAAGTTGCTTGAAGATGGTATTCATGAGCGCTTGGAAAGTCGACGGTGCGTTGCATAATCCGAAGGGCATCACGAGATATTCGTAATGACCATTGTGTGTTCGAAAGGTTGTTTTATGCACGTCACTGGGATGAACTCGCACTTGGTGATATCCTGCTGTAAGGTCGAGCTTCGTGAAATAACTCGCGCCATGTAATTCATCGAGAATGTCGTCTACTGTGGGTATCGGGAAACGATCCTTGATAGTGACCGCGTTAAGAGCATGGTAATCGGTGCAGAATCTCCAAGAGACGTCCTTCTTTTTTACGAGTAGTACAGGTGATGAAAACGGGCTCGAGCTCGGTTGAATGAATCTTGACTGTAACATTCCAGCAACCTGACGCTCGATCTCTTCTTTCTGGAAGTGAGCATATCGATATGGTCAGACGTTTACTGGATCAGTTCCTTCCTTGAGCACAATCCGATGTTCAACTTCTCGTGGAGGAGGCAGTTTTGTAGGTTCGCCGAAAATTGTTTCGAACTCATCAATTATTCGCTGCAGTTCTTTTCTCACCGGGGAGTCTGTTTTCTGTTCTGATGTGATGCAGATTGCGAATAGAGCAGCTCCATGTCGTGCGTCTTTGGAAACCTCCTTTGGTTTAGAGATCGAGATGGTATTACCACCCAATCAGTGTATTGTGCGTTCTTTATCAGCCCATGTGAAAGTCATAGTTCTTGTACGCCAGTCACAGAGAGTCGAGCCCAAGTCTCTGAGCCATTGTATTCCCAAAACAATGTCGAGCCCTCCTAAAGGTAACACATATAATGTAACAGAGAAGTGCATATCTCGTAGTAGGATGGAAACCTTGTTGTATCGGCCTCGGCATGTCATTGGCAATCCGTCTGCGACACGAACCGTGAATGGTGGTGTCGGTGAGATGCTCAGATTCACCATTTTGGCAGCCTTCTCGCTGATAAAATTGTGAGTGGAACCGCTATCAATAAGGGCCACCAATCGTTGTCTACTGATTGAGACTTCTACCCTCATCGTAGTGGGGTTTTCCCATCCAGATAAGGCACACAATGAGATTTCTGGTGCATCCTTCTCTTCATCATCTGGGTCGTCTTCTTCACCCTGTTCTCCTTCCATTAATAACAATTGCGGTTTGGCACATTTGTGACCTGGGGCATATCGTTCGTCGCAGCTGAAACATAGGCCCAAGCTACGTTTCTTCTTAATTTCATTACAGCTTAAACTTTCGGGAATTGCACTTGTGTTGTGGTTCTGATAACTCCGTACGCTGGTCGTGTTGTGTGGCAGACTCTGTTTCTGTCGGTGGAGAAGTTCATCACGCATCCTTGCTAACATGATGGTCTCTTTGAGAGTTTTAGGCCTAAACATTCTGATCCCATCAGCAATGGTGGCATTTAATCCTCCTTTGTACGTCCCAATTAAAGCCTTTTGCGTCCACCCACGAACTTTGTTCTGAAGCCTCTCAAATTCTCGCTGATATTCATGCAGACTCCCTGTCTGTTGAATTTTTGCAAGAGCTTCGTCGAAGTCCTCACACTCCGTGGGTCCAAAACGTGCCCATAATTCTGCTTCAAATTCCTCCCAGTTGAGCATGCTCCCTTCTTCATCATATGTTGTCTGTAAAGTTTGAAACCATTCACTTGCTTCACCTTCCAAATGATAAGAGGCATAGCGCACCTGTAGAAACTCTGGGGTGTTTTGATAGGTGAAAAATTGCTTGGCCTTATTGATCCAAGAAGTTGGATCTCCGTTTGTGAAGTGAGGAAACTCAATCTTCGGGTTTTTCGACTGAAACATGGAATGCGGGTTGTCTGTGCGAGTTGAGGATTCATGACGTCCTTCTGGTCGTTTTCCTCGATCAGAATTCGATCCTGCCTGAACGCCAGACAAGGATTCAGCGAGACGATTGAGTGATACTTCGAGGAACTGAAACCTTTCTGCCATCGACACCTGCAGCTTCGACAGTTCGTTTTGGAAAGTTCCCAGCCCTTGTTCGAGTGACTCGATGCACTCGCGGTTCGTCGCCATATTGACACCACGTTGGAAGTGGTCCGAGTCAATGATGGACAAAAGAAAAATGTTCGGCTCTGATACCACTGATGGTCCCTGTCAGTGCCAAAGGGAATGAAGGTAAAATTTTGCAGAAAATTCTCATCTTCTTTATTATGCACTTTTTTTGGTTTCTTAAATAAAACAAGAAAGAAAACGGATCAAACTTCGTGATCCTTGAAAATAGGAAATGGAAACTGCATTACATGATTACAGGAAGACCCAATCTTCCTATTATTGAGGACATCTAACCTGACTCTATCAACTCCACATCCATGGCTCCGGTTCACTGCTGGTACTTTGAATTCGGTTTGCGCAGGCGAACCGGTCGGTCTTGTCGCAGCGGTTAGTCTGCTCGCGGAATCCTATCAGAGATCCACATGGAAAAAGGAATCTCCAACACAACGAGAGGGAAGGTAGTAGGGGAGATCGAGGGTGGCTATACCGGAGGTTCAACAATGACTTAAAATCTTGAATCAACAAGTCAGGGGGGAGAAAGGGGAGAAAAGGCAGGATTACCTATGATGGCGATACGAATCGAAATCATCCACGATTGCGTCTTAAATTCAGACTGAAAAGGAGAACGAATGGTGTAGCGAGACAGAAGATAGCGAGATCCATACTCGTGTGGACACCGATTTCTTTGTGTCAGGCCGCCGGGTCGGTGCCGAAACATTTGTGGAAATGGTGTAGCGAGACAGAAGATATCGGAATTCTTACTCGTGTGAACACCTATTTCTTCGGGTCAGGCCACCGTGTCAATGCTAAAACGGTAGGGGAGTGGTTTTGACATGTACTTGAGCTGGGTATGAAATGGAAGACATTATATGGTGAAGTTGCACGTTAATGGGAGAAACACCATTAAATGTTAAAACGAAGATAATGGATGAAATGGAAAAAGCTTAAAAAATTGGCATTGAAAAATGTGGGCCGAGAAAAAAGAATGCATGAGGTTGGATATTTTATCAAACTTATAAAACCGAGGAAATGAAATAGTGAAAGAAAAAAAAACATACCACGAAAACCAGAAAACCGAACCGTATTGCGAAGCATTCACACGCGAAGCTGACGTACGGAAGAAAGAACATCGAGAAAAATGGAGTCGCTCGTGGCACATTTTTCATCTCCTTCGATTACCACCAGATTCATACGTACCTGCTTCCTCCGCTGCACTTCCTTCTCCCCTGTCGGTTCCTTCTCCACCATCCCCCGCCGGTTTTCTCCTCTGATTATGGCATCCGCTGCTCAGTCTTCTTCTCAGGTGATTCGGCAATTCCTTACTTGGGTTTAGGGTTTTCCTCGTCGAGCGAATTTGTGTTCTGATGTCTTAACAAATTGGCAACTTTGAAGCTTCATCGATGACTCGTTTCTTATTTGAAGTAGAATTTGTTGATTATGTATATATTTGGGGTTCTGGTTTTCTATGGAATGAATTTCTCATGCCCGACCATTGAGAAATCGTGGGGTTTGAAATCACCGCGAGAATCTATTGCAGATTGAATAAAAGGAGAATCTTTGTCTATGATTCTAAAATTCACCCAGATTTTGGTTTTTAAGAAATTGCATTTGTATTGTTTAGTAGGAGAATCTTTCAGCTTCGTTTTACTGGAATTTTAGAATCGTAAAATGTATATGCTGTGGGCTCTAGATTTTATTGTTGTACGGTGAATTCATGTATTGGTGCTTAGCTGATTGTGCTTTGCATTGGATAGTTGAAGATTGGCTTGAGCAGCAGTAAATAAAGCAGAATTCTGATTAACTGAGTTCATATTGATTTCATGTACTTTTGTTATCAGGCTATACCGCAGGGGAGTCTCAATAACAATAATACAGATGTTTTCCAACTGATTCAAGCTCATCAGGTAACTTGACATACATATTTGTACACATGTTCCTTGGACATATGTGTATATACATATACATATACATATACATATATATATATATATAAGATTTGATTCTCATCCATGTTTCCAAGGCAAGCTGATCAAACATTACTGGGTTCAAACGTATTAATAACATGGGGTTGTCTGGTTTCCAGGAGAAGGCTGCTCGTCTTCCACCAGTTGAGGAAATCCGAACGGTACTTGACCGTACTGTCCGTGGAATGCTTTCGACTTTTTCTCAGGTCAGTTATGGATCCTTTTCTGCTCATGTTGGTTTGTTCGAGTGCAAATTCAGGGTGTAGCTCGTTTTTTCAAATTACACTCTCATTTCTACAACTGTAAACCTGCCATAAGCGGATTGGAATATATGTTATCATGAGTTCCTTGGCTTGTGATAAATTTATAAATCAAATCCTCTGTTATCTCATTTAGCATAACTTATGATTTGATGCAGAAATATGATGGTTATCCTTCAGGATCCATGGTTGACTTTGCGTGTGATGCTGATGGATCTCCGATATTGGCAGTCAGTAGCTTGGCCGTTCATACGAAGGTTTGCTGCTGAACTAAGCTCTCCTGATGTTCGAGCAACAGATTCATATTTAGAATAGTTTCCCCAGCAGGTCAATGATTTCCTATTTCATCACGTTGACACTATATATGATCTGATGAAGCAAGCTGCATTATCTTTGCCTTCCATAGAATGAGATTTGTTTACTTTACATCTTTTGATACTGGAGAATTTCGGCTGTGTGCAGGACCTCTTAGCTAATCCAAAATGCTCATTGCTTGTTGCTAGAGACCACGAAGATAGGACTGATTTATCAATCACCCTTCATGGTGATGCGCTGTTGGTAATTCCTATTATCATGTCATTTATCTTGAATATGTATCTTTCGGAATTTGATGTTCGTAGATTGTTTTTGCCTGAATCATCACAATTATTTTCTTTGCTGTTTTGGATGTTTTATTCAGGTTTCTGAGAAAGACAAAGCTTCTGTCCGGTCTGCATATTTGTCCAAGCATCCCAATGCATTCTGGGTAACATCTTCCTTCTATTGACAATAAGTCGAACATTTTTCAAGTCAATTGAACCATTTCCCGCGGGTACGCTGAAGGTTGATTTCGGAGACTTCAGCTTTATCCGTATCGAACCAAAAGTGGTCCGATATGTTTCTGGTGTTGCAACTGCGTTACTTGGATCTGGAGGTTAATTTTTCTATCTTTTGTGTTCCTCCCCTGTTTCTTTTATTGATTTATGGCCTTCCTGATTCATTTTTTTTATTCCTTTTTTGCTCAACCCAAATGATTGTTTCCAGAATTCAGCAAAGAAGAGTACCGAGCAGCAAAAGCCGATCCTATAGCTCAGTTTGCGAAGCCTGTTACGGTATTGCCACTGTTATCCTTCAGTTACAAATGGTGTTTGATATTTTTCTAATAACCCTTTTTTGTTTGGATAGTCTCACATGAACAAGGATCATGGTGAGGATACCAGAGTAATCGTACAACATATAACATCCATTCCTGTAAGTTGTAACGCACTATCCATCTGTAGGATCTCACTCAACTTAAGAAGGTTTAATCATTCAGTCTTAAGATTATCTGATCAGAGTAGCTAACTCAGCTGCATCATTATAAAACCATCGTCATGGTCCAAAGCACATAGTAGTAGAGACAAAGCAACTTCGTTTTGCTCAAGAATCACTTGTTACGTAATGTCAGGTCGACAGTGCCTTAATGCTGGATTTGGACAGCCTCGGTTTCAATGTGAAGGTAACTCATGTTGATCTCTAGATATTCATATGAACGTGGTGAAACTTGTTGGCCAAGAAACACTTACATCTGTTCTTGTGATGCAGGCTACTTATCAAAGAAACACCTTCAAGCTCCGAATTCCATTCCCAAGACGTGCGGAAGACAGAAAGTAAGAAATCCTTGTATTCTATTTGAACCCTTTTACGTTTTCATTCATCAGTCATATAAATAATCCAAATCGATTACAACGTCGTGTCGTTCAGGGATGTGAAGAATCTGATAGTGGATATGCTTCAAGCTGCAAAGTCTGTATCCAATTAGATCATGAAAGAAAGGTGAAAATTTCAATATCTGTTCCGATTTGTTAAGTGTTGTAAAACTGTGAATATGAGACGTTGGATGTTTATTGAAATATATGAAACACGTAATATATTAACATATTATATAAACTTTGGTTAACCATAGGGATAAACCGTGTTTGAAATATTGGATATCAAACCCTATAACCTATACATGATACACGATGATCGATTACTTCCGATTCAATATTTCTAAAATATGTATTTTTTTATTATTGCATGATAAATATTGTAATATTACAAAAAATTGTAAGTTGTAACATAATAGCAAGTTTTAAAGTTCAAGAAAATGTTAGGTGCTAAGCGAACGGACATCCAGCATCTAGTGTTTAGAGTTTCTAGATGGATTAGATGATATATATATTTTATTTTTATTTAATTTAAATATAATATAAATATTTAATTCTAAATATTTATAAGTATTTAATTTTAAAAAACATATAAATAAATAAAGTTTAGTATTTATAAAAAATATTTATAAATATTAAATTCACAATATCAAAATTATCATGACAAACAATATAAAACAGATAAAATATAAAAAATGGTTGTCGAGTAGGGATGTTGTTTGACTAAGACAAGTGTAAAAACGATGACGAATGCGAGAGATGAACCAATGGTGGAGATGAAACAAATATGAAGATGAGAAATAGAGACGATGATAAAAGATGAAGACGATGACAACATACGATATATGATAGAAGATAAGAAAGAAAAAGATGAAGGTAAAGACGAAAATGAATTACGAATACAAGGACAAAAGATTCAGATGAAGATAATAAACGATGCAATAGAGAGAAGGAAGATAAATGAAATGACGATGATAAAATCGATAAAAGATAAACGCATATATACATGTCATTGCTAGTTTTTTTCTTTAAGTATTAAAACGACGTCGTTTTGATGTCAGTTTTTTAAAGAAAAAAGACCGTCTAAAAATTAATCGGACGGCCAGAGAGCGCCTAGCACCTAGACGGCATTTAGACTGGATTTTTAGAACACTGCATAATAATAATAGAAAATCACAATATCTTTCTCCTATAAGTTTATATTTTCAATAAAGATAATATAACATTTTACATTTTGAATAAAGATTTTATATTCTAGCGACATTATTTCCGTATGATATAAAATTATAGAGAGATAGCATATAACGACAGAAATGGTCACACAAGTAAAAGAAACTTTACCACTGCTTATCAGGACACGAACTAAATGCATAATCTTCAATTAACCTCTACGTGCATGCAGACATTTATGCATGTGCTTACGTATATATAAATGAGTATACATACATACATACATACATACATACACATACGACAACGAGTCCAAGAGCACAAAAAACTCCACAAAGTTCCATATCTCATCAGCGTATACAGAAAAGTTCCGTGAGAAAGAAGTCAAAACCAGAAGAAACTAACAAGTGGAAAGAAGAAGAAGAAGAAGAAATATTCACAAGCAGAAGCAAGCTGTTGTTGCATTTACATGCTCCCTCAAGTAAAGATTGAAAAAGCAAATGAGGCATACAGACACAAAACATCAGTTAACACAGAGTGCGATTAGAACCATAGAGAAAGTAATCTACCTGACATAATCTCCATCTCCATCTCTACCTGACAAGATAGACAAAACCTCCAAGCTTTTTCACGTTCAGCCTTGGGACGAGGATGACGGTTTTCCCAGAGAGACGGACGCAAGGGATGAAGAAGCCCACGCACGAGCGTTCTTCGCCCTCTCATGAAAGTTTCTCGTCTTGGTGAGTCTCAGTTTCATCCATATCCTCCTTACATCGATCATGTGAAGGGTACGACCAAACAGTTGACTAGTGTCACCCATTATTCCCAAGTTCAGCTGCGGAATGTGAGATGCCCAGAGTGTTTTCATCTGCAATACCACTCTGGGGATAACCACGATTCCCAGCTTAACGACGAGGAAGAGCAGCGCAAATACTAAGTATGGCTCTCTTGTCACAATCTCTCTCCTACTTGAACCATTTCTTAACCATGTCATCATGCTACCATCGTTTTCTATACTTGTTTGTTCCCCAACATCAGCCACATATTGGACAGGATGAAATCCTGATAATCCCCCCAAAAAAAAAAAAAAAGAACCATCAGTTTTGCCGAGCTGCTGAAAAATTAAATGAAAGTGAAGTGAACAGATTTTCAGGCATGCATGACCTGGAAGCATCAAAGAATCCAATGGTTCACGAATAAAAACAAGTAGAGGCACAGTCTGATTTCACATGAAGAACACTCACCCGTTGTTTTCTTATAGAACTGAACCAGTGACGCAAGATCCTTTTGACCATGGTATCGCACCTTTGATGATTGATTAACCATCAGAATCGAAGGCAAACTATGGATAACATACCTAGAGAAGACACTGCAACAAAAAAAAAAAAAGAAGAAAAATGTTATGACGGTTGAAGAAATGCATAAAAAAGCATTTGGAAAGAACAAAATGAATGAAACCCATTCGCAAATCCCAAATTTTTTCTATGAAGAGCAGATCTAATTGTGCAAGAAAATGCATAGAAAAGCTGATAAGCGCAGAATATAAGCTAAACCAGTTTTCCTTTATTGATCGTGCACAACAAAATAAAGAAGATGTTAATTGATTCAAGTGTGAAAGAAGGCATAGCATACTTCAATTTTTAAATCTCGTTGAGAAAATGGTCCTAAACCAACATAAATCAGGTCGGGCAGTCAACTTTACTCATCAGGTTACTTGATCATTGGCAAGTACTTGGAATTGTGCCAAATGATTTAACAATAGTTTTTAGCACGAAAATATTTAACCTCGAACTTCTTGCTGACACTAATCATCTAGCAGTAATATCCATGAAATGAGCAGTATCAGAGAAAATAGTTTCTTACGATGGTAGTGCTTGAGAATGCTCCAGAACCAGATGCTCTATTTGAGGAAACATTGAAGCCAGGTCGTCAAATTTAGGTCGCAAAGCACGTGAAAATGGACACCAAGAAGCATAAAAGAGTACAGCGAAATAACCATCTCCACGCTTCGAGTCCATTAGTCTATCTAGGTAATCTCCATCAATCTACATCCAAATCATCGCAGTTAGATGTCAACCAATGAGTAGGCTATTACCATTTCCAGAAATCTTTTTACAGGTATCTGCTATATCTTTTCACAACTGTCTTCTCAACGAACAGCATTCATATCACTATTAGCTTTCGAACGACTCTAACAGCCACAACATATATTTCAAATTTCCCTTTATAATATTCAGTGATGATGTTGTCAATGTCGATCAGGAAGTATCAGGATTATCTCAATGAATTAGAAAAAAAAAACCCTCTGAGCCCTTAAGATAAAACGGATGACAAGAATAATACATTTGAAGCTTAGCTACAAAAATGTCACATTAGCCTTTGGTATGATTCATGAGTTCATACAGAGTGCCGTACGTGCGTATATACCTAAATTAAATCTTGTCATGTACCCTGTAGGATCATATGTGAAGCTACCACAAGGACTATGGAAAAATTATTTATTCACGGCGATATACTAAATTAAATTTGCTGAGACAGCACCAAAGATTTCCATCAAATCGATTCAAAAAATGAAAGCTAGTTCAAGTGTACTTCGGCCAAAAAAAGAAAAAAAAGGGGTTTTCAAGTTCAAAGCACATCAACCTCCACGAGAGCTCATCCTTGAGAGTAATGGATAACCATGATTCTGAATTAATTTTCAGGCCATATCAGTTATAGAGTTTACAGATACGACCAAAATACAAACAATTGATCACTGATCAAACTACCGTATATTTCACGCTAAAAGTCCATATAAATCTAACACGAAAGCCTAATCCAAACAGAATAAGCTAAAACAGGTGCTGCTGAATAACAAACCCCAGAACTGTCAAAAGTCAAAATGAAGCTAAGTCACAACAACGCACCTCAAGAGGAGGATTCGGAACCAGAGAACGAGGGCATTTCGCCTCGAGACCGCACCGAAACACCTCGAATTGCAGACCGCAAACCCCAAATTCCGGCGTGGATAAAGCGAATCGGAGAGATGAAAGAGCGGCGGCGCAGAGGAGGAGAACCGAAACCCGGCAATCCATGGAGCTAGGGTTAGGGCAAGAGCGAGAGTTACTGGGAACCTGATTCAAGAGGGAAACGAGAAAACCCCAGAATCAAAATCGGAGGGCGACAACAGAAATTAGGGATTAAGGTCGAGAAACGAGAATCGAGGACAAAACGACAGAACTCAAGAATCAAAACCAGGACCGAAACAAGAAAAGGCAAAATAGGGTCTAACAAGCAGAAGGGGATGAAGAAGGACCTAGTGGAAATCACCCAGAAATGTTCATAGAAGCAGAGGCTGGAGAGCTAAAATTGGGGAAATCCCCAGATCCGACGAACTCAGTATTTTTTTTTCTTTTTTTTGCAGAAACAACAAAGAAACCGAAAAATCGTTTCTTTCTCTCTCTCCAACACTTTTACTCCCGCGATAGGTGGCCGAGTGAATTAAAGAGACAAACCGACCCACCATTACTCTAATATTATTATTCTCCAAGCTATTAAAACTTTTACAAAATTTATAAACTTGACATCCCATTAATAAAACAAATATAAAAATTTTAAAATACACCAAGTATGAATCTACCAAATTAGATAAATATTGAATGTCGTGAAAGTATTTAGTAAAATTACAATAATTAATATTTTATGGTATATAAAATTTACATATATATATATAAATATATATGTTCGTAGAAATAATAATCGTATATTTTTCTTATAGAAAATAGTTTGGGTCTCTACGTATTTATTTTCATTGTAACTTTATTATGAAGTCAGAAAATTAATATACTTTTCGTTATTTGACCAGAAAATCTGACATTACTATAAATAGCTACAACGTGTTAATTTTACTCTGAATCTGTTCTGTTGTTGAAATGGTATTATCATTTAGGCCCATTTTGATGATCTATTCGGGCCCAAGCCTTATGCAATCCGGTTTTCACCTGAACCAGTCTTCTCTCTCCCCCTTCCTCTCTCTCTCTCTTCCCCTCTCTCTCTCTTCGTGTGGAAAAAATTAGGGCTTTGGAATCGGACGAGAAGCAGAGATCGAGAACAATGGAGATCGCCGAGAAGAAGGAAGAAGAGATGAGGAGCGGTAAGGAATCGGGAAATGTTACCAACACTAAGACGCTTGCTGGTTCGGATTCTGTCTCGGAGGAATCAGAAGAACGCCATGCTCGTGAGCTCAAGGCCGGCCTGCATCCTTTGAGGGTTCGTCTTCTCTGCCTTCTTCTCAACCCATGTTCAATTTGATTTTATATTGGCTTAAATTGCGTGTGGGATATCGGGAATTTTGTTTCTTCCCGCTAGTTTGACTCTCAGCCGCGTATTTTCATCCCAATCAGTTTTGGCTCGTAGTATTCTAAGTGAATCATTGAGTTAATCCATAGTCATGATCCTAAAGTTTCGAATCCTCTTGATCTGATGGAGTCCTTCGTAGTTGTGGTATCCAAGTCAGAAATTAAACCAATCCAGGTCATGAGCTCTTGCGGTTGACCTTGGGAGTTCATACTCTTTGGGATAAAGATGGATTCATTGTTAAGCAATCATGGTTGTTATCTTCATTGTGAAGCATTCATCGTTTCATGGTCTAAAGCTGCCAGCTAAAGTTTCATACATTTTTCTATGGTCAGTACAAGTTTACATTTTGGTACACTCGCCGTACACCAGGTGTCCGGAACCAGACATCTTACGAGGACAACATAAAGAAAATTGTAGAGTTCAGTACGGTAAGTTAGTGTCTGTTAATTCGTGTGTCATCTTCTAAGCTATGGGAAGTTGTCACTTCTGAGATCCGGTTATTCAGGTTGAAGGGTTCTGGGCCTCCTATTGTCACCTTGTTCGATCATCTTCCTTGCCTATTCCAACAGATCTCCACGTTTTCAAGGAGGGGATTCGTCCGTTGTGGGAGGTAGATATTACAGAATTGTCATTTTTCTTGAGGTGATTTTGTTCTTTTGCAAGTCAATGCACCAAACATAAGCAAGCTGATTCCATTCAATCTCCTCCAGGATGCTGCCAACCGCAATGGAGGAAAGTGGATTATACGGTTCTCGAAAGTCGTTTCTGCTCGCTTTTGGGAAGACCTTGTGAGTCAATTTCCTTGTGTGTCCTTTTTTGTTGACACTGTCATATACTTGTTTATCTTTCAATTGATTTGGAATTCATGCTTTATACCCTTGTGTTGCATCCTCAGCTACTTGCTCTGGTAGGTGATCAGCTTGAATACGGTGATAACATATGTGGGGCGGTGCTAAGTGTCCGCTTCAATGAGGACATCATCAGTGTCTGGAACCGCAATGCTTCTGATCATCAGGTGCTAATTGATCAAAGATAACTTTCCCTTCACTGGATGTGTTTGGTGCTAACACAACCAATGTTTCCTTGGGCAGGCCGTGATGGCTCTGAGAGACTCCATCAAACGGCATTTGAAGCTTCCTCACGCGTATGTCATGGAATACAAGCCTCATGATGCTTCTCTACGTGACAACTCTTCGTACAGAAACACTTGGCTGAGAGGATAGATTGCAGAGCTGGGGTAGTTGTTTTGTGCTTGAAGTGGGAGATTATCTGGGTTGAACACCAAACGATGGTACTGTACTCATAAATGTATTGATGCCCAGGTTCTTACTGAATCAGTAGTTCTCCTCTGTGACTCTCTATGTACCCAAAAAACATCACATTACTAGATGAGTAACGGCTAATTTTCCTCCAGATGCTGAATTCGTTTTCATAGTACATCCAACGTCACATTCTTGATAGAGATTTGACAGAGAAGAGAAATAGAAATATATGCTTACTTGTATATCCTCGACCCCTTTGTTGACCGAATTTTCAATTTTTCAGAGAAATAATAAAGTAAAAAAGACAAATTTTTAATAAAATTAAATCTTTAAACAAAAAAAGAAACATATAGGTTAGATTTTTAATATAGAGTTAAAAGTAAAGGACATGGTAAAACTGAACCCCCATTCGAAATTGTTACCATTTTACAAAAAGAACAAGTAACCCATTTCTGCGATTACTCGAACAGACTAATTGAAACTCAAAATAATCTCTAATAAAGTTGGATACGAAACAGAAGAAATTATCACGCAGGCGAGAGACCTTGCTACATTACCCCTCTCACGGGTCGTCCCTGGACAACCGAAAAAAAAAAAACCAAAAACAGAGACAATCCCATTAACAAAGATGGCGGTCGTCTATTTTATTATTACACAAAAAGCGAGATAAAATTACCGAAAGTGTCATGTATGAACTGAAGACAACCTCGGACGTTATTTTCGCCTGAGAGCTACCATTTTGATATCTTATTCTTCTTGTTTAAACCGGAACCGAAATACCAGAAAGGGCAAGATTGGGAAAAAAAAAAGATAGGGATCCTTTTGGATCGGGGTATTGAACCCGACGTGAATCGAACACGCAACCTTCTGATCTGGAGTCAGACGCGCTACCATTGCGCCACGGATCCTACTGATATGCACTTAAATAACAAAATATATAGATGAAGAGACAAAACCACATCTTGCAGAAGAGGTTTTACTCAGAAAAGTTCCTATACTTATCTTCGAATGGAGACCCAATTCAGTTTAAGATAGATTCTGTGTTTTTCAGTTGATGTAATGGCAGAGGTGAGAGATCGGTTCGTGTCTTCACTTATTTTCTTCTCTCCCAAGCACCAGAAAACCTTGTCAGTTGCCTTTTCCCAATCCTAAATCCTACTTTTTAATACCCTTAGTGACGACTCCCACAGAGAATATGATCCAATACTCTAAAGATTGGCCTTTATATGCTTCCCCTTCGACTCTCCCTTTGAAATCTATTTTGCCATTGTTCTAATTCAGATGATGCACTCGCTTTCTGTTTCCTTTTTGGGAGTTCCCTTTATTGCTGAATCGTAGGGATGGATCCTTAGCATAGTTAATTTGTTAGATTCTAAGGGACAATGTCGATCCATGGACCTACAAATTTTTTTATATAGATGATACTTCTCCGTCTGCATTTTGTATCAGCAAAACATCTTCTGTTTTTCAGAACAATGATGTATTCATATTCAATTTCTGAGAAGAAAGAAGGCAAAAACATTTTTTTTTGTTAAAAAAGAAGGCAAAAACTTATGTGTCTATTTACATCGAGTACTCAATCTCTCCTTTGAGACAAACAAAAAAGACAAAAAAATGTGTTTTTATCTTCTTTCTGATTCATCTTCGATGGAGCTGAGAAGTTACACCGAGGAAAAGATATTCATGACAAGGGATTGTCAAGCCACCCATTGGATGATCATATCCGAACTCTTGTTCAGCTTTACTTAGCAGTGCTTGAAACGAAGGCTGATTCAAGTATGAGACTGGCACCAAATATCTCTTCTTCTGCCACTTTCCTACGTACACCGCAAGAAACCCCTTTGGTGCTGATGATCCTCTGTTTAGAATCTTCTTTGTGCCCAACAGACCTCTCATCAAACCCATTTTTTGTTTCGTGTCTGGAAGATTGATTGTGAAAGCTGCTTCTGCAGATGGAGTTTTCGATTTTTCTATTTGTCAGTGTGGAGGAATGAACTCCTGGTGGAGTTTATATAAAAGAATCGTCGACCAAGGAAGCTGTGGCCCACAAGCGAGGGAGGGAGTTCACATGGTTTTGTCTTCCTGATATCATAATAGCTTTTGGACAGCTTCATATGCAACTTCACAAGGGTTTGCTTTCTCAATGTTTTGTTGAATATATTATGAGACACCACATTAATTCGCTCTTGTCCGTAACAGTAACAGAGACTTCCACGATCTGGCCTTCATTTAAATCTCTACAATGGGGGACCTGAAGTCGCTTACCCCCTAAGAGCAAGAAGACTCTGTCAGTATTTATGTGAAAGAGCAAGATCACATGAGAGAAGAAATTGCAGGCCCACGGTTGGAATACGGTGGGTCCTTCCAAGTGAATCATTATGATATCTGAAGACATATACACATGCCCATGAAGACGATCATACAAGACAGGAACATGTGAACTCTCCCCCTACATCGTTTTGTAGGCCAAAGCTTGAATCCGTAGAGGTTCAACTCAATGCTTTGTGATATCATTATATATACATTGCTCCAAAGCTTATTCCCAAAACAAGGCAATCTCTTCAACCCAACAAATAGCAATAAAAAAGAAACAAAAAGTTTCCAACTTTTCGTCAAACCATCTGTAAAATCAGCTTTTTAAACATAACAATGGCTCTCATGAGAGGTCTATTGGGTGCAAAGAAGATTCTAAACAGAGGATCTTCGGCACCAAAGGGGTTTCTTGCTGTGTATGTCGGAGAGAGTGAGAAAAAGAGATATGTTGTGCCAGTCTCCTACTTGAATCAGCCTTCCTTTCAAGACTTGCTTCAGAAAGCAGCAGATGAGTTCGGATTCGATCATCCAACAGGCGGCCTGACGATCCCTTGTCCTGAAGAAGTTTTTCTGAGTGTAACTTGTAGGCTACAAGGGAGATGACGAATCATAGATTTGTATGTCTCGAGATAGGTGTAAATAGATGACATACCTTTTTCGTCTTTCTTCTTCAAAGAGTTGTTACAGAGAGATATATTCAATACCATTTTTGGTGTCATAAACAATGAAAGCCTTTCTTGTAGTTTTTACATATTACCGGTTGAAGCCGATTACATCCGGTCAAGTTATTCGAACATAAAATAAAATAAAGGTTTAGGAGCACATGAGAGAAAAATTATACATTGATGATAATGTCACAGACCATTGCTTGTTTCCAAGAATCATATTTTTTTTATATAAAAAAATCGTTCTGTTGTGGAATTTTAATATATAAGCCCTCAAAGACGGCCCTGCAAATCTTCCCTTTCAATAGTATACCGTCCACTGTTCCAACCCTTCATCAAGAATTCAACCCTTCTCGTAAATTCTAGAAAATTCTCCTCAGCGCTAAGGAGAGATAATGTCGTCGAATCTAAGTTGGTCAATGGTCGAAGAAATACTCTTAAGGGTTCCTGCGAACTCTCTGGCACGATTCAGAGCGGTATGCAAGCAATGGAATGCTCTGTTCAACGACAAGGTATTCATACCACTTGCTTCTTTCCAACGATGAACAACTTTTCTTGGCGACTGATTCAAATTTTTTCTCGGTCTCCATCAACCCATCCTTCGGCATCCAAAAATTCACCGCGAAAGAAGTTCGTCCTGATAAGTGGAACGGTTGTATGATTCACTGCGATGGCATGTTGGCATGGGTTCAGTCATCTGAACTTGTAGTTTGGAACCATGTCTGAGCAAGTCAGATTGATCAAACTCAACGGTAAACTAAGATTATATGACCATTATGGTCAGATTGATCAAACTCAAATTGTAAGTGCAAATATGCATAAACACTATAAGACAATTAGAATCCAGATAAAATATTTCTCAAATAAACATACTTTATTTATCAAGTAACAAATCCAATTACACTTTCGTTCTATTTGAGTTATAACTAATCCACAGTGAGTACTCCTAATTTGGATACGGTACCCTTAAATAAAATCTTCGACGCTCGTAAATTTCCCGACACCTAAAACTCAATTTTCTAGAGCTACTATAGACTCCCAAAAATCATAAAACACAGACCCGTATTTCCCAAACTATTCCCTTACTAATCTCATTCAGACTCAAGAAAAATACAATTGATTAGTCTTACCTATTGTTGTTATTCTTTATCTCTTTGTCTATCCAAGTGCACACATTCTTTGTTTAATGCTCCAGATCCTTTTATAATCTCCATTTCAGATAAAATCCATGTACATTAAAATAAAATAAAAAGTCAACAAACAATCTAAAATAATACTAATCAAACTCTATAAAAACTATAAAAGAAATTCCTGAAAATATGATTTTGACTAATACTATGGGTTTACGTATACAAAGAGAGGTAGTAGATATACTTTCATTGGCTCAGAGAAACTTGCATCAGCACATGGCTTTGTCTTTGGTTGCAGGACCACGGTTGGAATACGGTGGGTCCCCCGAGTGAATCATTATGGTATCTGAAAACATATACACATGCTCATAAAGAGGATCATACAAGACAGGAACATGTGAACTCCCCCCCTACATGTCTTTGTAGGCCCACAGCTTCAATCCGTAGAGGCTTCAACTCTATGCTTCGTGATATCATTATATATACATTGCTCCAAAGCTTATTCCCAAAACAAGGCAATCTCTTCACACCAACAAATAGCAATAAAAGAGAAAAAAAGTTTCCAACTTTTTATCAACCCATCTTCACATTCAGCTTTTTAGACAAAAAAATGGCATTGATGAGAGGTCTATTGGGTGCAAACAAGATTCTAAAGAGAGGAGCTTCAGCCCCAAAGGGGTATCTCGCAGTGTATGTCGGAGACAGCGAGAAGAAGAGATATGTTGTGCCAGTCTCCTACTTGAATCAGTCTTCCTTTCAAGACTTGCTTCAGAAAGCAGAAGATGAGTTCGGGTTCGATCATCCAACAGGCGGCTTGACGATCCCTTGTCCTGAAGAAGTTTTTCTGAATGTAACTTGTAGGTTACAAGGGAGATGAAGAATTATAGATTTCTATGTCTCAAGATAGGTGTAAATAGATGACATACCTTTTTTTTCTCTCTCTTCAAAGAGTTGTTACATAGAGATATATTCAATACCAATACTATTTTTGGTGCCACAAACAATGAAAGCCTTTCTGGTAGTTTTTACATATTAGTGGTTAAAGCCAGTTTCAGCTATACATTTTACATGAGAGAAAAATTACATATTGATGAATATGTTACAGTCCGTTGCTTATTTCCAAGAATCATATTTTTTTTATATAAATTTTAATATTAAAAAAATTTACCGTCCCCTGTTCTGTTGTAGAATTTTAATACATAAGCCCTCAAAGACGGCCCTGCAAATCTTCCCTTTCAATACTCTACCGTCCTCTGTTCCAACCCTTCATCAAGAATTCATCCCTTCTCGTAAATTCTTGAACATTCTCCTCACCTCTAAGGAGAGATAATGTCGTCGAATCTGAGTTGGAACGGTTGTATGATTCACTGCGATGGCATGTTGGCATGGGTTCAGTCATCTGAACTTGTAGTTTGGAACCCATGTCTGAGCCAAGTCAGATTGATCAAACTCAACCGTAAACGAAGAATATATGACTATTATGGCTTCGGATACCACAGTTCGAAACCTCATGATGATTACAAAATTCTGAGGTTTCAATCCACCTACGCTTTTGATCCAACTTTCAGTAAAGATGCTGAAATCTTTGACCTAAAGACCAATTTATGGAGAAGTCTTGATACTGATCGAGGTCGGACTTTGAAAACACCAAACTCTGGTGTATCTTTGCTTGGAAATAGTTATTGGATGGCAACCCGAAACAGAATCAATGGATGGTTCATCCAAAGTTTTGATTTTTCGACTGAGAAGTTTCGAGACTTGTGCGATTTCCCTTTTACGTTTCATGATCTCGACCTGGTACTCTTAGCCGCATTCAAAGGAGATCGACTTTCTGCGTTAAAACAATCCGAAAGTAATCATAAGATCCATATCTAGGTGACTAACAAGATTGGATTGGCTAAGGGTTTTGTCGTGGAGAAAGTACATGATAGTGGCATCACCAAATACCCCATTGTTACATGTCAACGATATCCTTTTCTTGGATCCGTGTTTCTTGGTCGACAAGAATAATAAGCTCATTGTATGTTGTGACTATAAATATATTGATTTAGAGAATGAATGGTTTAAGGAAGAATGGTTCCCGAGCCAAAGAGTTTACCTCATTGAAATAGGCAAAGTGGAACATATTGAGATAGGCCAGCGTCATAGTTGGTTGCCTTTCATGAGCTATGCTTACATTCCGAGTTTGGTCTCCGTTTATCATCCTCCAAGCGCGAAACTTGAAGGGTAAGCGAGGAGAAATCAATGTCACAAATTAATCTGATAGATGAACTCTTCTTGCGCTTTGTGTGGAGAGAAGAAAATCGATACATGAATGATGAATCTTAGAGGTAGCGGTGTTTGTTGAGTACTTGTAATAAATAAACTTTGATGCTGAATATAAGGTTTTACTATCTCTTTTCTCGTTTCATGAATACAAAACAAAGCAAAGACTATCAAATCACTGATAAAATCGAAGTAAATTCTTTTTTTCTTCTTCTTGTTCTTATTCTTTATCAGTTGTGATCATTGTTCTTGAATTCAACAGTTTCCTAAGCGAATCATATGTAGGTGGTAAGGAATTTAACAATTACATAGCCTCATATTGTTCATTTACTCCCACTTGAACATTTTGTAGGTCGACAACATCTTTGAGAAGACATCAAGTTGTCCTAAATAGTTTTCCCTTTATCCATTCGGAACCCTAGACCATTTGCATCAGATACATTTTGTTTGAGAATGTGATATGACATTCCAAGTCTACACAAGGAGGAAATCAAAAAAATCATGAAGCATGAAGAAGAAAAATATTGTTGTAGTTTATAGTGGTTTGTTCTTTGTTATTGCAGGGTTCAAATTTTGTTTACTTGTGGTAAATTAACTACAATTTGTAAACTGTCATATGAAAGGTATAAGATGGGATTGGGATAGCTATGGTGGATATCAGAAAATTTGGAAAAGTGTACGGTTGAGCTGAGTATCCTTTTCAAAGGCTCCAAATTGTAATTCTATATTTTAGCGAAATACAAGAAGACAAATCTTACCAATTAGGGATCAGCTTTGGCTGAATCAGACTCAAGAAAATATGAAAAGTTTGAATGTTAATATGCAATGGAATATGGTTGGTATACAACAATAACTAGCTCCATTGGAATTGTTGGATTAAAAAATTTTTGGTATAGAGATTCAAAAATATATGTGCACAATATATAGCTTACTTGAAGGAGTTGTGTTTGGAACTCCAAGCTCACCACTCCTCTCTACATCAACGCCTATTCCATCAGCGTCAATAGTCACTCCATCTTTTTCCTTCGTCAGTGAGTGATACACGAATCATCTTCGAGTTGATTAGTTTCCCAGATTGGTAGTCGGAGAGATGATGAGATGATGCTACACGTGCTGGAGATGCTACCCGTGGAGGACATCACGGACGAGGTTGTCCACGGTCTGGACAACAATCAAGTGGTAGGGATAATCGTCCTGTGGTACAAGCAAATGCAGCTCACATCAAACCGATGCCAGAATAGGTGGGCTTTGTTGACGATGGTGACAAAAGCGAGATCAACGGTTTGAGTGGAGACAATCGTAAATAGCTTTTGGAGCTTCTCGCAAACAAACTTGGAGCAACGGAAGCATAAAATGGTAAGACACAACCTGTCCAATGGATTATAGACTTAGGTGCTAGAAATCATATGACGGGTTGCTTCAAGCTGTTACGAGATGTGATAAATATGTCTGTGTGTTATGTTGGACTTTCAAACATTCGCAATACTTTTTCACGACAACATGGTTCTGTGGTTCTGTGTGATAATCTCACTATTCACAACATGTTTTATGTTCTTGATTTGAGTTGTAATCTTATCTCATTGTTAGAGTTGTTGGTAGACACACAATATATTGTGCAATTCACCGACAAATTATGTGTTATTCAGGACCACACTACGAGGATGCTGATGGGAGCGAATGAACAACGTGAAGGGCTCTACTTCTTTCGAGGTGTGGTGACCGCGACGACTGTTAGTTCGAAGCCTTCGAGTGTTGATCTGTGGCATTGTCGGTTGGGTCATCCATTTGCGAAAGCATTGAAATTGATTTCTGGTTTAGAGTTCTGTAATGCGGATTTTGAATCTTTGAATAAGGGATATTATGTTTGTCTTCCTGCCAAGCAAACTCGAATATCTTTTCTCATGAGCAATAATAATGCATCCTTTTCGCTATAGTAGATTCATTGTGATGTGTGAGGTCCATATTGTGTTCCGTCATTCTCTCGAGCTAGATAATTTTTGACACTTGTTGATGATTTTTCACGTGGAGTTTGGTTACTACGATTGCTAAGAATATGTATGTTTTGGCCGAGCAGATAAGTGTTTCGACCGAGGAGTTAGGTACTACATCGAGTAATATACGTACTGTTTAGCCTAATACTGAAGAGCTGGGACGTGGTCAACACACGAAACTTCCATCTACGCGCTTGTGTAACTATGTTATCAATATTGTTTGAGTAAAGAGTCCTTCACTGCTGTCACTTGTCTCCAACACATCCTCAAGTACTCGTTATCCTATCTCAGTTTATGTCTCGTGTGATAACTTTTCGGCTGCGCATCATATTTTTCTTGTAGCTATTATGATGTATGTCAAACCTCGCTCATATGCATAAGCTTATCGACATGAACGCATGCACTTGGCTATGCAAACCGAGCTCGACGCATTACAACGTAATAATACATGGTCACTGACGTCTCTTCCTTCGGGAAAGAAAGCGATTGGATGTAAATGAATTTTCAAGATCAAGTATCATTATAATGGTTCCATTGAGAGACACAAAACAAGACTGTTAATTTTAAGAAATAATCAAGTGTAAGGTCTTGATTATGAAGAGACGTTTGCTCCTGTTGTGAAGATGACGACAATGCGAGTATTCTTGGTAATCTCGGTGACCTTCAACTGGGAAGTGCTCAAATGGATGTTCATAATGAGGTTTTCATGAAGCTTCCTCCTGGTTTTTCTGAATCACGTCCGGACAAGTGTGTCGGCTTCGCAAGTCTCTATATGGCCTCAAGTAATCACCTCGCTATTGGTTCGCAAAGCTTACTTCGTCTTTGCTTTCATTCGGATTTGTGCAATCATATGCGGACTAATTTCTTTTCACGTTACAACAGGATCATGTTCGTCTTGTTGTTTTGGTGTATGTTGATGATTTAATCATTGCGAGTAATTCAACGTTACATATATAGCGGTTCAAGGAGAATCTTAGTTCATGTTTCATGATAAAAGATCTTGGTGTCTTGAAATACTTCTTGGGTATTGAGGTTGCTCGGGGGCTGAGTGGAAATTATTTGTCCCAACACAAGTACACTTTGGATATAGTCTCCGAAGTAGGTCTTCTTGCAGCCAAGCCGACTACATTTCCGATGGAATAACACCATCGACTTGCAATCTCCACGGCTCCCTTTTGCTCTGATCCGGTACAATATCGACGTTTAGTAGGTCGACTAGTGTATCTTGGGATTACTCGTCTGGACTTGTCATATAACATCCATATGTTGTCTCAGTTCATGCACCGACCAACAGCTGAACATTAGGAATCTGATTTTCGAGTGGTGCGGTATTTGAAATCTGATCATGGGCAAGGGGTACTTTTATGTGTAGATTGTAATCTTCGTCTCTCAATGTGGTGTGACTTCGATTGGGCTGGTTGTCCTCGCTCACGTCGCACATCCACCGAATGGCTCATTCAACTCAGCGGGTCCCGTTTCTTAGAAAACCAAGAAGCACAGTGTTGTCTCCTGCTCGTCTGCGGAATCTGAATATCGATCCATGGCGATGACCTCTCGAGAACTCCTTTGGCTGTGATAATTGTTAGATAGTCTTGGTGTTGCTCATTATCAAGTTGCCGATTTTTACTGTGACAGTCAAGAAGTCATACATATCAGTGCTAATCCGGTCTTTCAAAAGAGAACAAAGCACATCAAAGTCAATTGTCACTTTGTTCGTGATGAGATTCTTCGTGGCCGTATCATTACTCATCATGTCACCACTCACTCACAACTCGCAGATATCTTCACCAAGACTCTCGAGAAGCATGAGTTTGATGTTTTTCTCGTCAAATTGGGTATACATGATTTGTATGATCCAACTTGAGGGGTAATACATAATCAATAATACTTTTATAATTGTATCGAAATCTAATAGGGTTAGGGTTAACCTATTAGGTTAGGATTAACTTTTATATGGCGTGAAACTCTCTTAATAAGAGCACCGTATGATTTACTCTTCGAATCTCTGTTACGTATCAATCTTTAAAATCTATTTTCCATTGTTCTAATTTAGGTTAAGTACTCAGTATTGTGTTTCCGTTCAGAGTTTCCTTTATCGATGAATCGTAAACTTCCTTTGGGTATATATATTTGTAATAATAATATAATATTCTCTGCATTTTGTATCACTGTAACATCCTCTGTTTAACAATGGTATTCATATTCATTTCCGAGAAGAAAGTAGGAAAAACTATGTGTCTATTTACTTAGACTACTGAAAGAAACAAAAAGGACAGAAAAATGTGTTTTTTCTTCTTTCTTATCCATCTTCGATGGAGCTGAGAAGTTACACCGAGGAAAATATGTTCATGACAAGGGATTTTCAAGCCGCCCATTGGATGATCATATCCGAACTCTTGTTTAGCTTTACTTAGCAGTGCAAAAAACTTGATTTCGGTTAATCTCAAGTAATAATTTACCTAGACTAATGCTTCTGCAAGAATACGGATCGTATAGTACCAGGGTCGAACACAAAGAATTGATACAACTCTAAAGCTAGTAACTAATGAATAAGACGTGTGAAATAAATAAGTGAATGGGAATGCAAATGCAACTAAACTAAACTAATGAATGGAATGACTCAACGACAAAACACCATAGGTATCGAGAGTTGCACAACGATGCAATGAAGTTCTTACAAGATCATTGGTCTTAGATACTATCACGAGTTCAGGGAATTCAAGCTCTAATATAGGAACTGACTGGCGTAGACTTGTCCACTATCTAGCATGCGTATACCAATCTCTCGATTGCGTATCTCACCTACATAGACGCATTAAGACTGCTATCCTAATCCCTAGATTCAATCGATCGACCTGGCGTAGATTCTAAACCGATTAAATCTTAAATCATGGCTAGATTCCAAAGTCTAATCCCCTGGCGTAGATTAATTAGACTTCTATAATCATCCATTCGAGTGGCATACAGGAATGAAAGCATTAAACACAACCAACCAATCTAAAAACGACCAAATACCGAATTCATTCATTCAAGTGGCGTACAAGAACAAAAGCGTTAAGAACCACCAAGCATTAAGAACATGACTTCGTTACATATTGGCAAAACTCTCTAACCCATGGCTGTGGATCTACTCGGGCATGAACTCAGAAAACGAAACACAAAAGATAACTATATTCAACATTGATAAAGAATGAGATCCCTCCCTATTCATATACCGACGTCTTCAATAGCTCCTCCATGCTCCGGATTCCTCGTTACGTCCTTCTCCCTCTTTCTCTATGTCTCTAAGTGTGTCCTCTCCTCTCCTTAATGTCTCTCCACGTTCCCTTTTTAAAGTCTAGTTTGAATCCTAGCTCTAAAAGGTCTCTTTTCTCATTAATTGGCCGTTCTAAAATCAAGGAGTTTGTTGAGAAAAAGGTGGATCCGAGCGGGCACAACCTCTACCCGCTCGTGCAGTCCATTAGCCCGTGCGTGCAAGACTTTAAACCTGGTCGGGCTGGCTTGCCCGATCGTGCTTCCATGGCCTTGCACAAGTTGTACCTTGTCATTCAATCACATTTTTGGGGTTGAATTGCCGTAATCACTCGTGTTTCGCTTCATTTCTTCGTTTCCTGTATAAAACACGAAATATAGATGAAGTCCTCGAATAAACTCGATAAATCGGTAAAATCTAAGAAATCTAATCAAAACTAAACCTAAGAATGATGTAAATACTATGACGGATTACGTGTTATCAGTAGTGCTTGAAACGAAGGCTGATTTAAGTATGAGACTGGCACCAAATATTTCTTCTTCTGCCACTCTCCTACGAACACGACAATAAACCTCTTTGGTGCTGAAGATCCTCTGTTTAGAATCTTCTTTGTGCCCAACAGACCTCTCATCAAACCCATCTTTTGTTTTGTGTCTGGAAGATTGATTGTGAAAGCTCCCTTCCCTTGAGATATTTGGGATTGCCTCTCAGCCCCCATAAACTTTCAAAACATGATTTTCTACCTCTTTTGGATAAGATAAAGGTAAAGATAACATCCTGATCATCTAAATCCTTGTCTTATGGTGGCAAAATTCAACTTATCTCCTCGGTGGTCTATCGAATGGTCCACTCCTGGAGCCAAGTTTTTTCGCTGCCCAAGAGCTTTCTTAAGGATATAGATAGATTATGCTCATCATTTCTTTGGGGTTTAAACTCTCGTGCTTCAATGAATGCTAGAATCTATTGGTCAAACATTTGTAAGCCCAAAAAGAGGGAGGTTAGGGCTGCATAGGTTGGAAGATTTCAACAATATTTTTCGGCTTAAGTTGATTTGGTTGCTCCTTTGTAAGTCGGGATCTTTATGGGTGGCATGGATGAATCATAATATTCTCAAGAGGAGAGGGTTTTAGGGGGTCTTGGTCTCGCCACGGATGTCATGGAGTACTCGTAGACTCCTATCTTTATGCCATGAAGCAAACACCTTTGTTTGTTGTGTTCTAGGCAATGGTGAGAAGTGCTGTTTCTGGTGGGATAATTGGACAGGTCTTGGTCCGTTGATCGATCTCATTGGCAATGAAGGACCGAGGATGCTTCGGATTCCTTTGTGTGCGAGGGTTATTGAGGCTGTTTTCGAAGGGAATTGGCGACTCCCGGGTGCTAGAAGTAGTGAAGTAGAAGAAGCTCTTATCCGTGTTTCTTCTATTGTACCGTCGTCAGTTGATAAAAGGGAGGACATCTTTTTATGGAAAGCATCATCGACCAGCTTCGAACCCATGTTCAAGTCAAGCAAGCCTTGGAATCTGATATAGATAGCTAGTCCAGTCCTCTGGTGGACCGATGAGACGTGGTTCAAGCAAGCGCTTCCTAGATTTGCCTTCACGCATTGGTCTGCAATGTGGTTTCGTCTCCCTACGAGAGATCGATTAGCTTGATGGGGTGTTCCATGTGACTTGAGCCGCCTCCTGTGTCAAACAGAAAATTAGTCTCATCTCCATCTTTTTTTTCTCTTGCCAATACAACAGAGATGTTCTAACTCACTTCACAGGGACAAGGTGGTCGGATCTCCCTACGGATTTACATGGTATTAGTCATTGGTTAGCAGAAACAGTGATCTCATCGGATGAATTGATTGTATTAAGAATTTTGATACAAGCAACTATCTACTTCATTTGGCAGCAGAGGAACATTCGATTACTCCACACCGGTGTGTCTTCGGTCTTGGAGGCTCGAGTTCAAGTTGATCGGTTAGTGCGTGATCATATCCTTTCCCTGCAGGAGCTGATTCCAGGGTAATCCAGTATTAGTTTATCTATTTGGCATTCTATTTTGATATAGTTTTTGATCCTCAATTGTTGTGTGAAGATATTTTTGTTGCTTGTTTTGTATTTTATGTTCGTAGGTTCTTAAAAATCTGATTTTTATCCAGGGTAAAACCTCTACCTATAAAACTCTATGGTGCAGTGAAATGATTCTTCTTTATTTCATGATTAACATCTAATAAAATAGTATACGGTCCCATGTTCCAACCCTTCATCGAGAATTCAACCCTTCTCGTAAATTCTTGAAAATCCTCCACAGCGCGAAAGACAGATAATGTCGTCGAATCTGAGTTGTTCAATGGTCGAAGAAATACTCCTAAGGGTTCATGTGAACTCTCTGGCACAATCACAGCAGTATGCAAGCAATGGAATGCTCTGTTCAGTGACAAGGTATTCATCCACAACCACTTGCTTCTTTCCAACTATGAACAACTTTTCTTAGTGACAGATTCAAATTTTTGCTCGGTCTCCATCAACCCATCCTTCGGAATCCAAATATTCACCGGCAAAGAAGTTTATCCTAATGATTGGAACTGTTGTATGATTCACTGCGATGGCATGTTAGCATGGGTTCAATCATCTGAACTTGTAGTTTGGAACCCATGTATGAGACAAGTCAGATTGATCAAACTCAACGACCCTCTAAGAACATATGACTATTAATGTTAGATAATTTCAGGCTTTCAGAGATTTAACTTTTTTGAAAACCTAACACAAACAGGATCTGGTTTTGTATAATTCATACAATATTCACTATAATAACATAGATCAGAAACTTACCTGGATCCATGTTGTGCAACGGAAAAACTTTAAAGAAACTCTGAAACTAGGGTTTGTTCTCTCTCCTTTTACTCTGTCTGTGATTTTTCTTTGAAAGATAAAAGCGTAGACGGTAAGGTCTCTTTTTTTATAGGTTTAGGAAACCCTAAACCCTAATACTATATGGGTAAAGATAGATGGGCCTTAATTAGATAATTGTCCACGTGCTTTAATTCTTTAATAGATACCTAACCATCAAAGTGATCTTCTTTAATATTAAAGCCCAAAAGCCCAAATTACATGGGTCATAATATTTAATTAATTCTAACATTCTTCCACTTGGCCCATGTGACGACTTGATGATCTAATAAACTTTAAATGCACAACTTTACATTAGATTCATCTTTTGTCAATAACCTTTACTTGAACAACAACCGATTGAATCATGGCGGTTTCACGTCATTATGCAACATGATCCCTTCCAAGTATTACAACGATCATCATCCAACATTCTTAATGGCCAGGAGAAAACTATAAGTATCTATCATGCATGTTATCTCACTTAACATGTGTACACAAAAAATATAATGATAACATGACTAGTAATCGCAGAAACATAATTGTTATTGAATTCAAAAATGTCATAAACATCCTGAGCAAAACATTCACTGAACATGTCACTACAGCAAGGACTTATCTATAATGCCCATCCTTTCGACATGGCCTCTAAATGCCTTGGGCAATAATCCCTTAGTCAACAGATCCGCTACCATAAGATCAGTACCAATATGCTCAATAGACACCCTATGTTTCCGCACTTCTTCTTGAACAACCAAGTACTTAATCTCCATGTGCTTAGCACCCTTAGAGTACTTGTCATTCTTAGAGAAGAAGAGAGCTGCGGAATTATCACAATAAAGTCTCAGCGGTCTGGCTATAGAGTCGACAATTCCAAACCCTGAGACAAAGTTCCGCATCCACAATCCATGAATCGTAGCCTTAAAGCATGCTACAAATTCAGCTTCCATAGTAGAAGAAGCGATGACAGACTGCTTTCCACTCCTCCATGACACTGCTCCTCCAGCTAATAGGAACAGATATCTGAAAGTCGACTTTAAGGTATCAACACATCCAGCAAAATCTGAATCTGAATACCGAATGACCTCCAGATTGTCAGATCTCTTATACACAAGCATGTGCTCCTTGGTGCCTTGCAAGTACCTCAGAACTTTCTTCGCAGCTCTCCAGTGGTCCATTCCGGGATTATTCTGATACCGGCCTAACATTCCAACAACAAAGCTGATATCTGGCCGCGTACATGTTTGAGCGTACATCAAACTCCCGACCACTGATGCATAGAGAATCCTTTCCATTTCCTTTCGTTCCAACTCGTTTCTCGGACTTTGTTCATTACTGAACTTATCCTCTTTCTGAATTGGAACTATCCCTGCGGAGCATTTATCCATTCTGAATCTCTCTAAAATCTTACTGATATAACTTTTCTAAGACAATCCCAACAGCCGTTGTGATCTGTTCCGGAATATTTCTATTCCTATCACATAGGTTGCCTCACCCATATCTTTCATCTCAAAGTTCTTAGAGAGAAAGTTCTTTACATCCTGTAACAATCCTATGTCATTTGCAGCAAGCAAAATATCATCAACATACAACACCAATATCACGTACTTGCTCCCACTAACTTTCATGTAGATGCACCGATCAACGATGTTCTTTACAAAGCCGTAAGATGTAATGGTATCATTAAACTTAAGATACCATTGTTGGGAAGCTTGCTTTAGTCCGTATATTGACTTTTTCAGCTTACACACCAAATTTTCTTCTCCTGCGGTTATAAAACCTTCAGGTTGGTCCATATACACTTCCTCCTCTAGATCACCATTTAAAAAAGGCGGTTTTCACATCCATTTGGTGAAGCTCTAAGTCATAATGAGCCACCAAAGCCAATACAATTCTCAAAGAGTCTTTCTTAGACACATGAGAGAAAGTCTCTTTGTAGTCGATGCCATCTTTCTGGGTGTAACCTTTAGCAATAAGTCGGGCCCTATACCTTTCGATATTACCATTAGAGTCACGCTTGGTCTTGAAGACCCATCTACAGCCAACTCTCTTAGAAACCTTCCGGTGAATCAACTAAGTTCCAGACTTTGTTGTCATCCATTGACTTTAATTCTTCTTTCATGTCATCAAACCACTTTTCTGTATTGTTACTATTCCTGGCTTGATTGAATGAAACTGGATCTTCATCAATGCTTAAGTCACATTCATGTTCGAGAGTATAAACCTCATAATCATCTGAGATAGCGGATCTTTTCTGCCTTTCAGACCACCTCAAAATAATTTGTGGTTGATTAACCTCTTCCTGTACTGTGACTGGTTCATCCCGTACATTCTCATCATGTGGGTTTTGGACATCTTCTTGTTGTATCGAAATGTCACGTGACGATGATGTGACATTAGGAACAAGAACTATATGAGGGATATCGAGTGTTGAAACATTATCCCAAATCTCTTCAATGTCCACCTTCCGTGATTCATCACTCCCACCGATTTGACCATTCTCAATGAACCTAGCATTGTCAATTTCGATTATTCTCGTACCATGGTTAGGACAGTAAAATATAAACCCCTTCGATTTTTCTGGATAGCCAATGAAAAATCCACCGACTCTCCTTGGATCAAGGTTCTTTTCATGTGGATTATACACCCTTACTTCTGCTTGGCAACCCCAAACGTGCAGGTGTCTTAAGCTCGGTTTCCTCCCCGTCCACAGTTCATAAGGTGTCTTAGGGACTGCTTTACTAGGAATCTGATTCAGCAGATACGTTGTTGTCTTTAATGCATGCATCCACAATGAAAGGGGTAGAGAGCTATTACTTATCATGCTCCTAACCATATTCATTAATGTACGATTCCGCCTTTCAGCTATACCATTCTGCTGAGGTGTACCGGGCATCGTATACTGTGCACAAATGCCCCTACTTTCGAGGAATTTTGCAAATGGACCAGGACATTGTCCTTTCTCATCATATTTGCCATAATACTCACCACCTCTATCAGATCTCACAACTTTAACCTTTCTATCTAACTACCTCTTAACCTCATTGATGAACACCTCAAGGACGTTCACTGACTGAGACTTATCATGCAGTAGATAGATGTAGCCATAACGTGAGTAGTCATCAATAAAAATGATGAAATACCTTTTTCCGCCCCAAGAAGGAACATCAAAAGGTCCACATATATTGGTGTGAATCAACTGAATAAGCTGAGTGCTTCTTGTGGCCGCTTTCTTTGTTGTGTTTAGTCTGCTTTGCCTTAATGCAGTCTATGCACACTCCTAAGTCACTAAAATCCAAATGAGGTAGAATTTCATTCTTTATCAACCTCATTAACCTTTCTTTGGATACGTGACCTAGCCTTTGATGCTACAATAAAGCAGAACTATCATTATTAGGTGCACTACGTTTAACTCCCACATTAGTCTCAACATGAAATAGAGATTCAGAGAACTTTCTGTCAAGATTGAAACGATAAAGACCATCCATTAAAATACTAGAACCATAAAGGTATTCATGTCTAAATAATTGAAAAACACCAGAACCAAACTTAATAGAAAAACCTAATAGATCCAATTTTCCAATGGAAACTAGATTTCTAGTACATTCAGGAACATAGAGACATCCTTCAAGATCTATGTGACAGCCAGTGTCTAAGATCAGTCTATAAGTCCCAATGCCTTCTATCAGTGCCTTCATCCTGTTCCCCATGACCACGTACTTTTCAAGTCCTCTTATGGGATGGATCATACCGAATCCCTGTTTAATATGAGAAACATGAGTAGTTGCACCAGAACCTAACCACCAGGTACTGTTAGGAACTTCTATAATGTTCGATTCAAAGCAAACATAGACATGATGTTTACCTTTAGCCTCAAACCATTCCTTTCTTTTCTTACAGTCTTTCTTCATGTGCCCACTCTTCTTACAAAAGAAGCACTTGACCTCCTTATGGACTTGGCTCTCATTTACTTTCATTGGAGCATTGTCCTTCCTTTTGTCCTTCTTCCCTGGCTTTCTTTTACTGCTGCCGACTCTATCATGGACTGTGAGGTGGATAGACTGTTTTTTCATCTTCTTTAATCTCCCTTCCTCCTGTATCAGCATGGCCTTCAGTTCCTGAAAGTTCCATTTTTCTTTAATGGTGTTGTAATTCAACCGGTAGGGAGTTAATGATGAACTGAACCAAAAAGTCTAATTAACATCCATCCCCATAGTCTTCAACCTTGCTGCCATGTTAGACATATGAGTCACATGATCATGGATAGGCTTAGACCAGTCAAACTTTCTCGTAGTCAGCTCGCTCATAATGCTGCCTACAATTGACTTGTCAGCCAAATCAGATTGGGAATACTCCTTAATCTTATCCATGAATTCCCTTGCACTGTTAGTCTTAGGCATTGATGGCTTAACGCTTTCCGCCATGGTCATCCTCATGAAGTTCAAACACAACCTGTTAAACCGCTCCCAAGCCTCATAATAAGACTTGTCACCTTCCGAGCTAGTCTCTGTTATGGCTGCGGGCTTTTCCTTTGATAATAATGCAAGGTCCAATTCGTTAACACCGAGATAAAACTGGATTTGTTCGGACCAATCTGTATAGTTAAGCCCGTTGAACTTCACCACAGCATTGCCAGATGCCATAAGGTTAAAAGAAGCTGTAAAACATTTACATGCTTATCTATTAGTGCTTGAGTCAACAATAACAGATCAAGAAACTTTAAAACGCATTCAAGTAACGTTTGGGCTATACTTAAACACGTATAAAATTATTGATGCTAAAATAAAAAATACTTTAATGGAAATGAAAACATCATACAGTCAATAAATATGCACTCTTTAGAGAACACACCACCGACCAAATATCATTAACGAGTCCCTTTAATGTTAGTGATCACACACAATGATACACCTTTGAATGACCTCATAACCATGTGACCAATAACTTCAATTGTTCAATCAACTTTCATGTCATTCTATAGCATCCTTTAACAATGAACAATTGAAAAAAAAAGAAAAAACGCTTGATTCAGATATCTAATTTTTAATTCTGGCCAGGCCACTTTGGTGACTAATAAGCATTCTATAATTTAGATATCAAATCAAGTAAACTTAAAGTAGGAGATTCAACAATTATGGCATAATTTAACAAACATATTACATATATGCATAGAACACATATTATTCACCTTTAAATTCAATCAACTTTAATGAATAAGTATGCATAGCCAAAATCTCCAATGAAATAAGTATGAATATAACACGTACCAATAGAAAAAAATATATACATATAGCTTCAATATTCATGCTTTATATATATATATATATATAAATAAATATATATCTTTACTAATCATCTTCCTTTAATTGTCTATTTACGAAGACATCAAGATAATGTAAAGAACTAAATTAAAGGAAAGTACAATGATGGAAAAGTCAAACTTCCAATTTTCCACTTTCTCATTATATATATACAATACTTTACAAAACTTTAATACTTCCAAATATGAAAGCAAACACATATATTTCTTTTTTTTTATTCATAAAAAAAATCCCATGATTTGATAAATCTCAATAATTATCAATTCATATACGCATGTTTAAACTTTACAAACATGTTTATACACCACTAATACAGAGAGACACTCAGATCATCATATATGCATACACAAGTGCTTACACGTGAGCAAAACAAGCATTGAAAAGAATGATAAATTAGACGTGGCAATAATTATGCTCTTTACTTCATGATTACATTCATCGAAGCAACAAGAGTCATATTTAACGAACATCTTTACGTAGGAAATTTATGTGGACGATCTCAGTGCTAATATACGAATACCAACCCATTATTCGACAATCAAAAACATAAACTTTAATTGATGAATTATACTTAGCCACAACCAGGCTCTGATACCAATTGTTAGATAATTTCAGGTTTTCAGAGATTTAACTTTTATGAAAACCTAATCACAAATAGGATCTGGTTTTGCATAATTCATACAATATTCACTATAATAACATAGATCAGAAACTTACCTGGATCCATGTTGTGCAGCGGAAAAAATTTGAAGAAACTCTGAAACTAGGGTTTGTTCTCTCTCCTTTTACCCTTTCTGTGATTTGCCTTTTGATGGATAAAAGCGTAGACGGTAAGGTTTCTTTTTTATAGGTTTAGAAAACCCTAAACCCTAATACTATATGGGTAAGGAGAGATGAGCCTTAATTAGATAATTGCCCACGGGTTTTAATTCTTTAATAGATACCTAACCATCAAAGTGATCTTCTTTAATATTAAAGCCCAAAAGCCCAAGTTACATGGGTCATAATATTTAATTAATTCTAACAATTATGGTTTCGGATACCACATTACGAAACCTCATGATGATTACAAAATTTTTAGGTTCCATCCCCCCTACGATGTGGATCCAGTTATCAGTAAAGAAGCTGAAATCTTTGACCTAAAGACCAACTTATGGAGAAATCTTGATACTAAAAGAGGTTGGTCTGTACAAAGACCAAGCTTTGGTGTATCTTTGCTTGGAAATTGTTAACTGATTGCAACCCGAAATGGAATCAATGAATGGTTCATCCCTTTTGAGTTTGATAATTCCAACATGATACTCTTAGCCTCATTCAAAGGAGATCGACTTTCTGTATTAGAACAATCTGCAAGTAATCATTAGATCCATATCTGGGTGACTAACAAGATTGGAGTGGCTGAAGTTTTGTCGTGGAGAAAGTACATGACAATGGCATCACCTGATATCCCATTGTTCCATCTCGACGCTTTCTTTTACTCATATCCGTGTTTCTTTATGGACAAGAATGATAAGCTCATTGTATGTTGCAACTGTGAATATATTGACTCAGAGTATGAAAAACTCTTGGAGGAAGTAACATGAAGATGGTTCCTGAGCCAAAGAGTTTACATCATTGAGGAAGGCACAGTCGAAGATGTTGAGATAAGCCGGCGACATGGCTGGTTGCCTTTTGTCATGAGCTATGCTTACATTCCAAGTTTGGTTCCCGTTTATCATCCTCCAAGCGAGGAATTTGAAGGGTGGATAAAGCTTGATGCTAAATATAGGTCATACTATCACTCAAGTTACTGTGCGTTTGGATAGAAATGTATGTTACATCAGTCAAGTTGCTTTGTGTTTTCTCTTTCAAGAGGAAATGGATTCTTTCATGTTCCTCTCTTTTCGGAGAAAAACAGACTCATTATGTACTAAAGATCAGAAGAAGCCGAATAGCCATGGATGTTATCTGTATTTAGAACCCAAAAAGTAAGTGTGAATTCCTTGTGTAGTCTAAGGGTTGATTCAGTAAGATCCATTCAAAGTTTTGAAAAGTTTAGTTGATAGGCAAGCAAGATCACATGGTTTTCATATGGGCCCTCACAGGATATAATTTTGATAGTTCTGATGTGATGAAATTGCTGAAGTTTTATGTGGACAGATTCGCATATCTGTGGTCTCCATTTGGATGTGATCTTGCTCTTCCATGTCGTCAAAAAGAACTAATTAGTACCTAATAGACCCTAAAAACATCGAGAAGACAAACCCTTGTGAATCTCAGAATGGATCATGGCCCTCTTTTTTTATCTTAGCTTTCGTTGTTTATCCATTAAGACAATCATATAAGACAGGAGCATGTGAAATCTCCCCCTACATGTCCTTGTAGGCCACTGCTTCAATCCGTAGAGGTTTCAACTCAATGCCTCGTGATATCATTATATATACATTGCCCTACAGCTTATTCCCAAAACAAGGAAATCTCTTCCAACAAATAGCAATAAAAAAGAAACAAAAAGTTTCCAACTTTTCGGCAACCCATCTGCAGAATCAGCTTTTCAAACACAACAATGGCTCTCATGAGAAGTCTATTGGGTGCAAAGAAGATTCTAAACAGAGGATCTTCGGCACCAAAGGGGTCTCTTGCGGTGTATGTCGGAGAGAGGGAGAAGACAAGATATGTTGTGCCAATCTCATACTTGAATCAGCCTTCCTTTCAAGACTTGCTTCAGAAAGCAGAAGAAGAGTTCGGATTCGATCATCCGACGGGCGGCTTGACGATCCCTTGTCCTGAAGATGTTTTCCTAAGTGTAACTTGTAGGCTACAAGGGAGATGAAGAATCATAGATTGGTATGTCTGAGGATAGATAGGTGTAAATAGATGACATGTTTTTTCCTCTTTCATCTTCAAAGAGTTGTTACAAAGAGAGATATATCCAATACCAACTCCATTTTTGATACCATAAACAATGAAAACCTTTTTGGTAGTTTTTACATATTACCGGTTAAAACCGATTTCATCCGGTCAAATAATTTCAACATAAAATAAAAATGGTCTAGGAAGAATAATTATGCAATTACAAAAAGAAAAAATAAACATCTGTCTTCTCAGCCATTAAGCCTCTAGCTTTGTAATCTTCTTTTTCCTCTTTTTCTTCTTCAACATTTACCATTATTTTGATCAAGATCCTTGTTTTGATGTGATCTCGATGACGTGGAGACACCTTTAAGCTTAGATTTTCATTTTAAGGTGAAATATTATGAAACGAAGAAACTGGCTCGCCATTATCATCCCCTCGTCGCTCACTTCCTGGCACTGGACAAGCTCCAACATCTCTAGATTATGCGCCGAACCTAGAGCTCCCATGCCCATGTCATTGAAGGAGCACGTGATCAAGCGATAGTGAGATGCTTCTAAGATGTTTAGCCTTTTGGACTAATCCGATGATGTCCGAGTCCCTAACACCGACACACATGTCTAGATGTAGCTGCTCCAGGTTCTTGCATTTTCATGTACCGGTAAATGGCGTCAACCTCGAACTGTAAACGCCTTAGCTTCCTACAGTTTCGTCCCAACTTTATCACATCACCCTCCCCAATGGCTCTGCAGTTCTTGATGCAGAGTTCCTCCAGAGTCTCAAGCTTTCCGAAACATTCCAACCACTCGACACTGTACATCAAACAAGATTCAGCAAATAGCAATAAAAAGAAAAAAACATGTCACACATGTACATCAAACAAGATTCAGCGACCTAGGAAAAAATAGATCGATCATTGGAACTGAAGTTTTCGTGTTGAAGATGATGCATGCTAATTATAAAACCTTTAATTGAGAAAAGAACAGACAGAAACAGAATCTGCAAAAGAAGAAAACCTTCAACTAGTCTATATCCCAAATCTTACGTCTCACTGAAACGTGAGGAAAATATTATTTCTATAGGCCGAAATGTCGTGGAAAGTTGGGATTAGGCTAAAGTTGAAATTACAATCTTAATACATAATTCTAGTTAACAATATTTGTAATCTTCCTATTTTAGTTCATTACGTTATGTTTTTTTTTTATGTAAACTCGTGTAAGGTACTTTCATGAATGCATATTGAAATTCACGTTTTAAAGGTTAACGTTACATGGTATCAAGAGTTCAAGACAATTTTTTTTTTAAAAAAATCTCGACTCTAATTCTGTTCATCTTGTTCTTGAATCAGACCCATAGCCATGTCCCACTAGTATATTAAATCCTAATCTGATTTGATAGCAACCCCAACGACATACTCGAATTCAAACTCGAACACAAACTCGAAAGGCAAGGAAATCTCATTCCCTGCCACCGAACAAGCACGACGCACGATCAATCCTTATGACATAACGTGAAACGACAATCCTAGACGAGTCCTCTCATAACCATTACTTCACGGGGTTAACTATGACAAGTTGGCATCCAATCTACGCATTTTTCTAACCCTCCCCCGAATTCACTGGCTAATTTGGACATGATCAATGCTTTTCTTGTATTTTGGATGAAAAACACCCTTGAACCAGGATTGCACTCTCAGATGACTCAACGTGAGGAGGCTAATTATCTCTGGGATCACTTGAAAAATTATTTTGTTGTGAAGTGATGTGGTTAATCTCAAATAATAAATTATCTAGACTAACATTTTCGCAAGAATACGGATCGTGTAGTACCAAGGTCGAACACTAGGGAACCGATGCAACTATAGAGTTGTTTAACTAATAAACATGACAAGTATAAATCAATCGGTGGATGAGAAATGATGACTAAACTATTTAACGGGGTAAATTCAATGATGCTAAACACCATAGGTTTTGAGAAATGCACAATAATGCAATAAAATGCTAATAAAGATGATGATTATATATAATATTACATATTAAGGGAATTCAAGCACTGTACTAGGGACTGACTCTCCCGATGCCTAATCCCACTATCTAGCATGCGTACTACCCGTTCAAACAATAGTAAGTCGGTGGATACACCGACACATGCACATATGTGTATATATATATATAACTTATTAATATTAGGGTAAATGATTAAAAAATGGAGAGAGAGAAACAGAAGTAGCGGCGAGAGAAAGAGAAGAAGAAGAGAAAAGAGAAGAAAAAAAGAAAAGAGAAGAAGAGAGAAGAAGAAAAAAAAAAGGAAGATGAAGAAATTGGAGAAATATCTTCAATTTGTCATCGCGTTCTTCTAGGTGGATTCTAATCGAGATTATGGTAAATCTCGAACCTTCGAAAGAAGGTGTGTGCGAGCGTGTCGGTGAGAGTTGTCACGTGAGGAGTATCGGGTCGATGAAGTTAGTATTGCGACACTTGGATCTGGGCCGACGTCGTACCGTGCCGGGGTGGTGGTAACCTTTCGAGCGACGAAGCATCGAGTTAGTCAGATTAGTGGATCTGCTGGCGTCGTACAATGGTGGGGTTGTGGTAACCTTTTGAGCGACGGAGCGTTGAGTTAGTCAGATCAGTGGATCTGCCAGCGTCATACCGTGTTGGGTTTGTGGTAAACTTTCGAGCGACGGAGCGCTGTATTGTACTGATGGCTGGGGTATGTTGTGACCTTGCGAGATCTTCAGTGTGCTGGGGTCCTTTGGACTTTGCGGGCGTATGCTCGAGCTAGAGTCATGTGGACTCTGTGTGTTATGATCCAGTGTGTTACTAGTCGTACACTTTGGATACTCTGTTGGGTTGGGTAGATTTGTATGTATATCTTTAGTTTAGACTTTGGATATATCGTTATTATGTTATTCAGTTTAGAGTGGGATAATATGTGGCACAAAGTAGTACACGTATTGATCTCACTAAGTGTGTATTTCATACTCACCCTATTTGTGGGCTGTCGTGGATGGGCCGGATATGGCAAGGAAAAAGAACAACGAGGTTGAGCAGCAACATGAAAGCTCACAGATGACTGATGAGAGAGGTGTGCACGAGGTCTCGATGAGTTTATTTTGCATTTCGTATTTATTTTATTGATTTACCATGACTATGATCTTTACGTATTCGTTTTGCCATTTGGTCTGGATCACTTTTATTTTGGAATAAATCATTTATTTTATTTTATAAATTCATTTGAGCGATGACACATGTAGCCACCTCTTGGAGGTGATGGTGGACACTCCTAGTCCCGAGGTAGTTCCGGGATGGGGGTGTTACACGTACTACCAACCTTCCAGTTGTGCAATAAACATACTAAACATACTAAGATCGCTATCCAAATCCCGGGGTTTAATCGACCGACCGACTAAAGTTCTAATCGATTAAAACCCAAATCAAGGTTAGGTTCCAAACCCTGATCTATCTCTCGATACAAGCAGGCTTTTAAAATCATTCATTCAAGTGATCAACAAGAATAAAAGAATTAGAGACAACCAATCAATCTGAAAATGATCAAATGTTATAACCAAACATTAAGCACTAGTATTCATTACATATTGGCAAAACTCTAACCAGTGCTAACGGATGTACTCGTACATGGGTTCCGAAAACAAAGCAGGAACGAAATTTATCTTAACCATAGGTACAGAGAGAGATGATTTCCTATTCTAATATTGTAGCCTTCAATAGCTCCTCCACGTTCCGAGATCGTCTCCCCCGACTTTAGCCTTGCTTCAGACTTCAGCTCTCTCTCCCCATCCTCCCCTTTATAAAACCACCTCCCTGGTCTAAAAACATGTTTGTTTCCTTTTCTATCCAACCACATCCTTCATTCCTTTCCATTTTTCGTTTTAGGTTTATGTGCGCGACCGGGCACAACAAAGCAGCTCGGTCAGGCACTTATCTTCACAAGGGTTCGCCCGAGATTCCTTTTCTTTCACGCATTTTGGGTTTTCTCTTACGCCTGACCGGGCACAACATACTACTCGGTCAGGCACTTGTCTTCAAAATGGATCGCCCGAGCAATGGAGTTGCCCGAGCCATGCGTTCTCTTTTAGAGGGTTTCTGTTTAAATCAAGCCCGATCGGGCTATCTAAGGTGCCCCGTCGTGCACTTCTAAACCTAGAGTGGTTTTTCTTAGCTTTGCAGCATTTGCTTGTGTTTGCGTCGCGATATGTTTGTTACCTGCAAAACACGAGAAAACGATAGAAGAAGCCTTAATTCTGCTTAATATGTCGGTAAAGTCCAAAATCATATTAAAACTAATCCTATAAAGGGATGGAAATACTAAGACAAATTATGCGTTATCAAACTCCCCCAGACTTGAACCTTTGTTTGTCCCTAAACAAAACTAGAGTTAAGCACAAGAAGAGTCAAACAACAACAAGATACTAGTACAAGTACTTCGAAAAATCAGCCATCATGCACAACAATGCATCACACGGACATAGATCTAATCAAACTTAGTTCAGACCTCTATAAAGCCACGAGCCATGCAATCCATCACATCACTAAAGTTCATTTCACTACCCCTAGACAACATTCGAGAAATCACCATACCAATTAAGTGTTGCATACGTGAAAGACCTTTCCTAAAGATTTTCTTCTTCTTTTTTTAGCATACCGCGCTTGGTTTCTAGGACGTTGAAGTCGAAGTGGACAACTTTCTACTTAGACCCAGGTTGCCTTTGACACACTCATAAGGTTTTGTAACCTTAGATGAGTGAAGAGATTGCGTTATTGAAGAACTATTTAAACCAAACCATTGAGATCACACATCAACTCTAACCCTTAGGATGTAGAAAAGCGCCTCAACCCACCACTTAAACCCAAACATCGAGATCAATGCACTCATGTCAATGTAAGGCGGAAATAGCTAGAAGCTTATTCTATTGACAACACAATGTAAGGGAGTGGAATCATAAAAATAGAAAAAATCTAAAAGATGTTCGATCTAGCAAAGACTGAACGATATACATAGAGATATAGACTCTAGGGGCTGAAACCTAGGGGCTGGAATACAACTATAAGCCATAGATTTATGCACACCTACTCGGCTAGTCAGTATCTAAAAGTCTTTTTCATCAAACCTAGGCTTTTGTTCCCGATTCGACAAAGTTACAAAAAAATGGCTAAACCTCAAAGTTTCATACTAGATATCCGTAGAAATCCTAAAAAATGATGTAAATGCTAAAATAAAAAGAGGAAATAAATGTCTAATCCTAATCGCAAGCATAACACTCAAATAGTACCCCCAGACTTCAACAAAACACAATCCCGATGTTCAAGATCTGTGAGAGGAACTTACATGCCAAAACTCGGGAGATGATAAGCAAAGTGAGAACGTGTACACATTGTGTATTATGCTTACCCAAGTTGGTGATACAACTAGATGTTGTATGCGTCTACTCTGTTGTGGGTAATATTAAAGTGGAGAACCTGCGATAATAGTTTCACAACAAGAAATAGAAAAATAATACGAAGCTCGAGTTACCTCCTGAGAAGCGCTTGGTTAAGGTCTCGAGCCTGAGCCAAGAGCTCCTATCGAAAGCGCGAGTATAGCTCGATGGTCACCCGTGTTGTCCGTATTGTAGAGCTTCAACCATTGGCGTTCACTTTGATTGTACCGTTATTTCCTATCAGCTCGATAGCAACATGTGCTGAGACGCTCTTGATCATGAATGGCCCGAACCATCGCTACTTCAGTTTCCCTGGGAAAAGTTTCAAACGTGAATTGAAAACAAGTACTTGGTCGCCTTCCTTGAAAGTTCATTGGACGATATGTCTGTCATGCCACTTCTTTGTTCGCTTTTTATAGATTTTTGCATTTTTCATTCGAGTTGAGGCGCATCTCCTCCATATGGTGTAAGTGTGGCACTCGTGATGTGTGTCAAGTTAAACAAGTTGACCTAAAACTATCCGCAAGTGCATGTCACAGGTGTAGTAATTTAAGTGTCGATCCCATAGGGACTAGTGCAACATGGTCTAAGAATCAAACTAGAATCAATGCTTGCTGCGATGAAATAAGGGTGGTGAGATGAAAATATGATAATGCAGTGGGCTAACAAGTTTCTAACAAAGAGGCAAACGTTCTAGGATACGATTTCACATCATAGCTTTTGAAACCTACCTTCGATCTATCTAATAATGTGTTCCCTATCAAGATATCTAAGGCGGACGATCCTAATGTTGATCTTACCCTCTGTCAAGGCATAAGAACGTGATTCAATTGAGTCATCCCCTAATTTCATGGCTGACACCCCAACTAAACCCCAATACGATCTATGATTCACCCGATTAACCCTCAACCGTTACTATCCTACTTTTGTGACCTAGTCTCGGTTGTTCTAAGCCTGATCTTCTAGGATAGAATTCTGCTTTCGGCCCTTATCCTAATCCCTAAAACATGCATTTACGTAGCCTTTGTAAACACACGACCTTAAGCGCTCAGACAAAGAATAGATAAAAAACGGGGAAATGCATTGATAAGTAAATCAAAGAGGATTTCAGGATAGCCATGGGCTAATCCCTTCTCCTAGAACAAATCCACTACTCGGTCATGATTCTAAACAATATAAATAACATAAGTAGAAAAAGGAGCATAGAAATATCAAACGAGTGTGATCTCGAATCAAATTTCTGACTCCTTGCGTGTCTCACGTCAAGAGGGATCTTGGATGGGTGGATGATTGCTGTGAAGAATGAATAATGGATGATGAATGATGGATGATCTGAATGCCTTCTGCCCTTGACGTTTTATAATTTCAAATTCGAGCCCTTAGGAGACTCATTTCCACAAAAATTGGCCATAGGCCGTTGTACTAAGTCATGCCGGACTGTACTGTATGTCATGCCCGGTCAGGCATGCTTCATTCCACACTAATGGACCAAAAGTTTTACTTGTTACCCGACCGTGCTGGATGGAACGTCCGACCGTGCTGCTTCCAAATGAGGGTGCCCGACCGTGCACTTGGCATGCTCGGCCTGTGCATTAGTCTCGGGGGCAAAAAAACTTAAGTGCCCGCCGTACTGGCTAGGACACCCGACCGTGCTGTGTCACCAAGAAAGTGCCCGACTGTGCATGATGTGCTCCAAACGCGTCATATTCCCACGTGTCGATCCCATAGGGACTATGCAACACGGACTAAGATCAAACTAGAATCAAACTTACTACATTGAAATAATGGTTGTGAGATGCAATAATGAAAATGTATTATACTAATGTATTATTGACAAATGAGACAAACGTTCTAGGATACGGTTTCACCGTATAACTTCCGAAACAAACTATCGATCTATCTAATCGTGCACTCCCATTCAAGATATTTAAGACAGACGATCCTAATGTAATTCCTACCCTCTCTCAAGGCATAGGAACGTGATTCAATGGAGTTATCCCCTAATTTTGTGGCTGATACCCAAACTAAACCCATACGATCTATGGTTCATCCGATTAACCCTAAACCGTTACTACTCTACTTTCGTGACCTAGTGTCGGTTGTTCTAAGCATGATCTTCTAGGATTAGAACTCTCCTTTCGGTCCTTCTCCTAATCCCTAACACATGCATCTACTTGGCCTACGTAAATACAAGACATTCAACGCTCAGACAAAGAACAAATAAACAAATCGGGAAATTGCATTCAAAGATAAATCTAAAGAAGTTCAGGGTTAACCATGAGCTAATCCCTTCTCATAGAACAAATCAAATACTCAATCCTGAGTTTGTAACCAAACAACACAAATGAAATAGATAGAGTAAGGAGCATAGAAATTCAAATGATGCGTAATCCCGATTCAATTCCGGTCTCCTTGTGTGTTTCCCATCAAGAGGACCCTCTCCAATGGTGAATGGTGAATGAATGAATGGAGAATGATCAAGAAGTAATGAATGAATGTCCCCTGTGATCTTGACGTCTTATTACTTTCAAATTTTGAATATCCCATGCTAGTTCCACTTAAAACGAAGATGAAACCGGTATACCAAGTCATGCCCGGCAATTAGACAAACGTTCTAGAATATGGTTTCACCACAAGGTTCTGAGACCAAAAAATAAATCTATCTAATCATAAATTCCCAATCAAGTTATCTAAGGGGGACGATTCTAATGTAATATCTACCCTCTCTCGAGGCATAGATACGTGATCTAGTAAAGTTATTCCCTACTTTCGTGGCTGACATCTTAAACTAAATCCATAAGTCCTGTGATTCATTCGATTAACCCTCAACCGCTACTACTCTACTTTCATGACCTAGTCTCGGTTTTTCTAAGCCTGATCATCCGGGATTAGAATTCTCCTTTCGGTCCTTCTCCTAAGTCCCTAAAACATGCATATACTTGGCCTTCGTAAATACAAGTCATTCAAAACACTCAAACAAAGAATAGATAAACGAAAAGGGGAAATTACATTCAAAGATAAATAAAAAGAAGTTCCAGGATAGCAATGAGCTAATCCCTTCTCCTAGAACAAAACGACTACTCGGTCATGAGTTTGAAATCAAACAACATAAACGAAATAGATAGTTTTAGAAGCATAGGAATCAAACGAAACGTAGTCCCGAATCGATCTTCTAATCTCCTTGAATGTCTCCTCTACTAAAAGTACTCATGAACCAACTCTTTTCTCTTTACTCTCTCTCTACTGCTCTACAACTCAACCCTGTAATATCCGAACTGAACTGTCCTCTCTTGGCCCCTTCGTTCGTTTTCCTTCTTCCTCTCTTTCCTATTCTCCTTCTTTCCTCTTTGGTCGTGCTTTTCCATTCCTGCAATTGAGTTTCCATTTGTGTTAGACGATCGGATGTTTCCTTTTCCTCGTTGCAAGTTACGTGTTCTTCATGCCCGACCAGGCACAAGAGTAAGCTTGGCCAGGCACATCCTCAAATTGCATGCTTGATCGGGCTTCACCTCTACCCGGGTCGTTCTCTTCGTTCTGGAAGTTTTGTTGTTTCATGGACCCGGTCAGGCTTGAGATGGTGCTTGGTTGCGCACTTCATTCTCCTTGTGCGCCTGGTCATGCTGAAGTGGATGATCGACAGTGCGTGTTTCTCCCTTAGTGAGCCCTACTGTGCTTGAGGTGAAGCCTGAGCATGTGAGGAAGCGCGACCGTGCTTGTTCTTCAAACCAATTCCCAACCCTGCAATGCATCAAAGCCCGACTGTGCATGGTTCCAAGAGAGGTGCCCGACCGTGCATTGCGAGTGCATGGACCGTGCACTACTCTCGGGGAAATTTCACCCAATTGAAGCTCGGTCGTGCGGTTCAACATGCCCGGCTGTGCATACCTATGTCCGGCCCAAATTCACATTTTGCCCATTTCTTGTGTGTTTCTCGTCCCGTTTGCTCCGTTGTGATCTCCTCGTACTTTGTTCCGTTGATGTTCTTTAGCTGAGAAATGAACCAAATACGTATTAAAATCTGTAAGAACATGAAAACACGAAAACAAGTAAAACGGATACAAAATCACACATAAACTGCATCTATCATCATAAACATCTCTAAAATTATGCAAAAAACATGTATGAAAACAAGATATCACCGTATCCTTGTGTGTCTCCCGTCAAGAGGACTCTCTCCTACGATGGATGATGAATGAATGAATGGAGAATGAATAATGTGTGAATGGATGTCCTCTGTGCTCTTGATGTCTTATTAATTTCAAATTTTGAATCTCCTGTGCTAGTTCCACTCAAAACGATGGCAGAACGGTTTACCAAATCATGCCCGACCGTGCTCCATGACATGCCCGGTCGGGCATGCTTGATTTCCTTGTTTGTAGAATGGATTCCTTGAATGCCCGACCGTGTTGTGTACATGTTGTCAACACGTCTTAGATTCGTGCCTAGAGTCATACTTGTTTTGATTTCTTTTCTTTCGTTTCTTTCTACCTAATTCCATTCGTTTGTCCTTTGTTGGTTTATGACCAGATCTCAAGGTGCTTCTAGTCTATTCCAAATCGACCCCGAGATCTTGCGCACTTGCATGAGAAAGGGTTCTAGTCTATTCCAAATCGACCCCGAGATCTTGCGCACTTGCAGACAACTGAGAAAGGGCAAGGAAGAAGGTAACACAGAGCCGTCAAATCAATGAGATATGGATAATCAGAACGACCATGGACAACCTCAATTACCTATCGGTAATTTGGGGCATATGCAGCAACAACAACTCGCACCTCAACCGCGAGAACCACAGGCTCTTCCACCACGTCGTCTCAGAGATTACGTGGTGCCGAATATGAACAACATGCAAACAGCCATACGGATGCCTACCGTTGCTTGAGAACAGTTCGAAATTAAGCGGACGATGATCTACATGCTTTATCAGAAGCAATTCATGGGTGACAATTACGAGGATCCCCATCACCACCTCAGAGACTTCCTAGAGCTTTCCGGTACGTTCAAAATACACGGAGTCTCGGAGGACGCGATTCTATTTCGTCTCTTCCCCTTCTCAACTGGGGGACGAGCGAAAACATGGCTGCAATCGCTTCTCGCTGGTTCAATCACGACTTGGGACCAGCTCTACACATTGTTCCTCTCACGATTCTTTCCTCCGAGCAAGACGATTCAGATGAGGGGAGAAATCACGACGTTTAGATGCAGAGATGGTGAAACGTTGTTTGAAGCGTGGGGCAGATTTAAGGATCTTCTACAGATGTGTCCACACCCTGGGCTCGAGCAATGGTATGTTATCCAAACTTTTTACAATGGAATTTTAGACGAACACCGAACGACATTGGATAACGCTTCTAGAGGATCGTTTATGGATCTGAGCGTGGAGGAAGCATACGAGCTGATCGATAACCTCTCCATGAACCACACCACGTGGTTAACACCGAGAGGTATGCCTAACAGAACTCGAGGTCTATACGAACCAAATCAGAGCAGAACAACGAGTAATGCAGCAAACGCTATGTACTGCGTGAATTGCGGAGGTACAAAACACGAGATTATCAATGCATGGTATATGAAGACTTCGAACAGATGAACTATGCCCAACAACAAGGAAACACGCAATTCAAGAATTCCTACAACTCGAATTGGAGGAACCACCGCAATCTCTCATACCGAACGACTCAACCGATGAAGTGTTCGGGATTTCAGCAACCACAGCAGCCGTACCAGCAAAATAATCAGCAATTTCAGAATGCTCAAAAAGTTCCGCAAGCTCCTCAACCTCCTCAAGCCCCTTCGTCGAACCTTGAGGCAGTAATGCTCGAATATATCAAGGAGCAAAGGCAGCAACATTCAACTCAAGCCAAATTCAATGCGGATGTGGGGACAACGATCAATGAGCTCAAAACTTAGATGGAATCCTTGAGAAACGATGTGAAGAGTTTAGAGAACTCCGTAGCACAACAAGCTGTCTCATCCTCTCGGAATCCCGGACAGCTTCCCGGTAAACCCGACTTAAACCCGAGAGAGTACGTTAACGCTATTTCTGTGTGCAACACTGATATGATAGAGCATTCACCCTCGAAAAAGCGAGAGAAAGCTGCTGGTACGTCCATGACTAAAGGCAATGGTACCGTCACAATTATGGAAGGAGTTGAACCGGATTTAGACAAACCATATGTTGCTCCACCTGCGTACAAACCTCCTATACTGTTTTCTCAACGGTTAGTGAGCAGTAAGAACGAAGAGAGAGTGGGTAGATTTGTAAAGGGTCTCAAGAAGCTTGACATCAGCATACCATTCGTGGAAGTCCTCCAAAAAATGCCTAATCACGCCAAACTCATCAAAGAGGTTCTTCCAAAGAGAGGCATATCGAAAAGAACGAGACGGTAGCAGTTACCGAGGAATGCAGCGCTATCCTTTAAAACAAGCTGCCACCAAAGTTGAAGTATCCCGGAAGCTTCTCCATTCTATGCACAATAGGTAATCTTGACATTGACAATGCTTTGTGTGATTTAGGAGCAAGCGTGAGCATCATGCCAGACTCGGATTTCAAGCGGATGGACTTCAGAAATCTCAAACCTACAAAGATGTCTCTACGCCTCGCGGATCGTTCGGTAAGATATCCGGTGGGAGTTGCTGAAAATGTTCACACCAAGGTAGGTAATCTTTTTATTCCCACTGATTTTGTTGTACTTGAAATAAAGAAAGATGCTAGGATACCTATTATTCGTGGTAGTCCGTTTCTAGCTATTGTAGGTGCCATGATAGACGTACAACAAGGAAAGCTTTCTTTGTATGTTGGAGATGAGACAATAGAGTTTAAATTATCAAGCACTATGAATGGACCTTTCTTTAAGGAGCCTTGCTTTACAGTCGATTCGTTGGACGAGTTAGCGAAAGACACGCTTGATCAAGTAAGTATTTCTGATCCTCTTGTGCGATACTTAACACGAGTTTGCGAAGATGCAGGATTTACGGACGAAGGAGCCAAGCTGTACACGAAATTCATGAGTGCTATTGCAGCACTAGGAGACGCCCCATGTGAGGAGATACCACACGAAACGCACGCTGGTTTCGCAGTGGAGAAGACACCCTTAGTTGAGCCCGACCCTCCTCCGCCTTCTTTTCGGTATGAGTACGTTGAATGCGATAAAATATATCGCGCTGTTATGAATGCTAACTTGAGTGCAGATGAGATGAGGAAACAACCCACTCACGTAAAGAAGCGTAGGAAAGTCAGCTCTTCAATATGTACGCACGGAAGTTCTACGGAAGACAGCCGCGGACCTTCCACCGAAACTCAAAGGAGGCTGCACCCGCGCTTGCAAGAGGTAATGGAAAAAGACATCATAAAACTTTTCGATGCAGATACCATTTATCCAACCTCGGACAGCGCACGAGTGAATCTCGTGCATGATGTGCCAAAGAAAGAAGTAGTGACGAAGGGATGGCACGACAAAAAGACCCTACATCATGACTTCCAACGCTGATTTAGTTCTACTTTTCAATTCTCGTCCTAAACTTTTCTCGGGCAACCTACGGTCTCGTTGGTATGGTCCTTTTTAGGTACGAGAAGTCATCACACATGGAGAAGTAGAACTATGGAGCGATTCGAGCGGAACGTTCAAAGCTAATGGGCAGCGACTAAAGCTCTACCAAGCCGCTCAACCGATCGAAAGTGGAAACTCCATTTCCCTTTCCGATCCATCCGTCGCGCACGCATGAGGAATGGAGATGTCAAAGCTTAAAGACGTTAAATAAGCGCTTTCTGGTAGGCAACCCAACTGTGTTTTTCTATTTTTCTTAGTTGTTTTGTTTGAGACTCGGTTAATTAAAAAAAGCACAAAAAATACCACCACAAACATGACTTCACTTCTCTTACCCGCTATCGGAGTTTCACGTCGTGGACACCGTTCAATACATGTCTGGGGGAGCAGCTCACGTTTTTTAGGTGACTTCGTTTCATTTTTTTTATTTTCTCTTTGATTTCGTAATTTTTAGTTTGTTTTTGCTTTCGTGAGTCAGAGTCGTCCTAGGCACTTATCCGGTGCCACATTTTGAGATGAACCCTGAACCTAAGATACTTAAGAAGTTGTCCTTTTTCCGTGATATTTTGCATGTTTGAGCTAGGTTTCCTAAGCGTTAGAGCTTTTTAGTCGACTGAAAAACAATAGGTTGTAATTCTTTGGGAATACTGGTGTTGCTTGTGGGAGGTTTAGACGAGGTTGCTAGGCTAGTTTATCGTTTATTCTCTCTATCGAGATGGTCATACTTCGTATAGACAATGCGTTACTTCTTTTGATGAGGATTATTAGATCGTATGAAATCGAGCTTGTTTTGCAGAATAAAGAGCACACACTAACACTCCGTTGTCGATAGAAATAATGCCTAAAAGCATGATCTAAAATCGATATGAGTGCATCGACCTTGATACTCTTTCGATGCTTCGGGTCTAAGTGGTGGGTTGGCGATCATCTTTCTACGTCCTAAGGGCACGTCACAATAAAAACGCCACCTACTCCGCTGCACTCTTCAACGAGATGCATGAGTATACCGTAATCGGTAGTCTGGGTCTAAGTAGAGGCTGGATTCCTTCAAATCTAACGTCCTAGAAGCCTAGTGTGTCTGCATAACATAAAAAAAGAAAAGAAAAGAAAAACAAGGTATAAAAAAAGAAATAAGAAGAAAAAAAAGAGAATAAAGAAAGAGAGAAGCTTGGAAAAGAAACAAGTATCCTTGGTGAACCTAGGATGAAGACTGAAAATTTAATTAGGCCGAATTTTCTCTCGACTTGCTAGTTGATCGGTTAGGTTCGCTTTAACGGTATTTCTAGGAGAAAGGGAAATTCTCGTATTTTATATACCCCATGTGATCCACTTTTGCGTTTTCTTAGGGACAAGTAAACATTTAAGTCTAGGGGATTTTGATCATCTCATTTTTATACGTATTTCTCGCATGATTTAAGAGATGTTTATGATATAGATACGATGATTACGTATGATTTTGTATCCATTTTACTCGTTTTTGTGTTTTTGTGTCCTTACAGGTTGTAATGCAAATTCGGTTCATTTTGGAGCTAAAGGATGTACACGAGACAAAGTACAAAAATCAAGGATCATCACGGAACAAACGGGACGAGAATCGGAGAAGAATAACACAGCCCACACGGGGCATTCACCTAGCCCGCGTGGGGCTTGACCCCCAGCAACTTCAGCTGGAGTCGGGGAGGTCATTAGCATGCATAGGCTTTAAGTCAAGCTTCAGCCCACGCGGGGCATTCTTCAGCCCGTGCAGGGCGCCTTGTTTCCAGCGAACACAACAGCTCTAGCCTGCACGGGGCACACACTCTAGCCCGCGTGGGCCGCGTCCGTCACCTGTAAAAAGCAGAAAAGGAAACTTGTCTAAACACGAAAATGAACTTGTTAGTTACATATACAAAGAGGAAAACGACGTTAGAGAAGAGGAATAAGAGATATTTTGCTGGAGAAAAGAATGGAAATGTCGTCCAACTTAATCAAGAATGGAAAATGCACAAAAAAGGTAAAACGGTGGCTGCTGCGAAAAAGAGGAAAGAAGTGAACGGACAAAAGGAAAAACCAGGAGAAAAGGAAATAAAAGAAGAAGGAAAGGGAAGGAAAGGAGCTAGGGGTCGAGCGGGATCCAAAGTTTTTTCAGAATTCATACGTGAGAGAGAGTAGAGAGAGAATCGAAGAAGATGAACACTCTTGCAGAGGAGACATTCAAGGTGCGTTGAAGATCAAATCGGGACTTCGGTTTCGTTTGAGTTTTATGTTCTTTAGACTTTCTACTTCGATTATTTTTCTTTCGAGCGCATGGACGAGTAGTCATTTTGTTCTAGGAGAAGGGATTAGCCCTTGCCTATCCCGGAAGCGCTTTTGATTTTTCTTTGAATACAATTTCCCGTTTTCGTTTATCTATTCTTTGTCTGAGTACTAGAATGACTTGTATTTACAAAGGCCAAGTAGATGCATGTGTTGGGGATTAGGAGAAGGACCGAAAGGAGAATTATAATCCTATAAGATCAGGTTTAGAACAACCGAGGTTAGGACACGAAAGTAGGGTAGCAACGTTTGAGGGTAAAACGGATGAATCATAGAACTTATGGGTTTAACTTAAGGTGTCAGCCACAAAAGTAGGGGATAACTTGACTAGATCACGTGTCTAAGCCTTGAGAAAGGGTAGATATCATATTAGGATCGTCTGCCTTAGATAACTCGATTGGGATTGCATGATTAGATAGGTTGATTGTTTGTTTCGGTAGTCTTGTGGTGAAACCAGATTCCTAGAACGTTTGTCTCACTGTTAAGAACTCGTTAGTTTATGGTTTTTAGTTATTTCAATCTTAAAACCAATACTTCGTTGTTTGCAAGTTTGATTCATAGTTTGAATTTTGTTTGTGTTGTGTAGTCCTTGTGGGATCGACACCTAGAGTACTACACAAGTGCCGTGCACTTGCGGGTAGTTTAGGTTAAATTTAGTTTAACTTGAAACGCATAACTTTTCGAACGCAACATGGCATTCCATTGTGAATTCAAGCAGAATGTCTTTTCCCAGTACATCAGTGAGAGGCTTGGATATTTCTAAAAGTCCCCGATGAAGCGTCTATAAAACCCCGCATGTTCTAAAAAGCTTCGGATGGCCTTAACATTCCTAGGAGGCGATAGCTTATCAATAACCTCTATTTTTCCCTTTTTTTCTGAATCTTGTGAACCAATACAATACCCTCGCGAAGCATGAAGTGACATTTCTCCCAATTGAGCACTAGATTCGCTTGCAAGCACCTATCTAACACTTTACAAAGAATTGTCAGACAAACATCAAAGGAAGGTCACACGTAGAAAAATATGACGGATATGTTGACGAAACGAGTAAATGGTGGAATATTTATTTGGTGTCGATCTTCTATGGGTCTAGCGGAAACATGACCAACATGATAAAGGCGAAATGAAAAAGAAGAAGGAATACAACAAAATTTTATTTAGTAGGAAAATGTCAAAAGTGGGTAAAACCACTTCTTCTAGTGGGCCCCACCGAAGAAAAAAAAATATATAAGGGTAGATCACCGAATTCGATGGATTTTACCCAAATGGTGGGCCATACATTATTGTGGTGGGTCTCATATTTATTTTTTGTCGGAAATTTTTCCCTATGCAAGGAGAGGTTTTGGAAAGTTCTTAACCATTCCAAAATCACAAAACAAGAAGAAGAAGAGGAAAAATAGGGAGAGAAATTAGTTTTTCCTAGTTTTAAGGTTCTTCTCTCATTCTTTGTGAGTCTTTCTCTTCAATGTAAGAGAGATATTGTTGTTTTCTACTAATAGTTTGAGAGAAGTTTTATAATTTCTTGAGATTGAGTAAAAACCTTCTACTATTTGTCTATGGACTATATAGTTTGTCGAAACACGTAAAATCTAGTGTTCCTTTTTCCTCATTTGATCCTAACAATTGTAAGAAGTAGTTGTTGTAGCTCGAAGGATTCAACAAGGATTTATAGATATGCATTCATTGGCTCATAGAAACTTGCATCGGCACATGGCTTTGTGTTTGGTTGTCTTGCCAAAGTAATTGCAGTACAACGATTGGAATACGGTGGGTCTCCCAAGTGAATCATTATGATATCTGAAGATAGGTGTACAGATAGAGAGTTCTAAACAACATAAAGGCCCCCACAAATGGATGAATCCGTATAGATTAGAGAGAGCCACTTGCTATTCTTGAAACAGGACAAAGCTGAAGAGAATCATACAAACCTGACAGATTTCATATGCAATTTCATAAGGGTTTGCTTTCTCAATGTTTGTTGAACAGATTATGAGACACCACATTAATTTGCTCTTGTCCGTAACAGTAACAGAGACTTGCAGGAAGTCGCTTACCTTAAGGGCAAGAAGTCTCTGTCAGTATTTATGTGAAAGAGCAAGATCACATGAGAGAAGAAATTGCAGGACCACGGTTGGAATACGGTGGGTCCTTCAAGTGAATCATTATGATATCTGAAGACATATACACATGCCCATGAAGACGATCATACAAGACAGAAGCATGTGAACTCTCCCCCTACATGTTTTTGTAGGCCAAAGCTTGAATCTGTAGAGGTTCAACTCAATGCTTCGTGATATCATTATATATACATTGCTCCAAAGCTTATTCCCAAAACAAGGAAATCTCTTCACACCAACAAATAGTAATAAAAGAGAAAAAAGTTTCCAACTTTTTATCAACCCATCTTCAGATTCAGCTTTTCAGACACAGAAATGGCATTGATGAGAGGTCTATTCGGTGCAAAGAAGATTATACAGAGAGGAGCTTCAGCATCAAAGGGGTTTCTTGCGGTGTACGTCGGAGACAACGAGAAAAAGAGATATGTTGTGCCAGTCTCCTACTTGAATCAGCCTTCCTTTCAAGACTTGCTTCAGAAAGCAGAAGATGAGTTCGGATTCGATCATCCAACAGGTGGCCTGACGATCCCTTGTCCTGAAGAAGTTTTTCTGAGAGTAACTTGTAGGCTACAAGGGAGATGAAGAATCATAGATTTGTATGTTTGAGATAGGTGTAAATAGATGACATACTTTTTTCCTCTCTCTTCTTCAAAGAGTTGTTACAGAGAGATATATTCAATACCAATACCATTTTGGGTGCCACAAATAATGAAAGCCATTCTGGTAGCTTTTACGTATTACTGGTTAAAGCCAGTTTCATCTGGTCAAGTTATTCCAACATAAAATAAAATAAAGGTCCAGAGCACATGAGAGAAATTATACATTGATGAATATGTTACAGTCCATTGCTTGATTCCCAAAAATCATAAATTTTGTTTTAAAAAAAATCGTTCTGTTGTAGAATTTTAATATATAAGCCCTCAAAGACGGCCCTGCAAATCTTCACTTTCAATAGTATACCGTCCCCTGTTCCAACCACTCATCAAGAATTCAACCCTTCTCGTAAATTCTTGAAAATTCTCCTCAGCGCTAAGGAGAGATTATGTCGTCGAATCTGAGTTGGTGAATCGTCGAAGAAATAGTCTTAAAGGTTCCTGCGAATTCTCTGGCACGATTCAGAGCGGTGTGCAAGCAATGGAATGCTCTGTTTAGTGACAAGCTATTCATCCACAACCACTTGCTTCTTTCCAACGATGAATAGCTTTTCTTGGTGACAGATTCAAATTTTTGCTCGGTCTCCATCAACCCATCCTTCGGCATCCAAAAATTCACCGCGAAAGAAGTTCGTCCTGATAAGTGGTTTCCTTATATGATTCACTGCGACGGCATGTTGGCATGGGTTCAGCCATCTGAACTTGTAGTTTGGAACCCATATCTGAGATTGATCAAACTCAACGGTAAACGAAGATTATACGACCATTATGGCTTCGGATACCACAGTTCGAAACCTCATGACGATTACAAAATTCTGAGGTTTGAATCCCCCTTCGGTAAAAAAGCTGAAATCATTGACCTAAAGACCAACTTATGGAGAAGTCTTGATACTGATCTAGTTGGTTTTTGCAAACACCAAACCTGATGTATCTTTGCTTGGAAATTGTTACTGGATCGCAACCTGAAACATAATCAATGGATGGTTCATCAAAAGTTTTGATTTTTCGACTGAGAAGTTTCAAGGCTTGTGTGATTTCCCTCTTGGGTTTCATAATTTCGACCTGGTACTCTTATCCGCATTCAAAGGAGATCGACTTTCACTATTAGAACAATCCGAAAATAATCAGAAGATCCATATCTGGGTGACTAACAAGATTGGATTGGCCGAGGGTTTGTGTTGGAGAAAATACATGACAGTGGCATCATCAAATATCCCATTGTTACATGTCAACGGTATCTTTTCCTCATATTCGTGTTTCTTTGTCGACAAGAATGATAAGCTCATTGTATGTTGTGACTATAAATATAATGATTTAGAGAATGAAATATTCTCCGAGGAAGAATGGTTCCCGAGCCAAAGAGTTACATCATTGAAATAGGCAAAGTGGAACATATTGAGATAGGCCAGCGACATGGTTGGTTGTCTGTCATGAGCTATGCTTACATTCCGAGTTTGGTCCCCGTTTATCATCCTCCAAGCGCAGACCTTGAAGGGTAACCGAGGAGAAATCAATGTAACAAATTAATCTGAGAGATGAACTCTTCTTGCACTTTGTGTGGAGAGAAGAAAATCGATACATGAATGATAAATCTTAGAGGTAGCGGTGTTTGTTGAGTACTTGTAATAAATAAAGTTTGATGCTGAATATAAGGTCTTACTATCTCTCATCTCGTTTCATGAATACAAAACAAAGCAAATACTATCAAATCACTCATCAAATCGAAGTAAATTTTTTCTTCTTCTTCTTGTTCTTATTCTTCATCAGTTGTGATCAGTGTTCTTGAATTCAACAGTTTTCTAAGCGAATCATATGTAGGTGGTAAGGAATTTAACAAATACATAGCCTCTTATTGTTCATCTACTCTCACTTGAAGTTTTTGTAGGTCGGACAACTTCTTTTGGGAGACATCAAGGTTGTCCTAAATAGTTTTCCCTTTATCCATTTTGAACACTGAGACCATTTGCATGAGATACATTTTGTTTGAGAATGTGATATTGCATTCCAAGTCTATACAAAGAGGAAATCGAAAAACTCATGAGGCATGAAGAAGAAGAATATTGTTGTATTTATAGTGGTTTGTCATTTGTTAGTGTAGGGTTCAAATTTTGTTTAGCTGTGGTAAATTAACTACAGTTCGTAGACTCTCATATGAAAAGTATAAGATGGGATTGGAATAGCTATGGTGGATATCAGAAAATTTGGAACAGTGTACGGTTTAGAGCTGAGTATCCTTTTCAAAGGCTCCAAATTGTAATTTTGTATTTTAATGAAATACAAGAAGACAAATCTTACCAATTAGGTATCACCTTTATCTTTGATTTCTGAAAATTTTGCTCGTTCAGAGAGATTAAGCTTAGTGAACTTAGGCTGAATCAGACTGAAGAAAATATGAACAGTTTGAATGTTAATATGCAATGGAATATGGTTGCAACAACAACTAGCTCCATTTGAATTGTTGGATTCAAAAATTTTTGGTATCGAGATTCAAAAATATATGTGCACAATATAGAACTTACTTGAAGGAGTTGTGTTTGGAAACCCAAGCTCACCACTCCTCTCTACATCAGCGCGTGTTCCATCAGCGTCAATAGTCACTCCATCTTTTTCCTTCGTTAGTGAGTGATACACGAATTATGAAGCAAATAAAATGTCTAATACTCACTTAACACAAGAATAAAGATCGGTATAGTACCAGGGTCGAACTCTAGGGATTAATGAAATCTAAGCTAAGAATATAACTAAATTAAGATGGATGAAAGTGATGATTATATGGGGTAAAATCTGAGAATGTTAAAGGAATTGTGAAAACAATGAGACACGCGAAAATAACTTGCTAACTAAGACACTACGAGATTCGGGTTACCAGAATTACAAGGATGCAACCAACAAAAGATCATAAATCAATCCAATTATGTTGACAACGAAAGTTCATGCTCGTAAGTAGAGAATGGTTCTCTCGACACCTAAACTCCCGAACCAAAATAACATGCAATCCTACCACCCAACAGCGATTAACACGTAATTACAATAGTATTAAACATGAAATCCTAATTTTTGAGTCGATTAACCGAGCGATCAGATTCTCATCAATCAAACTCAATCAACCCTCAATATTTCCGGATTCATATTCTAACCTCCCACTTAAACATGAATCCTAATTTACTGAGTGGATACCACAAGCATAGAAATTTCATAGCATTAATCGTAGAATCGAAATACAAGAAACATTGAAAGATCTAAGTATTAACACATAAACACAAGCATCTCTTATAAAACTGATGTCCCTAAACCATAGCTACAAACCTACTCACTCATAGATTCTGATACAAAACAAGGTAGAACAACAATAAACATGATAGAGAGTAAGAAATATGATGCCTCAGAGTTCCCTATCTCATCATCAATGTTCCGATGTTATCTCTTTCGTTTTCTATATTATCCCGAGCCTGATGTATGTGTTTTTTTCATCCCTCTAGGGTTCTATGCCATCCAAACTTAATTGGGGCATTCTTTTCCAATCTTTCGCTTCGTTTGAACACTTACAGGGATTCTGTTACACACACTATCCATGCGGGCTCAGGTGGAGGACCCGCTAGGGTTCTTCATCTTTGAAGCAACCGTGCGTGTTGGATTGCACCCCACGGCGGGCATAATCTGTTGTGGATGTAACCCACACGGGCTAGTGTAGAGAACCCGCTTGGGCTCATGGCCGACATGCAACACGCATAGGCTAAAAGGCACCCCGAGTCGTGCTAAAAATTTTGATGGGTACAACCTGAGCGGGGCCTTCTACGAGCACGAGTGGGTTGTGTTAACTTCTTGTTTTTGCTCCTTTTGCTCGATGATTGGGTATTCCATGTGGTTATTTGGCCTTAATCCGCTCCGAGTGGATTGTAGCTCTAAGTATGCGCAGTTGACTCCAGTAATCAACATCATTAAACTCGATTAGACCGTGTTACCTTAAAACCTGAAAAGCAACAAAAAGACTGGATATAGGACTAATTCGTGTCGGTTTGTAACTCGTGATATGCAAATTATTCATAAATGATCTAAACGCTTACATCTAAAACTAATCTACACTACATTTTATCAAACTCCCCCAGACTTGATCCTTTGCTTGTCCTAAAAAAAACTAGAGTTAAGCATAAGAAGAGTCAAACAAAAACCGGATACTAGCACAAATACTTCAAAAAATCAGCCATCATGCACAACAACGCGTCACACGAATATAGACCTTAGTAAACTTAGTTTAGTCTTCTATCGACCAAAAGCCACGAGCCGTGCGATCCAACACATCACCAAATTCATTTCACTTCCCTCTAAACAACATCAAGAAATATCCATACCAATTTACCCATGCATATGCGAGACACCTTTCATAAAGAAAAAAAATACATTTATTTATTTATTTATTTATTAAAACATTCCGCGCTTGGTTTCTAGAACATCAGAGTCAAAGAGGACATCTTTCTGCTTAGACCCAGGTCGCTAATTGACACACTCATAAGGTCTTGTGACCTTATAGGAGTGAAGAGGTTGAATTATTAAAGAACCTTTTAGACACGAACCATAAGGTCACACATCAACTCTAACCCTTAGGACATAGAAAAGCATCTCAACCCACCACTTAGACCAGGACAATCAAGATCAATGCACTCATATCAATGTTAGGTGGGAATAGTTAGAAGCCTATTCCATTGAAAGCAAAGTGTAATCGCGTGAAATCATAAGAACATAAAAGTAATCTAAAAGGTGTCCGACCTGGCAAAGACTGAATGGTATATATGGAGATATAGACACTTAGGACTGAAACCTAGGGGGTGGAATACAAGTATAAGCTATGGATTCATGCACAACTACTAGAGTAGCCAATATCTAAAAGTCCCTTTCAACAAACCTAGGCTTTTGTTCCCGATTTGAAAAAGTAGCACAAAAATGCCCAAAGCTCAAAACTTCATACTAGGTATCTGGTAAGAAAACCTAAGAAAAAGAAAAAAATGACCTAAAATATTGAAATCATGAAAAGAAATCTACGTCTAATCCTAATTGCAAACATATCACTCAAAGAGTACCCCCACACTTGAACTGAACACAGTCCCGTTGTTCAAAATCTGTGTGAGAAACTCACATGCCAAAAATCGGGAGAGGATAAAGAAAGTGGAGAACATGCCTCTCGAGAATGCTTTTTTACGATCTTTAGCTTGACCTTTGCGCTATAGGCATGTGTGGGATCAGAAAGAGGAAGTATGCCTCTTCTGTCCTCTACGTGATCAGCATAAAACGGCTTTCACTTCTGAGCATTTTCCATGAATTATTTTCCATTTCCCTTGTCCAACTCTATAGGTCCATGTGCTAACACATTTAATGGTGAAGGGTCCCAACCATTGCGACTTGAGCTTCCCTAGAAACAATTTCAAGCCAGAATAAAAAGTAATATATGGCCGCCTACCTTAAATGAGCAATGGAGGATGCGCTTGTCATGCCCTTTCTTCGTACGCTCCTTGTAGATCTTGTATGCTTCATCGGTGCTCTAGTCGGGATCCGTGCATAGGCGGGTGATCGAGGGTGTAGGACATGATGTGAAAATATGAAACACTTTAGCTCGCTCGAGTTCGAAGATCTGCCTATGCGGATCCTTTGTCTCATAAACTTTTGGCCCTGTCGAGGTTCCATCTAGCCCGTACGGGCTCGCGTTCAGGTGCTCAGCTCGTGCGGGCTCTTCACTCACCCTGTGTAGGGTCCGTGAAACCTCATTTAGCCTCGAGAGGTGTGCCCATGGCATGGTATTATCCACCCCACCCTGATCATGCAATTTGGGTACATCCACGCGGGTTGCAGTACGGGCAGACACGTGTTTGAGCTCTGATGAATTCTCAAAGTTAAATAAATAACCTAAACTACCCGCAAGTGCACAACACGTGTGTAGTACTTCAGGTGTCGATCCCACAGAGACTATGCAACGCAACTTAAACTCAAACTACGAATCAACTTGATAACGAACGAAATATGGTTTTAAGGATGAAATACTAAAAGCAAATAAACAAACTAGTTCTTAAGAATGAGACAAACGTTCAAGGAAACAGGTTTCACCACAAGACTACCGAAACCAACAATCAATCTATCTATATATCATGCAATCCCAGTCAAGTTATCTAAGGCAGACGATCCTAATATGATATCTACCCTCTCTCGAGGCATAGACACGTGATCTAGTCAAGTTCCCCCCTACTTTCGTGGCTGACACCCTAAACTAAACCCATAAGATCTATGGTTCATCCGTTTTACCCTCAACTGCTGCTACCTCACTTTCGTGGCATAACCTCGGTTGTTCTAAACCTGATCTTCTAGGATTAGAATTCTCCTTTCGGTCCTTCTCCTAACCCCTAACACATGCATCTACGTGGCCTTTGTAAACACAAGTCATTTAAGCACTCAGATAAAGAATAGATAAACGAAAACGGGAAGATGCATTCAAAGATAAATCAAAAGTGGTTCCGAGATAGCCAAGGGCTAATCCGTTCTCCTAGAACAAACAAACTACTCGCTCATGCGTCTGTAAACAATCATAAATGAAATAGAAAGTCTAAAGAACATGAAAACCAAACGAAACCTGAAGTGTGAAGTTGATCTCCAATGGTCCTCGTAAGTCTCCTTCGCAAGAACCTTCTCCTTCTCTCCCTCGATCAAGAACTAAATAATGAATGATTGAATGTCGATCTCTGGCCCCTTTTTCCTCCTTTAAGGTTGTTTTCCTTATTGTATGAGTCCCCCACAAACTTCCATTTGTTTTAAGTCAAATTAACTTATTTAAAGTTGCAGGTGACGGTCGCGACCCGAGCGGGCAGAGAAAATGACCCGCTCAGGTACGGCGCAGAAGATCACGCAAGAATGCGATGAAAAGGAGGTGCCCCGGTCGGGCTAGGGAGTGCCCCGGTCGGGCTGAGGTGTGCCCCGGTCGGGCTTGGGTGTGCCCTGGTCGGGCTCAAGTTGCTCGACAGATTTGCCGACTAAACGCCCCGCGCGGGCAAGGATGTTCTACGCCGATTCTCGTCCCGTTTGTTCCATGATGATCCTCGATGTTTGTACTTTGTCTCGTGTACGTCCTTTAGCTCCAAAATGAACCGAATATGCATAAAAACCTATAACAACACGAAAACACGAAAACGAGTAAAACGAATACAAAATCATACGTAAACATCGCATCTATATCGTAAACGTCTCTAAAATCGTGGAAGAAATACGTATGAAAACGATTCGATCAAAATCCCCCAGACTTGAATGTTTGCTTGTCCCTAAGCAAACGTAAACATGGAACACGTGGGGTATACAAAATTCGAGAATCCCCCTTCTCCTAGAAGTACCGCTAAAAGCGAACCTAACCGATCAACTAGCACGTCGAGAGCAAATTCGGCCTAATTAAGTTTTCGGTCTTCATCCTAGGTTCACCAAGGCTACCCATGAGAAAGTAAATCAAAGGAAAACTAAACAAGCCACCGTAACTCTCTCCACCAAACAAGACTTCAGACAATGCTAAACCTAGAACAACCGAGGATACTTGTTTCTTTTCCGAGCTTCTTTCTTTCTTTATTCCTTTTTTTCTTTTTCTTTCTCTTTCTTTTCTTTTTATTTTCTTGTTATGACTTCTTTTTCATTTCCCTTTTTTATTTTTTTTCTTTTTTTTCTTTGCATAAACACTAGGCTTCTAGGACATCGGATTTGAAGGGATCCAGCCTCTACTTAGACCCAAACTACCGATGACGGTATACTCATGCATCTCGTTTAAGAGTGCAGCGGAGTAGGCGGCTTTTATTTGTGCCATGCCCTTAGGACGTAGAAAGATGATCACCAACCCACCACTTAGACCCGAGCCATCGAAAGAGTATCAAGGTCGATGCACTCATATCGATTTTAGATCATTCATTTTAGGCATTATTTCTATCGACAACGGAGTGTTAGTGTGCACTCTTAATCTGTAAATAAGCTCGATCTCATACGAGATAGAAATTCTCATAGAAAAATGAAGTAAAGCATCGTCTACACGAAGTATGGCCATCTGGATAGAGAGAATAAATGATAAACTAGCCTAGCAACCTCATCTAAACTCCCCACAAGCAACACTAGGATTCCCAAAGAACTACGACCTATTGTTTTTCAGCCGACTAATAAGCTCTAACGCTTAGAGAAAACCTAGCTCGAACATGCAAAATCTCACGGAAAAGGCCAACTTCTTAAGCATACTAGGTTAAGGGTTCATCTCAAAACGTGGCGCCGGACAAGTGCCTGGGACGACTCTGACTCATGAAAACAAAACAAACTAAAAACCACAAAATAACCTAAAAACTACAAAGTCAAAGGGAAGATGAAAGAAAATGAAACGAAATCACCTGAGAAACGTGTGCTGCTCCCCCAGACTTGAATTGAACGTCGTCCTCGACGTGAAGCTCCGATGGAGGGTAAGGGAAGTGAAGCACGTTTGCGGTGGTATTTTCTTGTGTTTTTCTGTTTTTTAACCGAAAACGAATAAAACTAAAAAAATAAAATCAAACAGTTGGGTTGCCTCCCAGAAAGCGCTTATTTAACGTCTTTAAGCTTTGACGTCTCCATTCCTCATGTGTGCGCGACGGGTGGATCTGAAAGGGAAATGGAGTTTCCACTTTCGATCGGTTGAGCGGCTTGGTAGAGCTTTAGCCGCTGTCCATTAGCTTTGAATGTGCCACCCGAATCGCTCCATAGTTCCACTTCTCCATGTGTGAAGACTTCTCGTACCTGAAAAGATCCAGACGAACGAGAACGTAGGTTGCTCGAGAAAAGCATAGGACAAGAATTGAAAAGTAGAACTATATCACCTGATTGGAAGTCATGAGGTAGGGTCATTTTCTCGTGCCATCCTTTAGTCACTGCTTCTTTCATTGGCACGTCATGCACGGCATTCACTCGTTCGTTGCCCGAGGTTGGATTAATGATACCTGCATTGAAAAGTTTTATGACATCTTTTTCCATTACCTCATGCAAGTGCGGGTGTAGCCTCCTTTGAGTTTCGGGTGAAGGTTCGTGGCTGTCTTCCGTATAATTTCCGTGCATACACGTTGAAGAGCTGAATCTCCTACGTTTCTTCACGCGTGTGGGTTGTTTTCTCATCTCATCTGCACTCAAGTTAGCATTCATAACAGTAGGATATATTTTATCGCGTTCAACATACTCATACCGAAAAGAAGGCGGAGCTGGCTCGGTTTCAAGCTTGGACGTCTTCTCTGCTGCGAAACCAGCATGGATTTCGTGTGGTATCTCCTCATATGAGGCATCTCCTAGTGCTTCAATAGGACTCATGAATTTCGTGTACATCTCAGCTCCTTCGTTCGCAAATCCTGCATTGTCGCAAACTCATGTCAAATACCGTACAAGAGAATCGGGCATACTCACTTGATCAAGCGTGTCTTTTGATAACTCGTCCAGTGAATCAACTCTGAGGCAAGACTCCTTGGGTAGGGGTTCGTTCATGGGGCTGGAAAGATTGAATTCGATTGTCTCATCTCCGACACGTAAGGAAAGCTTCCCTTGTTGTACGTCTATCAAAGCACCTGTAGTAGCTAAGAACGGTCTACCAAGAATAATAGGTATCCTAGCATCTTCCTTTATTTCAAGGACAACAAAATCAGTGGGAATGCTAAGCTTACCTACCATGGTGGGAACGTTTTCAACAATTCCCACCGGATATCTTACCGAATAATCCGCGAGGCGTAGAGACATCTTCGTAGGTTTCAGATTCCCGAAATCCATCCGCTTGAAGACTGAGTGTGGCATGATGCGCACGCTTTCCCCTAAATCATACAAAGCATTATAAATATCAATATTACCTATTGTGCATGTAATGGAGAAACTTCCGGGGTCCTTCAACTTTGGTGGTAGCTTATTCTGAAGAACTGCACTACATTCCTCGGTGAGTGCTACTGTCTCGTTCTCTTCGATATTCCTCTCTTTGGAAAGTACCTCTTTGATGAGTTTGGCATGATTAGGCATCTTTTGGAGGGCTTCCACGTATGGGATGTTGATGTCAAGCTTCTTGAGACCCTCCACGAATCTGCCCACTCGTTCTTCATTCTTACTGCTCAGCAACCATTGAGAAAACGGTATAGAAGGTTCGTATGCCGGTGGAGCAACATATGGTTTGTCTAAATCTGATTCAACTCCTTCCATAATCGCAACCTGACCTTCCCTCTATTCATGGACGTACCAGCAGCATTCCCTCACTCTTTTGAGGGCGAATCCTCAACCACATCACCGCTGCACAGAGAACTAGCATTCACGTACTCTCTCGGGTTCAATTCGGGTTTACCTGGAAGTTGTCCCGGATTCTGAGAGGATGAAGAATCTTGATGTGCTACGGAGTTCTCTAAACTCTTCACATGGTTGCTCAAGGATTCCATTTGGGTTTTGAGCTCATTGATCGCTGTCCCCACATCCGCATTGAAGTTGGTTTGAGTCGAATGTTGCTGCCTTTGCTCCTCGATAAATTCGAGCAATACCGCCTCAAGGTTTTATGAAAGGGCTTGAGGAGGTTGAGGAGCTTGCGAAACTTGCTGAGCATGCTGAATTTGCTGGTTATTTTGCTGGTATGGTTGTTCTGATTGCAGAAATCCCGAATACTTCATCGATTGAGTCGTTCGGTATGACAAGTTCGGGTGATTCCTCCAATTCGAGTTGTAGGTATTCCCGAAGTGCGTGTTTCCTTGCTGCTGGGCATAATTATGTATTCCATATTCTCTTGCAGCGTGCATTGATAAGTCTTGTGCTCTGTATCTCCACAATTCGCGCAGTACATGGCGTTCGCTGCATTGCCCGTTGCTCGGCTCTGATTCGGCTCATACAGACAACGAGTGTTGTTAGGCATACCTCTCGGTGTTGACCACATGGTGTGGTTCATGGCAAGGTTATCGATCAGCTCGTATGCCTCCTTGACGCTCAGATCCATAAATGATCCTCTTGCAGTGTTATCCAACGTCGTACGGTGCTCATCTGAAATTGCGTTGTAGAAGGTTTGGATAACGTACCACTGCTCAAGACCATGGTGTGGACATAACTGTAGAAGATCCTTGTATCTGCCCCACGCCTCAAACAAAGTTTCTCCATCTCTGCATCTGAACGTTATGATTTCCCCCTCATCTGAATCGTCTTGCTCGGAGGAAAGAAGCGTGACAAGAACAATGTGCAGAGCTGATCCCAAGTGGTGATAGATCTAGCGGGGAGCGATTGCAGCCAAGTTTTCGCTCTCCCCCCAATTGAGAAGGGGAAAAGACGCAATAAGATCGCGTCCCCTGAGACTTTGTGTATTTTGAACGTACCAAAAAGCTCAAGGAAGTCTCTGAGGTGCTGATGGGGATCCTCGGTATTTCCACCCATGAATTGCTTCTGATAAAGCATGTTGATCATCGCTGGCTTAATCTCAAACTGTTCCCTAGCAACAGCATGCATCCTTATGGCTGTTTGCACGTTCTTCATGTTCGACACCACGTTATCCCTGAGACGACGTGGTGGAGGAGCCTGTGGTTCTCACAGTTGAGGCACGAGTTGGTGTTGGTGTATCTGTCCATTGCCGTTCCGATTATCCATCTCTCGTTGATCTGAAAGCTTTGCAAATGACAAATAAAGAACGATTTACGTAGAAAGAACGAAAGAAAAAAAAACAAAAACAAAAATAAAACAAGAAAGACTCTAGGCTCGAGTCTAAGACGTGTTGACAATACTCCCCGGCAACGGCGCCAAAAACTTGATGCATTCTCAAAGTTAAATAAATAACCTAAACTACCCGCAAGTGCACGACACGTGTGTAGTACTTCAGGTGTCGATCCCACAGAGACTATGCAACGCAACTTAAACTCAAACTACGAATCAACTTGCTAACGAACAAAATATGGTTTTAAGGATGAAATACTAAAAGAAAATAAACAAACTAGTTCTTAAAAATGAGACAAACGTTCAAGGAAACCGGTTTCACCACAAGACTACCGAAACCAACAATCAATCTATCTATCATGCAATCCCAGTCAAGTTATCTAAGACAGACGATCCTAATATGATATCTACCCTCTCTCGAGGCATAAACATGTGATCTAGTCAAGTTTCCCTCTAGTTTCGTGGCTGACACCCTGAACTAAACCTATAAGATCTGTGATTCTTCCGTTTTACCCTGNNNGGCCTAACCTCGGTTGTACTAAACCTGATCTTCTAGGACTAGAATTCTCCTTTCGGTCCTTCTACTAACCCCTAACACATGCATCTATGTGGCCTTTGTAAACACAAGTCATTTGCCGACTAAACGCCCCACGCGGGCCAGGATGTTCTACGCCGATTCTCGTCTCGTTTGTTCCGTGATGATCCTCGATGTTTGTACTTTGTCTCGTGTACGTCCTTTAGCTCCAAAATGAACCGAATATGCATAAAAACCTATAAGAACACGAAAACACGAAAACTTATCTAGTGATAGAAGCTTCGCCAGAAGCAAGCAAGATGAGGGAGTAAAACGGATACAAAATCATACGTAAACATCGCATCTATATGGTAAACGTCTCTAAAATCGTGCAAGAAATACATATGAAAATGAGATGATCAAAATCGTTTCATATGCTGTCAACTCCTCCATGAGTTGTATGCATTTCTCGAAATCGTGGTGTCACTGAAATAGGCTCCTGATGCATGTTGATAGTGCTATCTCCACGGGGTAGATATCTCGATGCTCATGTTTAACTTCTTCAGCTAGTTCATCCACCGCGTTAATGTGCATAATAGGTTCAGTCATATACGGTTTCTTGAGCGTATCGTCGATCTTGAACTCAATGGACTCGTCTCCAAATTCCGTGACCAGTCTTTCTTCAGAGTAATATATAACCATATTCATCATGTTGAGCAATGATCGTTTCAACATGATGGGAATCTTCTAGTTCTTTTCCATGTCAACTACTACTAAGTCCACTGGGAACCAGAATGTTCCCACTTGTACTGCGACATTTATCAATATGCCTTCGAGTCTTCGTATGGACTGATCGACCAAGGTAATCAGCATGCGCGTTGGCTGTAGATCTCCTACTCGATTGAGTTTCTTAACAAGTGATAATTGTAGCAAGCCCACACTCGCTCCGATGTCGATTAGTGCATGCTCAATCTCATAATCATAAATCTTGCAAGGGATGACATAATTACTTGGATAAGGCATCTTCTTAGACATGGTGGGCGGTTGCATGAGGGAGTTAATGACCATTACTGCCTCATTTTCTATGGTCTTACTGTGAATGTAACCCTTGCAGGCTGGTGTGGAGAACTCGCTCGGGCTCATGGCCTGCACGTAACACGCATGAGGTAAAAGGCACCCCGAGTCATCCTGAAACTTATGATGGGTACAACCTAAGTGAGGCCTTCTCCGAGCATGGACGGGCTCTGTTAACTTCGCGTTTTTGCTCTTTTCGTTCAATGCTTGGGTATTACATGTGGTTCTTTGGCCTTAATCCGCTCCAAGTGGGGTGTAGCTCTAAGTATGCACAATTGACTCTAAGAATCAAAATCATTAAGCTCGATTAGGCCTTTTCGTCTTAAAACTTGAAAAGCAACAAAAAGGCTGGATAGAGACTTGCATCTAAAACTAACTTACACTACGTGTTATCAATGAGGCTTTGTTTTTTCAAACAGAGAGGTTAGCAACAAAACCATTGTAGGAGAAGGTGGGACTTGATAACACGTAATCCGTCATAGTTTTTATATCGTTCTTAGGTCTAGTTTAGAGTAGATTATTTACATTTCATTCATTTATTGAGTATATTCTAAGACTTTATCCATATTTCGTGTTGTGCATAGGAAATGAAGACACGAGAAGAAACACGAGTGATTTTGACAATCTAGCCCCGAAAATGAAGTTGAGTAACAAGGTTCGACCTGTGCAAGGCCATGGACTGAAAGTGAACACTCAAACACCGAGCGAAGGGAGAGAAACCACATTTCAAGACATGCCCGCTCGGGCATTAGAAGTGTACACGATCGGGTCATTAGCTACCAAATACCCCCGTAGCTTTGCACGACTCGGGCACTCAAGGTACACGACCAAGATGGAGTGCCCGCTCGGGTGGTATTGGAGTGCACGACCGGGCGATTTGTGTCAATCATCCCCGTAGGTTTACACGACTCGGGCACTTAGGGAACACGATCAATGTTGAAGTGCCCGGTCGGGTGCAAGTGGAGTACCCGCTCGGGTTGGTTGATGTCAAGAAATCCCCGTAGGTTCGCACGACTCGGGCTCAAGAATCACACGATCGGGCATGGTGCCCGCTCGGGCAGGAAGAGGAGCACACGGTCGGGCAGGTGGTCTGCACGAGCGGGTTGAGGACATGCCCGCTCGGGTCCTTCATTCCCAACAACTTTTCCTAAGATCTAGAACGGGCAAATAAAAGGGAAATCAGATCTGAAAAAAGGGGGATCGAACCAGAACACATCAGAGGGGAAAGAGAGACACTAGGGCAAGAAGAAGAAGGAAGAAAAAGACGGATCTACGGATCGGGAGCGAGGAGAATCTACCGGAGGCATCGGTTCATGAATAGGGAGTTATCTCTTTCATTATCTATGTCGAAACTAGACTTCTCTTGTGTTTCCTTTTCTGTATCTATGTCTGAGTAGATTCCTTTACCATGGGTTAGAGAGGTTTGATATGATGTAACGAAGTCGTATGCTTAATGAATGGTGATACTTAATGCTTTCATTACCTGTACGCCACTTGAATGAATGAATTTGGTATCTATCATGTTTTCAGATTTCATGGTTGTTTTTAATGCTTTCTCTACTTGAACGCCACTTGATTGAATGATCTTAGAAATCTAATAAACCAACGCCAGGGCATTAGGTTTCAGAACTTAGCCATGATTTAGGGTTTGCCGGTTTAGAGTCTACGCCAGGTCAATCGGTTAAACCTAGGGATTAGGATAGCGGTCATAATGCGTCTATGCATGTAAGATACGCAATGGATACATTGGTATATGCATGCTAGATAGTGGACAAGTCTACGCCAGTCAGTTCCTATAGGAGAGCTTGAATTCCCTGAATTCATGATAGTACCTAGACCAATTATCCTTTTAGAACTTCGTTACTTCATTAGGAAAACTCCCGATACCCATGGTTCTCAGCCATAAAGTTTTATCTCTTCGATCTAATTTAGTTCAGCTCAACCACGATTCCAATTTTAGTCTTCTCACGTGTCTAATTCAATTAGTTTAATAGCTACGAAGGCGCATCAATTCCTTGTGTTCGACCCTAGTTACTACACGGTCCGTATTCTTGCGGAAGCGTTAGTCTAGGTTTTTATTACTTGATATAACGCACATCAAGTTTTTGGCGCCGTTGCCGGGGAGTTAATTACGGCTTAGGAGTTAGGAAACTTTTAGATTTAGACATTAGGTTTTTAAGAGTCTTATTTGTTCCTTTTTTTTTCGTATTTTTGTTTGTTTATTCGCATAGAATCAAGTTCTTTTGCTTCTCGGATCTCACGCGATTTTGTGTTTATCCTCTTTTTCTTGTGCAGCTTAATTGTGCATGAGAAACACCGGAAGAGCAGATCTAGTTTTCGACCCCGACATTGATAGAACACTCAGAAAATTAAGGAAAGAATCGAAAGCTAGTGCAAGCAATTCAGTTGATAACACGCAAGCACATTTGAATTTCCAAACCGAGAAAGTGATCGAACAACCGTTTGTCGAAGAGCTAATGGCTGAACGTCAAGATATGAACGTTCAAAACGCGCAGCAAGTGCAACCGGCACTGACCTATGGATCATACACGGTCCCTAGGCACACGCAGCTCTTATCTTGCATTGCAAGAAGAAACGTCCGTGTAGAGCTTCAACCAGCATTCATTCAAATGCTTGGTAACGCGGCGTTTAGAGGGAGACCAACCGAGGACCCAAACCAGCATCTCACTGATTTCAAGATGCTGTGCCGAACCGTAAGGGGTGGAGATGGGGTATCGGATGAGGATATAATGCTAGCTGCTTTCCCGTTCTCGGTGAAGGATAGAGCACAAGATTGGTTATATTCGCAACCAGCGAATTCTATTGCGTCATGGGAACAGCTAGAGGAGAAGTTTATGACGAGATTCTTCCCTCAAAACAAAGCTCAGCTAGCCAAGAATAACATCAACACATTCGTGCAAGGGGCAGCCGAGAGCTTATACGAAGCATGGGAGCGATTCAAAGGCTACCAACGCCTTTGCCCACATCACGGTATGGATCAAAGTTACCTCATATGCAATTTCATGCAAGGTTTATCGGACAATACGAGGATCTTGATCGTAGCCGCTGCTGGAGGTTCTTTAAGCAACCTCACCTTCCCACAAGTCGAGGATCTTATAGATCGTATGGCTTACGAGGGAAACCACAACGCCGGAGAGTACAATCGCAACGCTCCAGCAAGGGTAGCTAACGTGGATAATACGCGTTCATTATATGCCGAGTTAGCTGAAATGAGAGCCGAAATGAGAGCTGAAATGAAAAGTGAATTCAATGAGCTCCGCAATATGATGTCCGGAATGAATCAGCAAGAATATTATGAGCAGCCGGACGAGCGAGGAATTCAAGGGTACGAAAGGGTGAATTATGTAAGTAACAACCAACCTTTGGGTAATACCTATACCCCCGAGTGGAGAAATCACCCCAATCTCTCGTACAAGAATTCCGACGGTGCATTCAATGCACAACGCTCATGGGGGAATTTTCAGCCGCGTTTGATGCAACGCAATCAGAATTTTCAACCAAAGACGCAACCCCAAGATCAGTATTACCAACCACGTACACCGGCCCCTCCACAACAAGAAGCTAGCCCCGATATTGCATCAATGCTAGCTCAAATCATTCAAGGGCAGAAGGAGCATTCCGATAACTTCGATTCGCTGAAGAGAGAATTTAATGAGTTGAAGACGCATGTAAAAATCTTGGATACTCAAGTTGCACAACTCGCTGCGCAATCATCGCGACCGCAAGGAGTACTACCGGCGCGGCCGGAAGTAAATCCTCGTGAACACGTCAATGCCATATACCTTCGGAGTGGCAAAGTGGTGGATCAGCCCACTCATTTGATGTTTGAGAAGGATGAAGCAACTAGTACAGCAGCGGAAAATGGCAGCCACGTTGAAAAGCGAAACATGAAAACCGAAGA
>CM071873.1:3826877-3866387 GCA_036759665.1 Gynandropsis gynandra
AAGAGACAAAGTTCTGGTTATCCGAACAATTCTCCATGAAAGATCTGGGAGAAGCAACCTATAAATAAATTAAATGGCATTATTTTATCATTTTGATGATATTTGTAAATATATATGTGTATATATTTTCATAGCTAGTATGATAGAGTCCATGATTAAGTTTAGAAACTTGTCATCATGATAGAGATCATGATAAAGAGAGTCAAGTTTTGGTAAAAACTTAATCTAAATCGTTCTTATCGTAGGATTAGATGCTTGTGCAGTTAGTGATTGATCAAGATGGAATCCGTCAACTCTAGGTAAAGAGTTTGAGCTCTATGTTGTCAGCAACATAATGACTGAAAAGACCTTGGCCAGGGCATTTGAATGAGAGAAGAAAGGAGTTTCTTGCGATCATTCACCAGTCAGTTATGTTAGGCATGAAACATAGTTGATAATCTATTAGGACTTGACAGTCAGACCATGTCCTAGGATTATCCGGAGCTGTAAAGACGGAGGGAAATAATAATATTATCCTTCTACCATGGTTCTACAGAGTAAGGATGTTACTTCACACTATCTGGTCGTTGAGGAGTGTTGCTAGACGCCAACCTCGATTAGTTAATTAGTGAGACTAATTGATTACCAGCTTAGTGATGAACCTACGAGGTCACACGCATACGAGTGTCTCGGTATCTGCTTATGATTGTTAGACAATCAGTGTGGGATACAGTTATATTCATCCGCTAGCACCGAAGAATATAATTGTATTTGTTTTTCTTTTGGGTTAGTACATAAGATGTACAGGCAAATATGTGTATGGAGATACATGTATTTCGACTATTTGAAATATTACGTAAAGGCAAGTGGGAGATTGAAAGTCCTATGCCAATTATGTAATATTTGAATAGTTTTGGGTTTAATTTGTAATTATTAAAGAGTTAATAATTATAAATAAGCGCTTTACGAGGTTTCGTAAACACACTATTCTAAAAACCTAAAACCTAGCCGTCAGAAAAGAAATAGAACGAAGAACGAAAAATAGTTTTTCGTTCTTCTGATTTCCACATCAAAGCGATCCCGATCTCGGCGTGGATAATCGTAGAGGACTTGCATCATCAAGTCTCACATCCGATCCTCAATTCAACGCTACAGGTATCTCAGAAACTGTTCTTGAGTATTTTATCGTTGAACCGAACAATTAATCGTAAACATGACTAGATCGTTATTCGGGTTGATTAAAACACGTTTCCGCATAATCAAATCAACCCTACACACGATTGGAATACGCTGGGTCCCTCAAATGAGTCATTATGATATCTGAAGACATATACACATGCCCATGAAGTTTCATCAATTGGGTTAAGTGGTCCATATGAACTCAGTTTTTGTCATCTCAGGTGATCCTGTTCTTCCAAGTCATCCAAAGGTAACTAATTAATACAGATAGAGAGTTCTAAACAACTTAAGGCCCCCACAAATGGATGAATCCATATGGAATAGAGAGAGCCACTTGCTATTTTTGAAACAGAAGAGAATCATTCAAACATGACAGATTGCATAATTTAGTCAGAAAACATTGACAAAACAAGCCCTTGTGAATTGCATATGAAGTTGTCCAACAACTATTTGAATCTCAGAATGGATCATGGCCCTCTTTAGCTTAGGTTTCGTTGTTTATCCATTAAGACAACCATACCAGACAGGAACATGTGAAATCTCCCCCTACATGTCCTTGTAGGCCACAACTTTAAATCTGTAGAGGTTTCAACTCTATGCTTCGTGATATCATTATATATACATTGCTCCAAAGCTTATCCCCAAAATAAGGCAATCTCTTCACACCAACAAATAGCAATAAAAAAGAAAAAAAAAGTTTCCAACTTTTCGTCAACCCATCTGCATAATCAACTTTTCAGATACAGCAATGGCACTGATGAGAGGTCTATTGGGTGCAAAGAAGATTCTATACAGAGGAGCTTCAGCACCAAAGGGGTTTCTTGCTGTGTACGTCGGAGTAATAGAGAAGAAGAGATATATTGTGCCAGTTTCATACTTGAATCATCCTTCCTTTCAAGACTTGCTTCATAAAGCAGAAGATGAGTTCGGATTCGATCATCCGACGGGCGGCTTGACAATCCCTTATCCTGAAGAAGTTTTTCTAAGTATAACTTGTAGGCTACAAGGGAGATGAAGAATAATAGATTGCTATGTCTCAAGATAGGTGTAAACAGATGAGATACTTTTTTCCTCTTTCTTTATCAAACAATTGTTACAGAGAGTTATATTCAATACAAAGGCTCTCTGGTAGTCTTTACATATTACCGGTTAAAACCGATATTATCTGGTCAAGTTATTCCAAGTCTTTATATAAGCTCTCAAAGACTTAGCAAACCTTCCCTTTGAATACTCTACCGTCGCCTGTTCCAACTCTTCATCAACAAATCGACCCTTCTCGTAAATTCTTAAAAATTCTCCTCACCCTTAAGTAGAGATAATTTCCCTCGAATCTAAATTGGTTAATAGTCAGAGAAATGCTCTTAAAGGGTTACTGCAAAATTCTCGGGCAAGATTCAGGGTGGTATGGAAGCAATGGGTTGCTATGTTGAACAACAAGGTATTCAACAGAAAAATAGTTTCTGTTGTAGTCCTCAAGATAATTATAACAATATATATATATATATATACACACAAAAAGTAGACAAAATGTAATTTAAAATATGTAAAATTGTTATAAGTTATAGATGACTAGATATTACTATTCCTTTATTTCTTTGATGTTATAATAGTTCCTTAATACACCCTGTAAGATGAGACAACCAGACAAATTTCCACAAAAGTAGATGTTCAGTCTTTGAACGTGTCAATTTTTCTACTTCTTGGATGACCATAAGATAAGATCGTTTCCAAGATAAAGAATGTACGCCCCCATGGTAGCGTAGTCATAAACCGAACAAGTGCAACCATTGAGTTAATCATGGTTTAGACTCGTTTGGGACAAATACATGTGACAATTAGATCATCCACATAAATGAAAACAAATATGTGAATATCATCATCCTTTAGTTTAAACAAGGATGTATTTGCAAGAGAGTTTTTTGAATCCAACAACAATAATGAATTTTCAAGGTTCATATACTAGGTTTTAGGGGCTTGTTTAAGATCATAAATAGCCTTCCATAGCTTACATGCATGATGTGGTAAATCATCATCAACAAACTCCAATGGTTGAAACATCTAGACTTATTCGTGTAGATGGTCTTGGAATACTGCATTACTGACATCTAGTTATGAAAGTGGCTATTCCGGTGAAATTGAATGTTGACAACAACTTAAATAATGGTAGGTTTAATCATAAGACTAAAATTTTCATGAAGTTTCATACAACAGTGTTGATGAAATTCTTTGGCAACAAGACAAGCTTTGTAGCGTTCCACAGATCCAACATGATTATTTCGATTGGGAACAAAACATTTGGACCCAACAACATTGCTAGAAGGAATTTTCGGAACAAGTTTCCAAGTACTATTCTAAATGACAATATTGTATTCATTAGTAATTGCAAGACACCATCTTCTATCTTTGAGAGCTTGGTGAATTGTGGATATCAAGGACCGATGCATGATGGGAAAACTTAGGATTTAGGTTTAAAATGTTGTTCTTCGACTGAGTAACAATTGATTACTTGTTTCGTAACCTTGAAGAATCATTAACATTAGCCATAATTTGTGATGGGGGATTTGTCACGTCCAAGGGAGAGGATTATGGCACATTCTATTGTGGTGAGAAATCCAAGCATAGGGGCTGATATGTGGATGACATTATTTGTTGCCAAGAAAATGACAAGACATAGGTGATAAACAAGGGTATAAAAGACGCAAACATAATGGTCTGATGGTAAGAACTTGGAAAAGTTGGCATAGGGAGAGGTAGACTCAAGAAAGCGGACATTTCTAGAAATAAACAAGCGAGATTTTGTGAGATCCAAGCAAATATAAGAACTTTGAGCAACGAAGACGGAAGGGGGAATGATGAGAAAATATATTCGTGGTATAGGTACGAAGCAATAGATAACATAGATACCCAAAATCTCTAAGTTTATCATAGTTGGGAGGAGTTCATAAAAGATTACCATATGGAGAAACCTAATCTAGAATCAGAGTGAACATCCTATTGATGAGGTAGAACGCACTGATAAAAGCAATTGACCAAAATGTGATTGGAAGAGATGCATGCATGAGAAGAGATAATTCGGTTTTTACGATGTGCCTATGATGTTTCTTTGACAACCCATTTTGCTCAAAAGTGTGTGGGGTGTGGTGAAGTGTAAAATACTATGGGAAATGAGAACTGAGAAAAGAGCGATAAATCACCACCATTATTGGTGTAGAAAGGTTAGAGTTTAGTTTGTGCTCAACAAGGATTTTGAGGCGAAGAAAGGCATCATTAGCATGAGACTTATGTTTGAGAAGGTAAATCCAAGAGTAACAAGTGAAATGGTCAACAAATAAAACATTATATATGAAGACATCAATAAACACATAAAGACAGGTCCATACTTTAGAATATATGATTTCGAGTTTACTAGAGGATGAAACCGAGAATGTATTAATGAGACTTGATGATTTTTACTGATGGAGCAAGAATTGCATATATGGAAAAGAAATCCTAAGACAATGGAAGATGAAACCTACACTGCATGTTTGACAAAAGGTAAAGCAAGATGACCTACACATGAGTGTTAATTGGACAAAGTGGACTTAAGACTAGAATAGGTAATAAAATGGAAGATTGAAACTTCAAGTTTAAACACTACACAAAAGAAATTTTTTAAATGAATAAATCCAGCAGGAGAAGGAAATGGAAAAGAACCCATATGTGCCGTTATGAGAGTCAATCCATTAGCGCCAAAAATGTCATCTCCTCCGCCATATGGGTTATGAAGCACGAGATTGTTGAGATCTGTGGTTATATGATGTGATGTGATGCTCTCAAGCGACCATTCAGATGAACCATATTGAGAAACCGCATTTTGGATTGTTTGCGATTTCTCTGGCTGAGGAGAGCGTTGACATGGCAAAGGAGATACATGCCACGAATGAGGAATGGAATGTTGGGTCAAGTCTTGCTGATTGTTTAGATGTGTTTTGATTCACCGATGAAGTGTGTGATAGACAGTGTTCCTAGCCTTGACGATGTTAACGGTGAATTTTTAATCCTCCAGAAAGCCCTCGAAGATTGTTTTAAGATGATCTATATGGTTAAAACGCTTTCTTAAGAGGGCAAGCTCGTTGGAATGGTTAGTGACATAAAAGATGACCTCATCAACAATATATGTGCCTTTGGTACCCCTTTTTATTTATTTTTTTTCAATTGTAGGATGTGGCTACGAAATGTTTTGCCATAAGTGTCAGCAAGAGAGTTCCATGCCTCACTAACCGAGGTAGAGTGGAGATTGTTGGTGGCAAATAAGAGGTTTTAATTTTCAAAACCACTCTACTGCAAGTATACGGTACGTATAGTACCGAGGTCGAACTCTGGGGATTTAGTGCGAATGTTAGAACAAAAAATTCATGAGAAGAAGATCGATCAATATGTGGTTCTCAATATGAAGTAAAGATAAAAAAGAATGACCAAACTAGAATTAGCAAGATAGAGTACCGCAGGTTTCGAGAATGTCGGGACATGCAATGGATGTTTCTACGGAACATGAAATCAGATGATATCAATTGATGGGGATCTCAAATCTAAATCCACTACCTAGGGAATCAAAATCACTCATCTCTCGATGTAGCGCAGAACATCTGGATGCATGAAGAACGAATGGGGAATTCTACCTCAACTATCGAAAATGACTCTCTCGATGTCCAAATCCTCTATCTAGGGAATCAACGTTACTTATCTCTCGATGCAGCATGGAACATCTAGATGCATGAAAAACGATAGGGAACTTGACCTCTACTATCGGAAACAATGGGAACTCGACCTCCGTTAATGGAAGTGACTGCCTAAATTCGTTATCTAGGAGATAAACGTACTCACCTATCGATGTAGTAAATCTATAATCAAACTTATAAAGAACATTGGGAGTTCTACCTCGATTATTACTGTTCCGAAAAAGATTAACCGACCTGCTAAATTCTCACTAATCTAATTCATTCTAGGGTTAATCTCGAGACACAAATCTGACTCTCTCGATGCCTAGACGAATCTCTAATCTCATTCAAACATATCTAATCTCTTTTAAACATGTGATCAGCAAGTATGAATCTCTAATCTCATTTAAACAAATCTGACTCTCTTGATGCCTAGATCGAGCCATACGAATGAACAAAACGTAAATCAAGCATTAAGAACCAAACTATCTGTTACATAGCATCCGAAACCCATGGCAAAGAGAACTGCTCAGAAATCATAGGGAATAAAAAAAAGTAAGTATTCACCTTCCTTATTCTCCAAGCTTGGCCTTGGACGAATCCTTTGGATGGCTAAAATCTCCTTCTTCAGTCGTGCTCTCTCTCCTATTTTTTGGTCTAGTACGTCTTCTGCTTCTTGTTTTCTTCTCTCCTTGCTGGTTCTTTTTAAACTTCACACTCGTTCAAAGGGATGTCCGCGTCATTCGCTTGGTAGTTCCATGCTAGCCCGACCGTACACACCAATCAGCCCGACCGTGTAGCGTTCTTCCTCGAGTTGATCGATCGGACATGGAACAAGTCTGGGCCGTGCAATACCTACGGGGGTCTTTCTGGACATTAAACCCGATCGTGCTTCATTTTGTGCTTTCCCGTGCATGTGGCCTACCTCTTTAGCCCGATTGTGCATTGAGTGATGTCCGACTGTGCTTGTTGCATTTGCTTTCTACTCGGTCATGCGTTGAGTGTAGCCCGACCGTGCTAGTGGCCTTCTCCACCCGTCCGTGATTGATTGTTGGTCGACCGTGCTGCATGGATTCTTTAGCTCGATCGTGCATATATTGAGCCCGACCATGCTGCTTCACCTTACTTGATCAGTCGAGCTTGGAGTGATGCCCGGCCGTGCTGTGTGTTCTCCATTGCAATATGCTCAGTCGTGTAGTAGTAATGATGCTTAGCCGTGCTCCTTTCACACTTCAGTCACTTTAGTCACGTTTTCAGGTAGATTTGCCAAATTTACTCGTGTTTGCTTCATATGTCTTAGTATCTGATAACACTGAAAGTGTATCAATTTTAGGATAGGTTTTAGTGCAATTTTCGCATATATTTTATATATATATTTACATATCCGATATGATTTTGAGTTTCATACACCCGTTTTGATGGTCTTCAGGTTTTTAGGCGATAAGGCCTAAATGAGCTTTAAAAGACGGATTCCTGAACAAAACCTCGTACTTTGAAGATATATCAACTCAGAGTCAAGATCGAGCCTTAGAACCCGAAGGAACACCCGAGCAACGAGCGGAAAAGAGAAATTTCAAGGCAACAAGGGTGCCCGGTCGGGCATCATAGACCACCCGCTCGGGTAAAACCTACGGGGTTTTATCCGTATACCTTGCACGACCCGGGCACGAAGGCAACGAGATCGGGTAGCCTTACCCGATCGGGCACAACACGTACCCCCGCTCGGGTGTTTATTCATCCCAATTTCCCCGAGAGCTTGCACGACTCGGGCCGCTCAACCACGCGATCGGGTACTGATGCCCAATCGGGCATTATGAAGGAACACGATCGGGCGTGCCTCTGCACGACCGGGCAACAATGGTGCCCGAGCGGGCCGTGTATTTCGCAACAACCTAGATCTAACATTCAAACAGCCTAATTTAAAGAACATAATAGATCTAGAGCAAGGGGGGCAACGTACAGGGCAAGGAAAGGCTGAGAAAACATCTGGAAAGGCTGAGAAAACATCTGGAAAGGCTCGGGAGACATTGGAGAAGAAGAGATACATCAATCCTTGCACCGGTAACACGATAGGGAAGGTCGAGGCATCGAATTTCCTAGAGTCTATCATGTATAGGGTTATGTTATCTTCATCTTTTGATTTCCCCATGAGTGAGTAGAATTCCAACTACGGGTAGGGATATCGGATTGTATTGGATGAACAATGATTTGCGTTAATGCTTAGATTTATTGATTTATTCTTGATTATCAGTTCTACGCTTAGCATTATCACTCTTACGCTAGTGCTGTCCGCTCAGTAACATAGGATTTCAGACTTTGCTGGAAGGTTAAAGAATGAATCCGGACCTGTTAAGTTGTAGATTAAGTTCGGCTAATGAGAATCTGACCGGTCGGTTAGTCGTCTTAGGAATAATGATTGCGGTCGTAAAGCTGCCATGGTACGGGTTAATCACTGCTGGAAGGTAGGGTTGCACGTACTCATGGTTAGGAGGTTTAGGGTCGGAAGATTCACTCCTCACCTTAGGGAATGAATTTCCCGTTGTCAAGATGAATTGATAGATCTATGATCCTTAGTTGTTTCATTCATACGATTCCCGGTATCCCGACACCCGTAGTGTTCGACATATCCGAGTTCATCCCCAACCTAGTATCGTTGTCACCACTTAGGTTAGTTTGAAATATTTAGGACCATATCCCCTTCTATCTTCATTCGTCTTAGTTTAGTTTCATGCTTAGTTTTTGGCTGCTTTAGTCCCCAGAGATCGACCCTGGTACTACACGATCCGTATACATGCGGTGAAGTGGTCTAGGATAATTTATAACTCGTGTTTCCACACATCAGTATCCTTCACAACATACAAAATGATAGAAGAAGCCCTTAATTGTGCTCAATTTATTGGTAAAGTCTAAGATTCGTAACAAAACTAAACCTAGAAATGATGAAATTATTAGTACTAATTACGTGTTACCAGAGATCATGCCTAAAACAACACTAATGAGTACGTGATCTAGTTTGTAGCACATAAAGAACTCTGAATTCTCATGGGGAGTCCGATCCACTTGAATTATGGCTACCATAACACAATTACCTTTAAGAATGAAGCAATCCAAATTGTAATCTTCACAAAAAGCCATTGCTTGGATACCTCGTGGAGTATAATTGGAAGGTTTGTATTGAAAGAAACCACAGTCTCGGAGGAAGGAGATGTGGAAGAGTTTACATACGACACAGAAATTTATAGGCGAAAAAAAATTGAGAAAAATACCAGTGCGATGACAACGTCAAACCGGTGGAACATGATAGCATCATCTTGAAAGGAGAAAAAGAAAAGAGAAACAAAAGAGGCTCTAATAACAAAGTAGATAAATAATTTCAATTGTATTCCATATGACAATTCATGTCTGTTCCAATCTTTTTCTTGTTAACTCATATACGTCCGACTGTTCTAGAGTTGGTCAAGGATCAACCAAAGTCCAAAATTTGTTTACTATCATCTACTCCATTTTAGATTTCATGGCCTTCCACCACATCTTAGAGTCGACACTCTGTGTCACTTCCTCGAAATTCAATGGGTCATCATTAACATGATTTCATCGTTTTCTTACACCATTAGATTGAACCTATAGGACACATGTTGAGAACGTGTAGACATTTTGAGCGAAGCTTGTACTGAAGGTACAATGGAATTCAGATGTTGATGATGAACATATTCCTAGACGGGTTCATCAAATGGTCTTCCCATTTCAATGCTTGAAAACGAAATATTCTTATACATTCTTAGCATTTCTAGAAAAGAATTCTCACGGGCATCTCATTCTCCTGAGCCTATGTCGATTCCTTGGATTCTTGAAGTTTATCAAGAATTATTTCATCACCATGATTTCCTTCATTAAGGAACATTGTTTCAAAGAAGGTCGCACCTGAAACCACAAACATCTTGTCATCCAAGGGGTGAGAAATAATATCACATTGTTTCCTTGTGATATCCTATAAAATGAAACTTTTTCGGATTTAATCTTAAGATTATCCGGTTGCAGTTTCTTGACGAATGCCGAAACTTCCAATAATTATGTATTTCATATTCGGTTTACGTCCTCTCCATATATCATATGGAGTGTTAGAAACTGCTTTTGTGAGAACTTTATTGAGTAAATAGGCAACCGCGTCCGAAGCATAACCCCATCATGGATCATAATATATCCAATAAAGTGTCATTTCTCCTTTCAAAAACATCATAATGCTATGGGATTACAAGAGTAGTGAAGTGCCATAAAATCACTTTTTGTCAAGGATTTCGTGACTTAGATATTCCCCTCCACAGTCAAATCTCAAAGCTTGATGACATTTGTCGTTTGCTTCTCCACCTCATTCTAGAATCTTTTGAATATTCAAAAGACTCAGATTTATGTTTCATAAGATTCACAAACTCGTACTGTGACATATCCTCAGTGAATGTGATGAAATAGGAACATCATTCTCTGACCTGAACCCTTGTTAGACCACATACATCAGTATGTACAAGTCTTAATATTGCAGAGGCTCGTTCTCCTTTTCCCATAAAAGGATACTTGGTCATTTTTCCTCGAAGGATAAATTCATATGTTGTGTATGATTCATAATCATACTATTCAAGATTTACATCTCGATGCAATGAGTTTATCTCTTTTTCCCACACAAAATCAAGCCTACAATACCACAGAAATGTCTAATTCAAATTATATCCATTTCCCTCGTTTTGGCAAACAAGTGAATGTAAATAAAATTAACTTTTCCTTCATGTAAAACGTAAACATCATGTTGTAAATAACTATTGAAAAATAATTCATCATTATGACAAATTGAGCAAATGTTATTAAAAAAATAATTTTAAATCCACATCTATCCAATATAAAAATATAAACTAAATCACATCTATCCAACATAAAAATAGAAACTATTTGCGAAACAAGTTACAGAGCATAATAAAGGTCTTCTAGGACAAGCGTCTTGCCCGTTGGCATACAAAGAGAAACACTTCCTATAACTAATGCCTAAACACTTGCGTCATTCCCAACTTGTAGGTTGAAGTCTCCTCTATGCAGCCTCCTATTGATCCTCAATCTCTACAACATATTATATATGTTAAAACCACTACTGGTATCTATTGTCCACGTAGTTGAATCAATATCAGCAAGAGAAATCATAAAAACGTTTTCCATAAAAGTCGTTGATATGAATTCTAGGAACAACATATTAAAGATGTTAAAACTACTATCGGTATCTATTGCCCACATAGTTTTATTGATAAAAAAAATTCGGAAGCGTTTGATTCTCATGTGAGCTCCAACACACGCCCCTTATAACAATATGACGATACTGATTGTATGACTAATTTCCTTCCCTTTCCCAACTATATAAACCAAGTTCAGAAGCAATCTTCCAGTTGGCTAACTGACTTAATCTAAGAATACTTGTTATTCTTCTCTCTTGAAAACCACACGACTCTCTCCTCTCTTCATCTCACAATGTTTTGTTTCTCTTTCTTCCTCTTCCTTCAACGCACATAAACTGGAAATGGTATATCAATACCTCCGCCTTTCAGATACAACTTTTGTCTTCAAACTAGAAATCAGAAAATTGTTGAGCTAAATCACGAGCAATAACCCATGATGAATCATGAGTAGGTAAATTTCTCCATTTAATGAGGACCTCCCATTGTCCCTCAAAATTATATCTATCTTCACATAGTATTTCCAACTTCCCAGTGATATTTGCTAGCAACTGTTGTGCTTGGAGATTGTTTCCTGCATCCTTTTTCAACTATGAGACATGAAAGACCACATGTATTTTACAGTTCACAAGAAGTTCCAAACGATAAGACCACATGTATTTGAAATTGTCATCTGGCCAAAATCTTTCGTCGATAGGGTTGTATTTTTAGATAAACTATTTTGCCTTCTTCATATTTGACCTCCCTCGGAGACCCATCCATTTTTGCTTTCATTCGTTGTTGGGCCATCTATAAGTTTTGCTTAATTTTTTCTAGCCTGTGGTCCAATTCCAACAACGTCTGTTCCAAAACAAAGTTTGCAGTGGATCCCTTCTCGAAAGGAATAACTTAAGGAGGATCACGATCATAAACTACTCAAACTGTGGTAGCCTAGAGAGAAGAGTGAAAGGCAGAATTAAACCAAAACTCCGCCCAGGTTAAGTCTCCCATTTCCTCGGATGTGATCTTGCACAACAACTCATATAGGTTTCCAAACATGTATTTTCGACTTGGTGTGTGCGTCGGTTTGTGGGTGAAAAACAGTGCTGTATTGCAGCTTTGTGTCTGACAGCCTAAATAACTCCTTCCATAATCCACTCAGAAATATTTTATCTGCATCTAACATAATCGATTTTGGAAAACCATGTAGATGAACAATCTCTTTAACAAAGAGCTTCGCCAATTCTTCCGTAGTAAATGGATTTTTCAAACGAAGAAAATTGCAATAATTACTGAGCCGAATAACCACCATTATTATTACATTATATCCCAAAGATTTTGGTAACCCGTTGATGAAATCCATGGACAGGTCCTCCAATGTCTGTGTTGGTAAAGGTTGTAATAAATCAGTCGGTGATAGAGTTGAGTAGTTCTGAGTTTGAAAAACTGGACATTGAGTCACATAAATCTGAATTTTTTTTTCTCATTCCCTTCCAATAAAACACTAATTGTATCCTCTTCAATGTCTTCAACACTCGTGAGTAAAACCCCATATTGTTGTCATGAAATTCATGTAATATCATCTTAATGAGCTGAGAATCCTCTGGTACCAGAATTTTTCCCTTATAGAGCAGCCTACCATTACAGATTATGTATCCCTCATGGACCTTCTGCTAAGATTGTAATTCCTCTCTTATTTTTTGAAGCGTAGGATGTAAGTTTATCTCCTCGTTAAGGTGAAAAAGCTACAAATTGGTAGGAGCCGTGAGCTCACTGAACATTTGTGATAATCCCTCAGCCACCTTGTACATGATATTAAACTCAAACCCCAATAGCTTGTAACTCGTTCTGGTTGCAACAATGGTTATGCGAGTACCTATAATCATATCTGAAACAAAGCCCCTTCTTGCTAATCATCGGTTTCTAGGAGTGATCTTAGGGTTTCTGATACCTGTCGTGGATTGTCCTGAAGTTGCGATGTGGCTTGTGAGCTGGTTCCCCAGACCTTTCGCATATGAGACTGGACTACGTTTTGCGAAGTGCACTGCCTTCAAATCTACTTTTGAAGGAATGGAGTTAGACGCCTCAACTTCATAATCCTACTATTGAATGGTTGTTTCGATTACAGCTTCCAATCCTTTGGATTCAACACATTCAAAACCTTTAATTGTCTCCAAGTAGCCACTTAGTTTGTGATGTGCATACCTACGATTAGCCAATTCTCTATCCCACCATGTTATAGCGTTATCATTTAATTGGGCTACCGCATATTGAACCTTCTTGCGCTCTATGTATGTTATACAATAAAAAAATGTTTTCCATCCACCTTTCTTAATCTAGATAGACTTTCCGGTAAACATGTCCATCAAATGTAGGTGGTTTAGAAATAATGATTTTACCATCTTGTGATTGAGTTTGATGACGATGCGATGGTTCATCGTCGCAGTCATCATCATCATAAATCTAATTGTGATGATGTCTTCGTGGTGTTCGTTGTGGTTCATCATCATCCTCGTTAGAGATGGGGATCATCATTCGTTACACCTAGGGGGTGGATCGAATGGTTCATCCTCTTCGCTATTTGTTCTTGGCCTTTTTCGTTGAGGTTCAACTGGTATTCGTTGAGCCAAAAAATGAATTGGTCATGTGCATAATCACTGATTATGGTGTTAAGAATTTGTCCTTGCTTGCCTTATTCTTTGGTATTTTTCTTTGTTTTTTCAATCTCGAGACAAGAACAAAGAGATGATTAATAGAAAAACGAATTTAAAAGTGTAGAAGCGTACTTTTGGTCTTTGAACCGAGTTCTGATACCAAAATGATACACACCTCGACTCTTAGATCTAGGGATAGATACAAGGAATTTGTTATCCTTATCTATTGAGAATGACACTTCAGATTGTGGGGATCTCTTGATTGGTCTAGGGCCGCTCTTCAAGAGTTCATCTAGTTGACAGTGGAGGAAATGACACGAAGAAAAAGTAGTTGTGTGAGATAAAAATGATGGAAAATTATGGCTTGACGAAGTGGAAGACACAAGAAGTGAAAAAACCTTAATATAGTCGGAAATGACTTCATTTGTTCCCAAAATAAGTTGAATATATCGTGTTCTTGATGAACGATCAAGAAAATAAAAAATTTATTTCTAAGAAAATTCAAGTTTGTGGAGTACAAATGGGGTGAAGTTCATTATATCGGAGAGGCTTCATATCATACATAAGGAAATTGCATAAAAAATATTAAAATCAATCAACTAGTTGTTGGAATTTTATTCCATTGTAGGAGATCTTCGTTGGAGGAAAGTAGAAGATTTGGGGGATATAGAGATGCTTTAGGCGATTTGCTAGACGTTGGAAGTCAAAAGGAAAGATCTTTATATTCTATTTGTCTTTATTTTTGTGACCAAAACAATTTGGTAAATCATCTTTATGGTCTAGTGTCTCCCACGCCTCCTTACCTATCTTTGATGACTTGTTTTGCAACCTTCTAGAAAAGTTATGTCTTTTTGGGTTCCTTGGTTTAGTCCTTTTTTGTGACCTTCCTTTCATGTGGTATCACTGTTGATGTCTTCAACAAGCTTTACTTGATTGATGAATTCTTGGTCATTTTCTAGATAGAAGAAAATCGATACATGAATGATGAATCTTAAAGATACCAATGTTTGTTGAGAACATGCAGAAAGCAAAGATAGCAATATTTACTATTTCTCTTTTGCTTTCTTGCATACAAAATTGGTGTGGATTGAACCTCAAAGATTACTAACAAGAAACTATAAAGAAACTAAGATTTTATCGAGATGGTAAATTGAAGATCGAAAGAAACCATAAAAATTTAGTGAAGTACACACACACGAAGGAAAAAATAGAGGAACTACAAGATTTGAAGAAGATCAACATGAAACATTTAACAAGTTATGATCAAGCCTGGTGTTCATCCCACGTCTCGAAGAAGCTGAGAATTTATTCCTTAGGATTGATACAAGAAAGACTTTAGAAGAATCGAGCTTAACCCAAAATACTCGCACTCTGACATCCTGTGCATTCCGGTTGAGAACCTTTTTTTAAGTTTATGCTTTTCTAGTATTGAGCCTAACGACTCTTATCAACGTTGATCACAAAAAGATCATTTTACCCCTTGTTGCCAAAGCTACATCGTTTTCATCTGAATCTTAAATGCCTGAATTTTTGTAAGCACATTCCAAAAACTTTTCACCTTGATTACACAACAACCAAAACATCAAAGAATTAAATCCATATCAATTTATCTTAACTTTGGTCATCTTCATGTTGAGGAAACTTCAGAATTGGTAAAGTTTTAGTAAATATCCTTTGTCTTGAAAAAATACACCCATAGTTTTCAGAAAAACTCGTCTATAAATAAAATGGATTATTTAGCTTTGGACAATGAATTCAGGACTGCAGGAGCACCCAAAATATCTGAATGTACATATTCCAAAATCCTTTTGGTGTATGTTTATGTGGTAAATCTCAAGGAATAAATTACCTAGACTAACGTTTCCGCAAGAATGCCGATCGTGTTGTACCAGGGTCGAAAACTGGAGAACTGATGCAACTATAAAGTTATTTACTAATGAATAGGATGGATAATAAATCAATCGGTAAATGGAAAGTAATGACGAAACTAATAAAACAGGGTAAATACAATAAGATAAAACACCATAGGTTTCGAGTAATGCCAAGACATGTAATGGAATTTTCTATGAATAATAAAATTGGATTATCTCAAACAATGGTGAACCCAAAATAAATTATCGGAAGTGACTCTCTCGATATCTAAATCCACTACCTAGAAAATCAATATACTCATCTCCCGATGCAGCAAATCAACATCTAGATGCATTAAGATCAGTGGGGAACTCAACTTTAATAGGGAATTCAATCTCAACCTCAATTATCACGGTTCCTAAATCGATTAACCGACCGGTCAAGGTTCTCATTAATCTAATGCATTCTAGGGTTAATTCCAAGACTTAAATCTGATTTCTTAGCCTAGACAAGACTCTAAACTCATTCAAACAAGTGATTATCAAGGATGAAAGCATTAAGAACAATCCATCAAACCAATTGAGAGAACAAATATGACATCAAGCATTAAGTTCCAAATAAATTCAATACGTTAATGCAATTAAGTGCTAATAAAGATCAAGGTTAAAGATATCATCCCAAATTCAGGAATTCAAGCTATTTCCTAGGGAATGACTATCCCGATGTCTAATCCCACTATCTAGCAAGCGTACTACCAATCTCCCGATTGTGCAATTAACATACTACACAAATTAAGATCACTATCCTAATCCTTGATTTGAATCGCCCGACCGGAAAAAGTTCTAAGTCGATTAATAACCAAAATCATAGCTAGGTTCCAAAATCTAATCTGCATCCTGGTGCAATAAGGCTTTTAAAATCATTCATTCAAGTGGCCAGTAAGAATAAAAGCATTTGAAGCAACTGATCAATCATAAAATGATCAAATATCCATGGCAACAGATCTACTCATACGTGGGTTCAGAAAACAAAGCGCGAATGAAATCTATCATAGTCATAGGTACAAAAAGGGATGTCGTCTTCCTTATTCTAATAGTGTAGTCTTTAATAGTTCCTCTATATTTCGAGTTCATCTCCTCGTCTCTAGCCTTCTCGACCTTTTGCTTTGATTGTCTCTGAGTCTCTAAGCTTGGCCTTTCGGCCCAAGCTGGGCTCCTAGGCTTCAGCCGCCTCCTCGGCCAGCCCCTCTTGAAAACTGACGTCCCCTTCCTGTTTAAAGGCTTCTAGTTTCCTTTTCCTCTTTGGCAGCCTGCACTGATTGTCTTTTCTTCCCTCTTTTCTTTTTCTTTTGGTTGCTTCCTTTTCCTTTTAATCCGCGCGTTTCCATTTTTCCAGCAGATGTGGTTTCAATTTTGTGTAAGCTGTGAGTTTCAACTTTGTCCAGCACCTGCGTTTCTATTTTGTCCAGCAGCTACATTTCCATTTTGTGACCAGAAGTTGCGTTTCCAATCCTTGTAGCCCAGTCGTGCATTCCCTTTTATGGTAAGGAGCGATTGTTTCAATTTTTTGTAAGTGGCCAGTGGTTTCCACTTTTTGGAAGCTGCCGTGTGTTACCATTTTGTGTTCCAGTCGTGCATTTCCATTTTGTGATTTTAGGAATCTTGGATGCTGACCGTGCACAGTTGAAACGTGAGTGGTTTTGCTTAGTTTAGCGGCATTTGCTCGTGTTTGTATCCCGCTATCTTAAATTACTGGAAAACACGAGAAAACACTAGAAGAAGACTAATTAATGCTTAATAACTCGGTAAAGTCCAAAATCGTAGTAAAACTAACTACAGAAAGAGATGAAAAACTAGGACAAATTAGATGTTATCAAACTCCCCTAGACTTGAACCTTTGCTCGTCCTCAAACAAATTTAGAGTTAAGCACAAGAAGAGTCCGAAAACAACCGGATACTAGCCCAAGCACTTCGAAGAATCATCCATCATGCAAAACAACCCGTCACACGAGCCATGCAATCCAACACATCACTCAATTTCATTTCACTAACCCCTAGGCAACATCCAAGCAATCTCCATACCAATTTACCCATGCATACATGTGACGCCTTTATTAAAGACAATTATATTTTTTTCTTTTCTCTTCTTCTTTTTTTGTTTGCATTTTGTTTTTTTCTTTGAAAATCAACCTTTCAGTTTATAAGAATTCGAATTCGAAGAGAACAACTTTCTGCTTAGACCCAGATTGTCGATTGACACACTCATAAAGTCTTGTAACCATATAAGAGTGAAGAGGTTGCGTCATTGAAGAATTGTTTTTGACTAAAAAAATTAGATCCGCATCAAATCTAACCCTTAAGATGTAGAAAAGGCGCCTGAACCCACCACTTAGACCCAAACCGTCGAGATCAATGCACTCATATCAATATAAAGCAAAAATAGTTAGAAGTTTATTCTTTTGACAGGGATTGTAAGTATTAGCGTAATGAAAAATTGAGAGCATTTACTCTGATGTCTCTAGAATTTATTCGGCTGTCTCTAGCATTTACTCGGTCGTCTCCGTCATGCACAACTTTTAATTAGACTATATATACTTGTTTCCTTATAAGTTCGAAGATAGATAAGAGAAGTGTATTGCTTCTTCTACTTATTCTCTTTGTTTTATCTCTTCGTACCACATTGAATCTCTCTTTATTTCTATATGGTATCAGAGCATAAGATCTAGCTCTTTTTTCTCTTTCGTTTTCCTAATCTCCCTTTTCTTTGTTCTCATGGAATCTTCATCAAAAAATATTACGATTTCCTTGAATGGGAACAACTATTTGATCTGGTCTAAGATTGTGAAAGTGAACCTTGGAAGCCCAGGCCTATGGAGCTATGGCATTCGATGCAACCGTGGGAAGTCCACGGAAACTGGCTCTAGCTTAATCGGAGAATTCAGTCCATCATTTTCACTAACAACACTTGCCTATAATTTTGGAGCACACCAAGTTTCTTTCTTAACAAAATTAATTTATATAGACTCTTAACAATATTTGATCAAACACTAACAAATAATCTAAGAAAATGTAAAGTATATCGATAAAACTCTCAAAGTGATTTTCAACTATGCACAAAAAAATTTATTTTCCGACCACTCGAGTTGCTGGAGCTAATTAAAGAAACTTTCCATTAATACAGAACATAAATAGAAGTGAAGTAACACAAATTTGCACGTTAAATGCGTGTATTCTTCGTTCAACGAGTACAAAAAGATAAACTAGTCAGAATCAGAGATCTTATAACTCACTCATACGTGAGAAAAATAATTGTTTATATCGGCCGAAAAAATTGCCCTACCTTTTCTCAAGGAAAAAAACAAAAAAGAATGTACAAAATGAGTACAAAATGATTATCATGAAGTTTTGAGTTGAGATGTGAGACTGACGAAGGTTTCTTCGGTGCAAGGGATTGTAAGTCCACCCATTGGGTGTTCAAATCCAAACTCATCTTCAGCTTTCCTCAACAAATCTTGAAATAAAGGCTGATTCAAGAACGATGTCGGAACCACAAATCTCTTCTTTCGGCTCTCTCCTACGTAAACCGCAAAGTGCCCCTTTGGAACATCTACATAACTTGAGGGCACAAACGCTTTCCCTTGTCGGAAAATGTGCTTTGGTTGCAGAACCCGAAGAGCCCGGATCGCCATGGATTTGATGAATATGGTCTTGTGTCTGTTTTGTCAAGGAAAGATGATGATTCCAGCAAAAGCTCACTTGTTTCAGATGAAACTGTGAGAAGTAGTTGTTGTAGCTCGAAGGATTCAACAACATGGATTTATAGATACAAAGAGAGGATAGTAGATATGCTTTCATTGGCTCAGAGAAACTTGCATCAGCACATGGCTTTGTCTTTGGTTGTTCTGCCAAAGAAATTGCAGGACCACGATTGGAATACGGTGGGTCCCTCAAATGAGTCATTATGATATCTGAAGACATATACACATGCCCATGAAGTTTCATCAATTGGGTTAAGTGGTCCATATGAACGCAGTTTTGTCATCTCAGGTGATCCTGTTCTTCATAGTCATCCAAAGGAACTAATTAATACAGATAGAGAGTTCTAAACAACTTAAGGCCCCCACAAATGGATGAATCCGTATGGAATAGAGAGAGCCACTTGCTATTTTTGAAACAGAAGAGAATCATTCAAACATGACACATTTCATAATTTAGTCTGAAAACATTGACAAAACAAGCCCTTGTGAATTGCATATGAAGTTGTCCAACAACTATTTGAATCTCAGAATGGATCATGGCCCTCTTTAGCTTAGCTTTCGTTGTTTATCCATTAAGACAACCATACAAGACAGGAACATGTGAAATCTCTCCCTACATGTCCTTGTAGGCCACAGCTTCAATCCGTAGAGGTTTCAACTCTATGCTTCGTGATATCATTATATATACATTGCTCCAAAGCTTATCCCCAAAATAAGGCAATCTCTTCACACCAACAAATAGCAATAAAAAAGTAAAAAAAAAGTTTCCAACTTTTCGTCAACCCATCTGCATAATCAACTTTTCGGATACAACAATGGCACTAATGAGAGGTCTATTGGGTGCAAAGAAGATTCTATACAGAGGAGCTTCAGCACCAAAGGGGTTTCTTGCTGTGTACGTCGGAGTAATAGAGAAGAAGAGATATGTTGTGCCAGTTTCATACTTGAATCAGCCTTCCTTTCAAGACTTGCTTCATAAAGCAGAAGATGAGTTCGGATTCGATCATCCGACGGGCGGCTTGACGATCCCTTGTCCTGAAGAAGTTTTTCTAAGTATAACTTGTAGGCTACAAGGGAGATGAAGAATCATAGATTGCTTTGTCTCAAGATAGGTGTAAATAGATGAGATACTTTTTTCCTCTTTCTTTATCAAACAATTGTTACAGAGAGTTATATTCAATACAAATACCATTTTTGGTACCATGAACAATGAAAGGTTTTCTCGTATTCTTTACATATTACCGGTTAAAACCGATTTTATCCGGTCAAGTTATGCGTACTTTGCCCATTTCCCCCTCTTGTTTTGCACTCATCCTATTCCCTCCTCATGTTTTGATCATAATCCTATTTCCCCATTATTTTTTGCAATTCTACATATATCTCCTCCGTTTAAACTCCGTTAAATATTTCAATTTTGACCTGATTTAGGGTCAATTTTGATCCGGTTTAGACCTAATCTTAACCCGGTCTAGGATCAATTTTGACTAGAATTTGGGTCCAATTTTGACCCGGTTTAGGCTCAATGTTGACCCTGATTAGTCTCAATTTTGACCATAATTTGGGTCCAATTTTGATTTTCATCAAAATCCAATCCGAATCAATATGAAATTCAACAAAATTAAATTGAAATTTAAACAAAAGGCTTGTTCTATTTTTAACCCGAAAATAGTATTATTTTTACTCAAATTGTGTACAATACGACCTAATTTTGATTTTCGTACCATTAAAACCCGAATCAATATGAAATTCAACAAAATTAAACCGAAATTAAAAAACGATTCTTATCGATTTTTTCCATTTTAACCTGAAATTAGTATCATTTTGACTCGAATTGGGTACAATGTAACCCAGTTTTGATTTTAATCCAATTAAAACCCGAATCAATATGAAATTCAACAAAATTAAATAAAAAATTAAATTGAAACCAATTCTTATCTCATTGTTTGATTTTTAACTCGAAATAAATATAGTTTTGATGCGAATTGGGTGCGATTTTGACACAATTTTGATGCAATTTTAAGTGATTCGGTTTTAATCGAGTAAAACTCAAAATTGGATCAAGATTGAGTGCAATTTTGACCCGAATTTTGTACAAATTTAATTTAATTTTGATTTTTACTCGATTAAAAACAGAATCACTTAAATTAAATAGTTATAATATGACTAAATTTGGGTCTAATTCTAATACACGGAAAAATGTTTTGATAAATTTTCAGATTACCTCGGTTCAAATTTCCTGTTTATTCAAGTTTTAATTCGATAAATCAGTTTAGTTCGGTCGGAATTTCATATTAATTCGGGTTTTATTGCGACTTAGGTGTAATTTCGATAATAATCGGTTTTTCTTTAACTAAGGTTTAGTTCGGTTAAAGTTTCATATTGATTCGAATTTCAAACAGGTAAAAACTAAAATTCGATCCAAATTATGGTCAAATTTGGTTTTAAATTATGGTCAAAATTAAGTATAAACCAAGTCAAAATTGGACCTAAATTATAGTCAAAATTGAGCCTAAAGCATGTCAAAATTAAGTCTAAACCGGGTCAAAATTGAACCTAAATCGGGTCAAAATTGTGTATAAACCGGGTTAAAATTAATTTCGAACCGGGTCGGGTCAAAGTTGGGTAAAAAATCGGGTTATAGTTGAAAGATATAACAGAATTTTTAACGGAGGGAGTTATAAGCATAATTTTTAAACATGAGGGAGAAATGTGATATTGACCGAAACATGAGGGGGGAATAGGATGAATGCGAAACAATAGGGGAAATAGCAAAATAGATGAAGATGACAGAAAAATAGGGGTTTTACCCTAAAATAAAATAAAAAAGTCCAGGAGCACCCGACAGAAAAATTATACATTGATGAATAAGTATTCGCCGTTCTTACTTCTCAGCAATTCATTATATTGTCATAGGTAATAGTCCATTGCTTGTTTCTGAAGAATCAAAACATTTAAAGAAATTTTGATATGGAATTTTTAATACATCCTTTCACTCCAGAATCATATATAAACTCTCAAAGACGGCTTAGCAAACCTTCCCTTTGACTGAGGTAACGACTTTGTGAGAAGATGTTTTAATTGATCCATCAAGCTTACATGTGAAACACGTAAGGAATCACTTTTAACTTGTCCATAAACAAAATGGAAGTTTAAGGCAACATGTTTCATTCTAGATTGAAAGACTAGATTTACACTCATATATGTCACATCAATGTTATCAGAATAAATGACCAGATAAGTGGATAGAGAGAATCCAAGTTACGTACCGAGACAACCAAACAAATTTCCACAAAAGTAGATGCTCAGTCTTTGAACGTGTCAATTTTTTCTACTTCTTGGATGACCATAAGATAAGACCATTTCCAAGATAAAGAATGTACACCCCATGGTAATGTAGTCATAAATCGTTCAAGTGAAACCATTGAGTTAATTATGGTTTAGATTAGTTTGGGACAAATATATGTGACTATTAGATCATCCACATAAATGCAAATAAAGATGTGAATATCATCATCATGTAGTTAAAATAATGATGTGTTGGCAAGAGAATTCGTGAACCCAACAACAAGAATGAATTTTCAAAGTTCATATACTAGGTTCTAGGGGCTTGTTTAAAATCATAAATAGCCTTCCATAGCTTACATGCATGATTTGGTAAAACGTCATCAACCAACTCCAATGGTTGAAACATCTAGTTCTATTCGTTTAGATGGTGTTGGAGGAACGCAATACTGACATCTAGTTATAAAAGTGGCCATTCTGGTGAAATTTAATGTTGAGAACAACTCAAATAATGGTAGGTTTAGCCAGAAGACTAAAAGTTTCATGAAGTTTCACACAACAATGTTGATGAAAATCTTTGGCAAAAAAGAGCTTTGTAGTGTTCTACAGATCCCCATGATTTCTTCGATGGGAAAAGCCCATTTGGACCCAACAACATTGTTATCATGTATTTTCGTAACAAGTTCCCAAGTACTATTCTGAATGACAATATGTTATTCATTAGTAATTGCAAGATGCCATCTTCTATCTTTGAGAGTTTGGTGAATTGTGGATATCAAGGACTGATGCATGATGGGAAAACTTAGGATTTAGGTTTAAAATGTTGTTCTTCGAGTGAGTAACAATTGAGTGATTGTTTCGTACACTTGAAGAATCAGTAACATCAGCCATAATTTGAGATGGGGGATTTGTCACGTCCAAGGGAGAGGATTGTGGCACATTCTATGATGAATCCAAGCATAGGGGCTGCTATGTGGATGACATTATTTGTGGCCAAGAGAATGACAAGACATATGCGATTGATTAAACAAGGGTATAAAAGACGCGTACATAGGAGGTCTGATGGTAAGAACTTGGAAAAGTTGGCATAGTGAGAGGTAGACTCAAGAAATTGGACATTGCCAAAAATAAACAAGAGAGATCTATTGAGATCAATGCAAAGATAAGCATTTTGAGCAATGAAGACGCAAGGGGGAAATATGAGACAATATGTTCGTGGCATAGGTACGAAGCCATAGATAACATATATACCCAAAAATTCTAACTTTATCATAGTTGAGAAGAGTTCATAAAAGATGAACATAGGGAGAAACCTAATCTAGAATCAGAGCGAATATCCTATTGATGAGGTAGACCGCATTGATAAATGTGATTGGAAGAGATGTAGGCATGAGAAGAGATAATTCGGTTTTTACTATGTATCTATGATGTTTCTCTGACAATCCATTTTGCTCAAAAGTGTGTGGGGTGGGGTGAAATGTGAAATACCATATTAAATGAGAACTAAGAAAAGAGCGACAAATCACCACCATTATTGGAGTAGAAAAAAGAAAATTTTGGAGTTTAGTTTGTGCTCAACAAGAATTTTGAGGCGAAGAAAGGTATCTTTGGAATGAGACTTATGTTTGAGATAATGAAGCCAATAGTAACAAGTGAAATGGTCAACAAATAAAAGGTTAAATACGAAGACATCAATAGACACATAAAGACAGGTCCATACTATAGAATATATGATTGCGAGTTCACTAGAGGATAAAACCAAGAATGTATAAATGTAACTTGATGAATTTTACTTATGGAGCATGAATTGCATATATTGAAAAGAAATCCTAAGACAATGGAAGATGAAACCTATACTACATATTTGACAAAAGGTAAAGCAAGATGACCTACACATGAGTGCTAATCGGATAAAGTGGACTTAAGACTAGAATATGTAATAAAATGAAAAGATTGAAACTTCAGGTTTGAACACTATACAAAATTTTTTTAATAGAATTAAGCCATCGGGAGAAGGAAATGGAAAAGAACCCATATGTGTTGTTCTGAGAGTCAATCCATTAGTGCCAAATATTTCATCTCCTACACCATATGGGTTATGAAGCATGAGATTGTTGAGATATGTCGTTGTATGATGTGATGCGCTGCTCTCAAGCAACCATTGAGATGAACCATATTGAGAAACCACATTGTGGATTACTTGTGATTTCTCTGGCTGAGGAGAGTGTTGACATGGCTGAGGAGATGCATGCCACGAATGAGGAAGGGAATGTTGGGTCAAGTCTTGCTTCATGGATGAAGTGTGTTATCCCTGTGTATGCTGTTAGGGGCGAGTTCCTACATTGTTAGTTGTGATAGGCAGTGTTCCTAGCCTTAACGATGTAAACAGTGAATTTTTGAATCCTCCAGAAAGCCCTCGAATATTGCTTTAAGAGGATCTATATGGTTAAAACGCTTTCCTAAGAGGGCAAGCTCGTTGGAATGGTTGGTGACATAAAAGATGAAGGCATCAACAATATGTGCCTTTAGTGCTCCTTTTTATTTATTTTTTTTTTTCAATTGTAGGATGTGGCCACGAAATGTTTTGCCATAAGTATCAGCAAGAGAGTTCCATGCCTCACTAACCGAGGTGGAGTGGAGATTGATGGTGGAAATCAGAGGTTTTAATTTCCTAGACCACTCTACCGCAAGTATACGGTGCGTGTAGTACAAGGGCTGAACTTTGGGGACTTAGTGCCAACGTTAGAACTAAGAATTCACGAGAAGAAGATCGATCAAAATTTCGTTATCAATCTGATGTAAAGATATAAAAGAATGAGGAAACTAGAATCAGTAAGAAAGAGCACCACAGTTTCGAGAATGTCGGGACATGTAATGGATGTTTCTACGGAATATGAAATTGGATTATATCAATCGATGGGAAACTCAAATCTAAATCCACTACGTAGGGAATCAACATCACTCATCTCTCGATGCAGTGCGGATCATCTAGATGCATTAAGAACGAATGGGGAATTCTACCTCAACTATCGGAAATGACTCTCTCGATGCCTACATCTTCTATCTAGGGAATCAACGTTACTCATCTCTTGATGCAGCAGGAACATCTAGATGCATGAAGAACGATACGGAATTCGACCTCTACTATCACAGACGATTGGAACTCGACCTCTATTAACGGAAGTGACTCTCTCGATGTCTAAATCCACTATCTAGGAGATAAACGTATTCACCTCTCAATGCACTAAATCTATAACCTAAATGCATGAACAATAATAGGAATTTGACTTCGATTATTACCGTTCATAAATAGACTAACCGATCGATGCCTCAATTCTGACTCTCTCGATGCCTAGACGAATGATTCTAAGGTTAATCGCGAGACTCAAATCTGACTCTCTCGATGCCTAGACGAATCTCTAATCTCATTCAAACAGATGTAATCTCATTCAAACATATGACCACCAAGTATGAATGCATTACGTACAGCCCATCGAACCATACGAATAAAAAAACCGAAATCAAGCAGTAAGAACCAAACTATCCATTACATAGCTTCCCTAACCATGGCAAAGAGAATTACTAAAAAATAATATAAAATTAAACACAGTAAGTATTCATCTTTCCTATTCTCCAAGCTTGACCTTGGACGAATCATTTGGATGGCCGAAATCTCCTTCTTCATTCATTCTCTCTCTTCTCTTTTTTAGTTTGGTCCATCTTCTACTTGTTCTTTTATTCTCTCTCTACTGGTTCTTTTTAAAATTCACGCTCGTTAAATTGATGTCCGTGTCATTCGCTTGATAGTTGCCTACAAGCCCGACCGTGCATACCAATCAAGCCGACCGTGCAGCATTCTTCCTCGAGGTGATGGATCGGGCATGGAACAAGCCCGAGCCATTGTACCTACAGGGGTCTTTTTGGACATTAAGTCCGATCATGCCTCATTCTGTGATCGCCATTGCATGTGGCCTACCTCTTCAGCCCAATCGTTCATTGAGTGATGCTCGACCGTGCTTGTTGCATGTGCTTTCTTCTTGGTCATGCATTGAGTGAACTTCGGCAGTGTTTGTTGCCTTCTTAACCCGAACGTGCTGATTGTTTCCCGGCCGTGATGCATGGATTATTCAGCTCGATCATGCACATATTGAGCCCGACAATGGTGAGTCACCTTCCTTGATCGGTCGAGCTTGGAGTGATGCCCGACCATGCTATGTTTTCTCCATTTTGATCCTTTCACAATATTGATGCTTGGTTGTGCTCCTTTCACACTTCGGTTACTTTGGTCACGTTTTCGGGTAGATTTGACGAATTTACTCGTGTTTGCTTCAGATGTCTCCGTCTCCTGCACAATACACGAAATAATAGAAGAAGCCCTCAATTGTGCTCAATATATCGGTAAAGTGTAAGAATCGTAACAAAATTAAACCAAAGAATGATGAAATTATTAGTACTAATTATGTGTTATAAAACTCCCCCAGACTTACCCTTTGCTCGTCCTCGAGCAAACCTAGAGTCGAGTAAAAGAAGAGTTAAAAAACAATGGATGCTATCACAAATACTTTGAAAGATTAGTCATCATGCACAACAACGCATCACACGAAAATAAGCCTAAGCGTACCTAGTTAAACCTTTTATCATTCGAAAGTCACGAGCCATGCAATCCTACACATAACCTAAGTCCACTTCACTAACCCCTACACAACGTCCAAGCGATCTCCATACCAATTCACCTATGCTTATGTGAGATATCATTGCAATCATTTCCTCGTTATTTTCTCTTTTTCTTTTTTTTTCGGTTTCCACAATTTTTTTTTGAAAATTCGTGCTTGGTTTCTAGGACGTCAGAGTCAAAGAGGACAACTTCTACTTAGATCTAGGTTGCCGATTGTCACACTCATAAGGTCTTGTAACCTTATCGGATTGAAGAGGTGTATCATTAAAGAATTGTTTAGACCAAAGATCACACATCAACTGAAATAGTTATAAACGTATCCATATTGACAGTGGAGTATAAGCATGTGGAATTATTAAATCAAATGATCGGTAAAGAATGAACGATAAAATATTTCCGACAAGGCAAAAAATGAGCGGTATAAACGGAGATATGGATACTTGGGACTAAAACCTAGGAGGCGAAATGCAACTATAGATCATGGCTTCATGTAAAACTACTAGACTAAACAATATCCAAGTGTCTTTCTTAGAAAACATAGACTATTGTTCACGATTTCACAAAGTCGCACAATAATTACTAAAGTTCGAAAATTTGTATTAGATATCTATCCGTTTATTCCTAAAGAAAGTAACGAAAATAAAAACTCAGTGACTAATCCTAATCACATGCATGTTACTCGACAAGTACTCCCGCAAACTTGAACAGAACACCGTCCTGGTGTTCAAAACCTAAGAGAGAGGCTCATATACCAAGACACGGGAAAAGAAGGTTAGAACGTGTGCATCTTTGTGTTCTTGATTTCCCGAGTTCGGAAAAACTATGAAAAAGAATCACAAATTCCAAAAGAGAAAATACAACGTGATAGCTCACTGAGTACATAAATGCGAAAAGAATAAGAATAAGTCCTAAAAACGAAAAAGATATAAAAGGAAATATGGAAGTCGGGTTACCTCTCGAGAAGCGCTTGTTTAAGGTCCTGATCTTGACCCAAATGCTCTTCTCATTACCATCATGGTGGATGTCCTTGTCGTCACGTGCGACGTCTCCTGCGTTCTGTCGTTCGTTCCGGTGTAGCACAATGAATGGTCATGCGCCTTGCAAGATCAGCTAGCCTGCTCATGCTCTCCTTAAGCCTGCTGGTGTTGTAATCCATGGTGAGTGTCCAATCGGGCGTGTCATGATTAGCGGTCAGGTGATCATTTCCAGTTTTGGCCGAGAATGTTGAACGGTTCGGGCTCAGACTATGCCCGATCGTGCTTGTCTTGCTGGTTTGCGCCTGGTCGGGTGGACATGTCTGATCGGTAGGGCGTGAAGTTCTGCCGTGTTGCACCGAGAAGCATGCACGGGTCAGGCTGTTGTGTTGCCCGATCGTGCTATCATGTGGAGAAGTCGCCTAGTCCTGCATCTGGTATTGCCTCGTCGTGCTTCTTGATCTGTCATTTGGAGCCGAGAGCTACGCACAGGTCGGGCTGTTGCGTTGCCCGATCGTGCACTTGTCAGCCAGAGCTTCATCGACAAATTCCAGGGGTTCAACGTATCTTAACTCTTCAAGCAATTCATCTGCCAATTTCTCTAACATATCGACGAAGAACACAAACTCTATTACAAATTGTTTCTTGAGGTCCTTATTCAACCTGAGAGCCACCATCTCTTCCATTGTCTTCATCGAACTCCTACGCATAGATCGAATAATCTGCACGTAGAAAAAAAAACAAACAATGGCTTAGCTCGGAAAATATGTAATAGACTCAAAATAAAAAAAAGTGCAGAAAATAAAAACAAAACAAAGGACTCGGAAAGGACTGGATCTCGACTCAACGAAATCCTAATTCTAATGTCGTAAATAGTCCCCGACAACGGCGCCAAAAATTTAATGGTGGGAAATTAGAGGTTTTAATTTCCTAGACCACTCTACCGCAAGTATACGATACGTGTAGTACTAGGGTCGAACTCTGCGAACTTAGTGCGAACATTAGAACTAAGAACTCGCGAGAAGAAGATCGATCAATATGTGGTTATCAATCTGAAGTAAAGATACAAAAGAATGACAAAACTTAAATCAGCAAGATAGAGCACCACAGATTTCGGTAATACCGGGATATGTAATGGATGTTTGTGCGGAACATGAAATCGGATTATATCAATAGATGGGAAACTCAAATCTAAATCCACTACCTTGGGAATCAACATCACTCATCTTCTGATGCAGCATGGAACATCTAGATGCATGATGAACGAATGGGGAATTCTATCTCAACTATCAGAAATGACTCTCTCTAGACCTAAATCCTCTATCAAGGGAAACAACGTTACTCATCTCTCGGTGCAGCACGGAATATCTAGATGCATGAAGAACGATAGGGAACTTGACCTCTACTATCGAAAAAAATGGAGCTCGACCTCTATTAACATAAGTGACTCTCTCGATGCCTAAATCCCCTATCTAGGAAATAAACGTAATATCCTCTCGATGTAGTAAATATATAACCTACACGCATGAAGAATAATGGGAGCTCTACCTCGATTATTACCATTCTTAAATAGATTAACCGATCGGCTAGGTTCTCATTAATCTAATTCATTATAGGGTTAATTCCGAGACTCAAATCTGACTCTCTGGATGCCTAGATGAATCTCTAATCCAATTCAAACAGATATATTCTCATTCAAACATATGATCAGCAAGTAAGAATGCATACGAACAACCCATCAAACCATACGAATGAACAAAACCGAAATCAAGCATTAAGAACAAAACTATCCATTACATAGGATCCCTAACCCATGGCAAGGAGAACTACTCATAAATCATAGGGAAACAAACACAGTAAATATTAATCTTCCCTATTCTCTAAGCGTGTCCTCGGACGAATCCTTCGGATGACCGAAATCTCTTTCTTCAGTCGTGCTCTCTATCCTCTTTTTTGGTATGGTTTGTCTTCTACTTGTTCTTTTCTTCTCTCTCTACTGGTTCTTTTAAAACATTACGCTCGTTCAAACGGATGTCTCTATCATTCGCTTGGTAGTTTCCATGCAAGCCTACCGTGCACACCAATCAGCCCGACCGTGCAGTGTTCTTCCTCGAGGTGATCGATCGAGCATGAAACAAGACCGGGCCATGCAATACCTACGGGTGTCTTTCTAGACATTAAGCCCGGTCGTGCTTCATTATGTGCTCCCCCGTGCATGTGGCCTACCTCTTCATCCCGATCGTGCATTGAGTGATGCTCGGTCATGCTTATTGCATGTGCTTCTGCTCGGTCGTGCGTTGAGTGTAGCCCGGCCGTGTTTGTGGCCTTCTCAACCTGACCGTGCTTAATTATTGACCAGCCGTGCTGCATGGATTCTTCAGCTCGATTGTGCACATATTGAGCTCGGCCTTGCTGCTTTACCTTACTTGATCGGTTAGTCTTGGAGTGATGCCCGACCGTGTTGTGTGTTCTCCATTGCAATCTGGTCTGTTGTGCAGCAGTAATGATGCTTGGCCTTTCTCCTTTCACACTTCGGTCACTTTGGTCACGTTTTCGGGTAGATTTGCCGAATTTACTCGTGTTTGCTTCAGATGTCTTAGTCTCTTGCATAACACGAAATGATAAAAGAAGCCCTCAATTGTGCTCAATATATCGGTAAAGTCTAAGAATCATAACAAAACTAAATCTAGGAATGATGAAATTATTAGTACTAATTACGTGTTATCGGAGATCACACCTTAAAGAGCACTAATGAATACGCGATCTAGTTGGCACCACATAAAGAACTCGGAATTATCATGGGGAGTCCGATCCACTAGAATTATGGCTGCCATAACACAACTACCTTTAAGAATGAAGCAATCCAAATTGTAACCTTCAAGAAAATCCTTCTCTTGGATACCTCGTAGAATATAATTGGAAGGTTTGTATTGAAAGTAACCATAGTCTCGGAGGAAGGAGATGGGGAAGAGTTTAGAGACGACATAGAAATTAATAGGCGAAAAAGAAAAGAGAAACAAAGAGAGGCCCTAATTTCAAAATATAAAAATCATTTCAATTGTATTCCTTAAGACAATTCACGTCTGTTCCAATATTTTTCTTGTTAACTCATTTACATCCGATTGTTCTAGAGTTCGGTCAAGGTTAACCCATAATCCAATATTTGTTTACTATCATCGAGTCCATTTTATATTTCATGGCCTTACACCATATCTCAGAGTCGACACTCTGTGTCACTTCCTCGAAATTTAATGGGTCATCATTAACATGATTTCATCGTTTTCTTACACCATTAGGTTTAACCTATCGGACGAGTGTTGAGAACGTGTAGACCTTCTGTGCGAAGCTTGTAATGAAGGTCAATGACATTCAGATGTTGATGTTGAACATATTCCTAGACGGGTTCCCCAACTGGTCTTCCCATTTCAATGATTGAAAGCGAAATATTCTTATGCATTATCAGCATGTCTAGAAAAGAATATTCACGGGCATCTCATTCTCCTAAGCCTATAAGGATTCCTTGGATTCTAGAATCTCATCATGAATTATTTCATCATCAGGATTTCCTTCACTAAAGACGTTTGTTTCTAACAATATCACACCTGAAACCACAAATATTTTGTGATCCAAGGGGTCAGAAATAATATCCCATCGTTTCCTTGTGAAATCCTATAAATGACACTTTTTCGGATTTAATCTTAAGATTATCTGATTGCAGTCTCTTGACGAATGTCGAAGCTCCCAATAATTATGTATTTCATATTTGGTTTACGTCCTCTCCATATATCATATTGAATGTTAGAAACTGCTTCTGTGAGAACTTTATTCAATAAATAGGCAACCGATTCCAAAGCATAACCCCATCATGGATCATAATATATCCAATAAAGTGTCATTTCTCGTTTCAAAAACATCGTTATGCTATGGGATTGCAAAAGCATCGAAGTGCCATAAAATCACTTTTTGTCAAGGATTTTGTGACTTACATATTTCCCTCCATAGTCAAATCTCAAAGCTTTGACGACATTTCTCGTATGCTTCTCCACCTCATTCTAGAATCTTTTGAACATTCAATAGACTCATATTTGTGTTTCATAAAATTTACAAACCCGTACTGTGACATATCGTCAGTGAATGTGATGAAGTAAGAATACCATCATCAGGCCTGAACCCTCATTAGACCACATACATCAGTATGTACAAGTCTTAATATTTCAGAGGCTCGTTTTCTTTTCCCATAAGAGGAGACGTGGTCATTTTTCCTCGGAGAAAAAAATTTATAATTTGTGTATGATTCATAATCATACTATTCAAGTTATCCATCTTGATGCAATGATTTTATCCGTTTCTCCCATATAAGATCGAGCCTACAATACCACAGAAAAGTCTAATTCAAATGATATCCACTTTCCTCTTTTTCCCAAACAGGTGAAAGTAAATAAAATTAACTTTTCAATCAGGTAAAACGTAAACATCGAGCTGTAAATAACTATTAAAAATAATTCATCATTATGACAAATTAAGCAAATGTTATTGAAAGAATCATTTTAAATCCACTTCTATCCAACATAAAAATAGGAACTATGTCCGAAACAAGTTACAGAACATAATAAAGGTCTTCTAGGACAACTGTCTAGCCCATAGCCATACAAAGAGAAACACTTCCTATAGCTAATGCCTAAACACTTGCGCCATTCCAGACTTGTAGGTTAAAGTCTCCTCTATGCAGCCTCCTATTGATCCTCAATCCCTACAACATATTATAGATTTTAAAACTACTACTGGTATCTATTGCCCACATAGCTGAATCAATATCAGTATGAGAAATCATAAAAGACGTTTTTCATAAAATTCGTTGATATGAATTCTAGGAACAACATATTACAGATGTTAAAATTACTATTGGTATCTATTGCCAACATTGTTTTATTGATTAATACAAAAAGAACAATATGGAAGCCTTTGATTCTCATGTGAGCTCCAACACACGCCCCTTACAATAATACGATGATGTTGATTGTATGACTAATTCCCTTCCCTTTCACAGCTATATAAACACGTTCCGGAAACAACCTTCCAGTTGGCTAACAGACTTAATCTAAGAATACATGTTATTCTTCTCTCTTGAAAACCACACGACTCTCTCCTCTCTTCATCTCACAATATTTTGTTTCTCTTTCTTCCTCTTCCTTCTACGCACATAATAGAAAATGGTATATCAATACCTCTCCCTTTGAGACACAATTTTTGTCCTCAAACTGGAAATCAGAAATTTATTGAGCTAAATCACGAGCAATAACCCACGAAATGAGCTGGGAAATTTCTCCATTTAATGAGAACCTCCAATTGTCCCACCGAATTATATCTATTTCCACATAGTGTTTCCTGTTCCAATCAACTCGAACTTCCCAGGGATATTTGCTAGCAATTGTTTTGCTTGGAGATGGTTTCCTGCACCCTTTTTCAACTTTGAGACATGAGAGACCACATGTATTTTACAGTTCAAAAGAAGTTCCAAACGATAAGCGACATGTCCTACACGAGATATGATATGAAAAGTACCATAAAATCAAGCATCGAATTTCTAGAATTGTCATCTGGCCAAAATCTTATGTCGTTAGGGTTGTAATTTTAGATAAATTATTTCGCCTTCTTCATATTTGACCTCCCTCTGAGACCCATCCATTTTAGCTTTCATTGGTTGTTGGGTCATATTTAAGTTTTGCTTAATTTGTTCCAGCATGTGATCCCGTTCCAGCACCGTCTGTTCAAAAGTAAAAAGTTTGTAGTGGATCCCTTCTCGAAAGGAATAACTTAAGGAGGATCACGACCATAAAATACTCAAAACGTGGTAGCCTAGAGAGAAACGTGAAAGGCGGAATTGAACCAAAACTCTGCCAAGGCTAGAAAATTCTCCCATTTCCTCGGATGTGATCTTGCACAACAACGAATATAGGCTTCCCAACATGTGTTTTCGACCTCAGTGTGTGCGTCAGTTGGCGGGTGAAAAACAATGTTGAATCGCAGCTTTGTGTCTAACAGCTTAAACAACTCCTTCCAAAATCCACTCAGAAATATTTTATCTCTGTCTGAAAAATAGATTTTGGAAAACCATGTAGGTAAACAATCTCTTTAACAAAGAGCTTAGCCAATTCTTTCGTAGTATATGGATTTTTCAACCGCATAAAATGGCAATAATTACTTAGCCGATCAACCACAACTATTATTACATTATATCTCAAATATTTAGGTAACCCTTCAATGAAATCCATGGACATATCCTCCAATACCTATGTAGGTAAAGGTTGTAATAAACCAGTTTGTCATAGAGTTGAGTATTTCTCAGTTTGGCAAACCGGGCATTGAGTCACATAAATCTGAATTTGTTTTCTCATTCCCTTCCAATAAAACACTGATTGTATCCTCTTCAATGTCTCCAACACTCGTGAGTGACCCCCCATATTGATGTCATTAATTTCATGTAATATTATCTTAATGACCTGAGAATCCTCTAGTACCAGAATTTTCCCCTTTTAAAGCAGCTTGCCATTACAGATTGTGTATCCCTCATGGACCTTCCGCTTAGATTGTAATTCTTCTCTTATTTTTTCAAACGTAGGATGTAAGATTATCTCCTCGTTAAGGTCATAAAACTGCAAATTGATAGGAACATGAGCTCACTTAACATTCGTGATAATCCATCAGCCACTTTGTACATGATATTAAAATAGAACCCCATATCTTGGTTAACCATTTCGGGTACTTCAAATTGACATCTTTTTGTTCCAACAAAAACTTCAGACACCTTTGATCAGTGCATACCATAAATTTTCATCCCAACAGATATTGCCTCCATTTTTGGACTACGAAAACAATTGCCATCAATTCTCTCTCGTATACTGGTTTCATTTTTTCCCCAGACGTAAGACTCATGTTGAGATAAACCAATGGTCATTTCTTCTAAATAAACATGGCTCCAAAACCATTTCCTGAAGCATCTGTTTCTACCAAAAATACATCATCAAAGTTTGGTAAAATTAGGACTAGACTTGTACTCAAGGTCTGTTTCAATGCTAGAAAAGCTTTTTCTGCTTCTTTCGACCAGCAAAAAGCTTTTTTTCAATAAATTTGTGAGAGGTTGAGCTATAATCCCATAATTCCTTATGGACCTCCTGTAATACCTTATCAATCCCAAAAACCCTCTTAACTCCTTGACAATTCATGGAGAAGGCCACTTGCTCGTTGCTTCAGTCTTCTTCAGGTTAATTGATATACAGTCTTGTGAGATCAAGTGACAGAAGAATTCCACAACCTTAGAACTGAAAGAAATTTTCTTCAAGTTAGCAAATAATTTGTGTTTCTGCAACAATAGAAGAACTTGATGCAGAAGCTATTGTTGATCTTGAAGAGTTTTGTTCAATACCAGGATATCATCAAAGAAAACTAACACAAACTTTCACAAAAGTTCCAAAATATTTCATTCATAAATTCTTGGAATACAGCTGGAGTGTTAGTTAAACCAAAGGGCATCACCAAAAACTCATAGTGCCATCACGTGTTTTAAAAAAAAGTCGTTTTATGAATATCTTGTTTTCTCATCAAAATGTGATGATAGCCAGCTTGTAAATCCAACTTATAAAAAACAATGGAGCATAATAAAGTTCATCCAATAATTGATCAATCATAGGAATAGGGAACTTATCTGGTATGATGACTTGATTTAAAGCTCTATAATCAACAGAAAACCTCCAGGTTCTATCTTTTTTCTTCACCAACAATACATGGCTTGAAAACGAACTCTGGATGGATTGTATGATCCCTACCACCAACATTTCTGTCACTAGTTTCTCTGTCTCTTCCTTATGAGCATGGGAATATCTGTATTGTCTTACGCTCACATGGTCGACACCTGCTTTTAAGACAATCTTGTGCTCTTGTCCACTTGCAAGATGTCGTCCAACAAGTTCAAAAAATAACTCATCAAATTGTGACAATGTCTCTTCAATCACAGCTGGAATATGAGTTGGTTTTCTTTTTTTCTTATCAAGACTCAGCTTTTCAACCCAAAATCATTGTTCCTCCTTATGCATCGATTTGATTAAGTGTTTAAAAGTAACCAGTATATTTTGGAGAGTTGGACCACCTTTTAATTTAACATCCACACCTTCAAGATGGTATGACAACTCCAAATTACAGAAATCAAATTGAATTTCCCCAAGGTCTACAGCCATTGTACTCCCAATATTACATCTGCACTCCCTAGCTGATATGGTAAGAAATCACACATAACCAAAGTCCTGTGAATCTGAATCTGGACAACTCTATACATTCATAGCAGAATCGGGTGCCTCAACTTTATAATCCTACAATTGAATCGTTGTTTCGATTACAGCTTCCAATCCTTGTGGATTCAACACCTTCAACACCTTTAATTCTCTCCAAGTGGCCACATAGCTCATGATGTGCATGCCTACGATTATCCACTTCTCTATCCCACCATGTTATAGCAGTATCAATTAATTGAGCTACCGCATATTGAACCTTCTTGCGCTCTATGTATGTTCTACAATAATAAATGTTTTCCATACACCTTTCTTAATCTAGATAGACTTTTCGGTTAACATGTCCATCAATGTAGGTGGTTTGAACATAATGATTTTACCATCTTGTAATTGAGTTCAATGACAACGCGATGGTTCATCGTCGTAGTCGTCATCATCATAAATCTAATTGTGAATTCATGGTTTTCGTGGTGGTTCATCAGCACCCTAATTATCATGATGAGATGGGGATTGGCATTCCTTATACCTAGGGGGTGGTTCGAATGCATCATTCTCTTCGTTATTTATTCTTGGCCTTTTTCGTTGAGGTTCAATTGGTATTCGTTGAGCCAGAAATTGAATTGGCCATCTGCATAATCACGTCGAGTTGATTATGGTGTTAAGATTTTTGTCCTTGCTTCGCCTTTTTCTTTGTTTTTTTTTTCAAACTAGAGATAAGAAAAAGAGAAGACTAATACAAAAACAAATTTAAAAGGGTAGAAACGTACTTTTGTTCCTTGAACCGAGCTCTGACACCAAAATTATACACACCTCAACTCTTGGATCTTGGGATGGATACACGAAATTTGTTATGCTTGATCTATTCAGTAGGACACTTCAGATTGCGGGGATCTCTTGATTATGGTCTAGGGGCGCTTTTCAAGAGTTCATCTAGTTCACAGAGGCGGGTGATAACATGCAAAGTGTATCAGTTTTAGGTTAGATATTCGTATCGTTTTCGTATAGATTTGATAGTACGAGTTACGATTCCGATACGATTATTCTTTATATATGCCCATTTTATTGGTTTTCAGGTTTTAAGGCGACAAGGCCTAAATGAGCGTAAAAAGGCAAATTCCTGAATGAAACCACACATTTTGAAGATGCAATTCACTCGGAGCCAAATTCAAGCCACAGAACTCAATGGAACACCTGAGCATCGAGCGAAAAAGAGCAAAAGCATGAATTGAAGAGTGCCCACTCAGTCACTGATGGCTACCCGCTCGGGCAAAAGCTACGGGGTTTATTACAACATTCTGCACGACCCGGGCACGAAGACAACATGATCGGGTGACCATACCCGATCGGGCGACAGCACGGTGCCCGCTCGGGCGTCAATTAGTCCTGAAAATCCCCGAGAGTTTACACAACTCGGGCTGTTTAACCACGCGACCGAAAAGAATTGCCCCATCGGGCTCAGCACTCAACACGATCAGGCTCGCCTCTGCACGACCGGGTAAAACATGTACCCGAGCGGGCCGCCTTTCTCGCAACAACCTTGATTTAAAGTTTGACGAGCAAATTAAGTGGAAAAAGACAGATCCAGACACAAGGGGCGACGGTTAAGGCAAGGAAAGGCTTGGAAACCATCAGGAAAGGCTCGGGAAACGCTGGAGAAGGAGAGAAGCATCAATCCACACATCGGTAACACAATAGGGAAGATCGAGGCATCGGATTTCCTAGGTTTTATCATGTTTAGGGTTGTGTTATTTCCTTTGTCAGTAAATCCCATGAGTGAGTAGTTTCCCAACTATGGGTTAGGGATATCGGACTTGTAACGGATGTACATTTTTTATATGATCCCGGGAGGCGTCAAGGACGCGACCAACAATGTAGAAGAGGACGCGACCTCCCTCCTACTTGAAAAGGATTTGTCCTTAAATCCGTATGATCTGCTGATCTTCTTGGTCACAGTAAACGGGCCGTCAATCCGGGGCATTAGCTTTGACTTCCACTTGTTCGGAAAACGTTCTTTCCATAGGTGAATCCAAACTTGATCACCGGGCTTGAAAATCATTCGCTTTCGGGTTCGAATACGCCATAGGTAATGCTGCCACGTTCGCAACGCTCTCTCAAGCGCGTAAAACTCCTTATCGTATTTGGCACGGTTGAGGGTTGCACATCTAAGCTTCTTGGAAAAATAAGCGAATGGTTCCCATTCCTGCATCAAGATTACACCAATCCCTACACCTGATGCACCAGTTTCACTTTTAAACGTTTTAAAGAAATCCGGTAAAATTAATGGCGGGGTATGAGTAAGCTTCTTGTTTAGCGTTTTGAACGCTTCTTCTTGTGCTTCCTCCCACTTGAATCCCACGTTTTTCTTAATGACTTCGGTAAGAGGGGTAGTCAAGGTACTAAGGCCCTTTGCGAAGTGATGATAGAATTTGCGAATCCATGGAAGCTTCGGGCTTCCCCGACGGTCTTTGGGCTCGGCCATTTCCGAATGGATTTGTCCTTCTCCTCGTCCACCTTGACTCCATATGTACTTATAACAAAACCTAGAAACCCAACATTATCCGTACAATAGGTACACTTTTTAAGGTTAGCATAAAGTTCTACTTTCCTAAGTACCTTTAGATCCGTTTCTAGGTGTCCAACGTGTGCTTCTAACGCTTTACTATAGACCATCATATCATCAAGGCAAATCACTACGAGTCTACCTATAAACTCTCTAAGAACTAGGTTCATTAGACGCATGATAGTACTAGGTGCACTTGTCAACCAAAAAGGCATCACTAACACTTCATATAATCCATGATTAGTTTTAAACGTCGTTTTCCTTTCGTCACCGTCTTTCATCCTAATTTTATGATATCCACTTTTAAGGTCAATTTTTGAAAATATCCTACTTCCATGCAATAAACCTAACATGTTATCTAGCCTAGGAATAGGATGTTGATACTTCACCGTAATGTTGTTGATTGCGCGACAATCAACACACATGCGCCA
>CM071873.1:3880769-3895951 GCA_036759665.1 Gynandropsis gynandra
GAAGAAGAGGTATCCGATGTGCTTTTCCACTGCCATTCTTCTGACTATGCAGGACATTTTGCCGCCCCCAAAACAGCAGCAAAAGTTCTCCAAGCTGGATTCTATTGGCCTACGCTCTTCAGGGGCGTTCACAGGTATGTCTTAGCTTGTGACGTATGTCAAAGGACGGGAAATATCTCTAGAAGGCAGGAGGGACCTCAGCAATATATCTTGGAAGTCAAGCCATTTGATGTATGGGGCATCGACTTCATGGGACCATTTCCTTCGTCTTGCGGAAATCAATACATCATGGTCGCTGTGGATTATGTGACGAAATGGGTGGAAACACTAGCATGCCCGACCAACGATGCCAAGGCAGTGACCAAGCTCTTTAAACGAATCATCTTTCCTAGATTTGGCATTCCAAGAGTCATGATTAGTGATGGAGGAAAGCACTTCATCAATCGGGTGATCAAGACACTATTGGCGAAATATGGAGTGAAGCACAAGATCGCCACACCCTATCACCCTCAGACACGTGGACAAGTAGAAGTATCCAATCGAGAAATCAAGTCCATCCTCAAAAAGACCGTCTCAAAATCCCGACGAGATTTGGAACTAAAGCTAGATGATGCAGTTTGGGCTTTTGAACGGCTTTCAAGACTCCGATTGGCATGACACCGTTTCAGCTCGTATATGGAAAAGCATGTCACCTCCCCGTCGAACTAGAACACAAGGCGTATTGGGCCATAAAAAAGTTGAATTACGACCTCAAAATGGCTGAGGAGAAGCGGATTCTCCAGATTCACCATCTAGAGGAGATGCGACAAAACGCCTACGAGAACGCAAAGATTTACAAAGAGCATTCAAAGAAATGGCATGCAAGCACATTCTCCAACGCTCGTTCAAAGCAGGTGATCAGGTGCTTCTATTCAATTCCCGCTTGAAGTTATTTCTAGGAAAACTCAAGTCGCGATGGTCAGGACCTTTCACGATAAAAGGAGTTTCACCGCATGGAGCCGTGGAATTAGACAACGGAATTGGGGGAACATTCTTAGCGAATGTGCAGAGAGTGAAGGCATATTGTGCTGATAGAATAGAGGACGGAATATGCTACTTACCTCTTTCCGACATTACACGCGTATTAAGACGCTAGGGTCGAGCTAAAGACCGAAAACAAGTGCTTCTCGGGAGGCAACCCGAGCCACATATCCTTTTTCATCATCTTCATTTTATTTCTGTTTTCGAACTTTTTTTTAAGACATGGAAAAATTTTTTAGGACTTAGGATTTTAGTAGACTTATGATTTTTGCTACATGGTTTTCCTCGTTTTCTTTTTCAGTTTTGCAGCAAATGCCCGGTCGGGCAGACGATATCACCCGCGCGGGCTAGGTCAAGTTCAAAGACGCCCGATCGGGCGGTTTCATGAGACCCGCACGGGCACAGTGCAGATGTGTCACAAATTCGGATGTATCACAAATTCGAGAAAGCTAAACACAACAGGTGTATTCGTTCATGTACGCGTTGATTTGCAAAATGACTAACTTTTCGAATTTTTTCGTGCTAGTATCCATCGTTATTAGATTCTTCCTACACTTGGCTTTAGTTTTGTTTGAGAAAAAACAAAGGTTCAGGTCTGGGGAAGTTTGATAACACGCAATATGTATCAGTTATAGGTTAGGTATTCGTATCGTTTTCGCATAGATTTGATAGCGCGAGTTACGATTCCGATACGATTATTCTTTATATACGCCCATTTTATTGGTTTTCAGGTTTTAAGGCGACAANTGCAGCAAATGCCCGGTCGGGCAGACGATATCACCCGCGCGGGCTAGGTCAAGTTCAAAGACGCCCGATCGGGCGGTTTCATGAGACCCGCACGGGCACAGTGCAGATGTGTCACAAATTCGGATGTATCACAAATTCGAGAAAGCTAAACACAACAGGTGTATTCGTTCATGTACGCGTTGATTTGCAAAATGACTAACTTTTCGAATTTTTTCGTGCTAGTATCCATCGTTATTAGATTCTTCCTACACTTGGCTTTAGTTTTGTTTGAGAAAAAACAAAGGTTCAGGTCTGGGGAAGTTTGATAACACGCAATATGTATCAGTTATAGGTTAGGTATTCGTATCGTTTTCGCATAGATTTGATAGCGCGAGTTACGATTCCGATACGATTATTCTTTATATACGCCCATTTTATTGGTTTTCAGGTTTTAAGGCGACAAGACCTAAATGAGCGTAAAAAGGCAAATTCTTGAATGAACCCACACATTTTGAAGATACAATTCACTCGGAGCCAAATTCAAGCCACGAAACTCAATGGAACACCCGAGAATCGACCGGAAAAGAGCAAAAGCATGAATTGAAGAGTGCCCGCTCGGGCAAAAGCAATGGGGTTTATTACAACATTCTGCACGACCCGGGCACGAAGACAACATGATCGGGTGACCATACCGATAGCGCGACAGCACGGTGCCCGCTCGGGCGGCAATTACTCCTGAAAATCCCTGAGAGTTTACACGACTCGGGCTGTTCAACCACGCGATCGGGAAGAATTGCCCGATCGGGCTCAGCACTCAACACGATCGGGCTCGCCTCTGCACGACCGGGTAAAACATGTACCCAAGAGGGCCGCCTTTCTCACAACAACCTTGATTTAGAGGTTGACCGAGCAAATTAAGTGCAAAAAGACAGATCCAGACACAAGGGGGCGACGAGTAGGGCAAGGAAAGGCTTGGAAATCATCAGGAAAGGCTCGGGAAATGTTGGAGAAGGAGAGAAGCATAAATCCACACATCGGTAACACAATACGGAAGATTGAGGCATCGGATTTCATAGGTTTTATCATGTTTAGGGTTGTGTTATTTCCTTTGTCAGTAAATCCCATGAGTGAATAGATTCCCAACTATGAGTTAGGGATATCGGACTTGTAACGGATTTACAAATTATGCGTTAATGCTTAGATCTATTGTATTTGTCTTGATATTCGATTCTATAATCAACAGTGTAACGCCTATACTAGTGTTGCCCGCTCAGTAACATAGGAATTCGTATTTTGCTGTAAGGTTAAAGTATGAATCCGGAACTATTGAATTGTAGGTTAAGTTCGATTAATGAGAATCTGACCGGTCGGTTAATCGACTTAGGAATTAGGATTGCGCGCGTAACGCTGCCATAGTACGAGTTAATCGCTGCTGGAAGGTAGGATTGCTCGTACTTATGGTTAGGAGGTCAAGGCTCGGCAAATCATTCCTCATCTTAGAGCATGAATTTCCCGTTATCAAGATAATTCGATAGGTTTATGATCTTTAAATGTTACATCCTTGCGATTTCCGGTACCCCGACACCCGTAGTGCTCTTCATCGTCAAGTCTTCCACATCCTTCTATCGCTGCTACCATTTAATTTAGTATTTTAGATATTTTCACCACGCCATCATCTATTCTCACCGTCTAGTTTAGTGATATTCTTAGGATTGGCTGCATTAGTCCCTAGAGTTCGACCCTGTACTATACGAACCGTATACTTGCGGTGAAGTGGTCTAGGAAATATTTTAGATTGAATTTCCACACATAATCGGGTATGATGACACAATGAAAAAGTAGTTGTGTGAGATGAAAATGATGGAAAAATAGGGTTTGACGAAGTGAAAGACACAAGAAGTGACACAGCCTTAATATAGTCGGAAATGACTTAAATTTTTCCCAGAACACGTTGAAGATATTGTGTTCATGGTGAACGATCAAGAAAATAAAAAATTTATTTCTAAGAAAATTCAAGTTTGTGGAGTACAATTGGGGTGGAGTTCGTTCTATCGAAAAGGCTTCATATCATACATAAGATAAATGCATAAATAAAATATTAAAATCAATCTACTAGTTGTTGGGAATTTATCCTAGTTGTAGGAGATCTTCGTTAGAGGAAAGTAGAAGATTTGGAGAGATATAGATATGCTTAGGCGATTTGCTTGACGGTTGACGTCAAAAGGAAAGATCTTTATATTCCGCTTTTCTTTATTTTTGTGACCAGAACACTTTGGTAAATAATCTTTATGGTCTAGTGTCTCCCACGCCTCCTTACCTATCTTTGATGTCTTGTTTTGCAACCTTTTGGAAAAGTTATGTCTTTTTGGTTCCTTGGTTTAGTTCCTCGTTTATGTGACCTTCTTTCATGCGGTATCATTGTTGATGGCTTCAACAAGCTTTATATGATTGTTGAATTCTTGGTCATTGTCTAGAGAGAAGAAAATCGATACATGAGTGATGAATCTTAAAAGATACCAATGTTTGCTGAGAACATATAGAAAGTAAAGATAGCAATCTTTACTATTTCTCTTTTGGTTTCTTGTATACAAAACTTTTGTGGATTGAACCTCCAAGATTTTAACAAGAAACTATAAAGAAAGTAAGACTTTATCGAGATGGTAAATAAAAAATTTAACGAAGTAGACACATAAGAAGTAAAGAATAGATAAAATGAAAGATTTAACAAGTTCTCATCAAGCATGGTGTTCATCCCATGTCTCGAAGAAATTGAGAATTTATTTCTTAGGATTGATACAAATGAGACAATAGAAGAATAGAGCTTAACGCGAAACACTCGCACTTTGATACCCCTGCAATCCGGCTGAGAACCTTTTTTAAAGTTTATGTTTTTCTAGTATTGAGCCTGCCGGCTCTTATCAACTATGATCATAGAAAGACCATTTTACCCCTTGTTTTCAAAGTAAATATCCTTTATCTTAAAAATACCCCACATATCTGAATGTACATATTCCATAATGAAATGGATTATTTAGCTTTGGACAATGAATTCGGGACTGCTAGAACACCCCACATATCTGAATGTACATATTCCAAAATCCTTTTGGTGTATGTTGATGTGGTCAATCTCAAGTAATAAATTACCTAGACTAAAATTTCCGCAAGAATACGGATCGTGCAGTACCAAGGTCGAAAACTAGAGAACTGATGCAGTTATGGAATTATTTACTAATGAATAGGACGGATAATAAATCAATTGGTAAATGCAAAGTAAAGACTAAACTAATTAAACGAGATAAATACAATAAGATAAAACACCACAGGTTTCGAGTAATGCCGAGACATGTAATGGAATCTTCTATGAATTATGAAATCGGATTCTCTCAATTATTTGTGAACCCAAAATCAATTATCGGAAGTGACTCTCTTGTTACCTAAATCCACTACCTAGAAAATCAATGTACTCATCTCCCGATGTAGCAAATCGAACATCTAGATGCATTAAGATCAGGGGGTAACTCAACTTTAATAGGGAATTCAACCTCAACCTCAATTATCACGGTTCTTAAATAGATTAATCGACCGGTCATGATTCTCATTAATATAATTCATTCTAGGGTCAATTCCAAGACTTAACTCTGACTTCTTAGCCTATACAAGCCTCTAAACTCATTCAGACAAGTGATCAACAAGGATGAAAGCATTAAGAACAACCCATCAAACCAATTGAGAGAACAAATCTGACATCAAGCATTAATTTTCAAACAAATCCAATACAATAATGCAATGATGTGCTAATAAAGATTATGGTTATACATATCATCATAAATTTAGGGAATTCAAGCTTTTTCTAGGGAATGACTCCCGATTCCTAATAACACTATCTAGCATGCGTACTGCCAATCTCTCGATTACGCAATAAGAAAGCAAACAAATTAAGACAACTACCCTAATCCCTAAGTTCAATCGCCCGATCAGCCGAAGTTCTGAATCGATTAAGACCCCAAATCATAGCTAGGTTCCAAAATCTAATATGCATCCCGGTGCAATAAGACTTTTAAAATTATTCATTCAAGTGGCGAGCAAGATAAAAAGCATTAGAAGCAAGTAATCAATCTTAAAATGATATAATACTATAACCAAGCTTTAAGCACCAGCCTTCATTACATATCGGAAAACTCTAATACGTGGGAACGGATCTACTCATACATGGTTCAGAAAATAAAGCACAAATAAAATCTATTTTAGTGGTAGGTACAGAAGGATATGTTTCCTTATTCTAACAATGTAGTCTTCGATAGTTCCTCTACATTTCGAGTTCGTCTCCTCGTCTCTAACCTTCTCGGCCTTTTGCTCTGTTCATCTGTGAGTATCCTAACTTGGCCTTTCGGCCTAAACTGGGCTCATAGGCTTCACCCACCTCCTCGGCCAGGCCCCCTTGAAAACTGACGTCCCCAGCCTGTTTAAAGACCGCTAGTTTCCTTTTCCTCTTTGGCAGCCTGCACTGATTGTCTTTTCTTCCATCTTTTCCTTTTCTTTGATCGGCTTCCTTTGTCCTTTTCATCCATGTGTTTCCATTTTGTCCAGCCATTGCGTTTTCCATTTTATGTAAGCTGTGCATATCCATTTTCTCCAGCAGTTGCGTTTCCATTTTGTCAAGTAGTTACGTTTCCTTTTTTGGTCCAGCAGTTGCGTTTCCAATCCTTGCAACCCACTCGTGCATTCCCTTTTAATGTAAGGAGCGAATATTATCATTTTGTGTAAGTGGCTAGTGGTTTCCATTTTGTAGAAGTAGCCGTGTTTTACCATTTTGTGTTCTAGTTGTGCATTTTCATTTTGTAGTTTTAGGAATCTTGGATGTTGACCGTGCACAGCTGGACCAAGAGTGGTTTCTTAGCTTTACGGTATTTGCTCGTGTTTGTATCCAGGTATCTTTATTTCCTGGAAAACACGAGAAAATGCTAGAAGAAGACTAATTAATGCTTAATAACTCGGTAAAGTTCAAAATCATAGTAAAACTAACTATAGAAAGAAATGAAAAACTAGGACAAATTAGACGTTATCAAACTCCCCTAGACTTTAACCTTTGCTCGTCCTCGAACAAAACTAGAGTTAAACACAAAAAGAGTTCGACAACAACCAGATACTAGCCCAATCACTTTGAAGAATCAGTCATCACGCACAACAACGCGTCACTTGAACATAGAACTAACTAAACTTAGTACATATTTCTATCGAGCAAAAGTCACGAGCCGTGCAATCCAACACAACCCTCAATTTCATTTCACTAACTCCTAGACAACATTCAAGCAATCTTCATACCAATTTACCCATGCATACGTGAGACACCTTTCTTAAAGACAATTATATTTTTCTTCTTTTCTCTTCTTCTTTTACGATTTTCATTTCTATTTTTTTCTTTGAAAATCCACACTCGGTTTATAAGACGTTGAAGTCGAAGAGGACAGCTTTCTACTTAGACCCTGGTTGTCTATTGACACACTCATAAAGTCTTGTAACCTTATAAGAGTGAAGTGTTGTATCATTGAAGAATTTTTTAGGCCAAACTATTTAGATTCGCATCAACTCTAACCCTTAGGATGTAGAAAAGGCGCCTCAACCAACCACTTAGACCCAAACCATCAAGATCAATGCACTCATGTCAATATAGAGTGGAATTAGCTAGAAGCTTTTTCTTTTGACAGCGGAGTGTAAGTATTAGCGTAATGAAGAATTGAGAGCATTTCCTTTGTTGTCTCTAGCATTTACTCGATTGTCTCCTTCATGCATGATGCGTTCTCAAAGTTAAATAAATAACCTAAACTACCCGCAAGTGCACAGCACGTGTGTAGTACTTCAGGTGTCGATCCCACAAAGACTACGCCACACAACCTAAACTCTAACTGTGAATCAAACTTGCTAACAAATGAAATATGGTTTGAAGAATGAAATACTAAAAGCAAATAAACAAACTAGTTCTTAAGAATGGAAAATAAACAAACTAGTTCTTATTAATGATACAAACATTCAAGGAAACCGGTTTCACCACAAGACTACCGAAACCAACAATCAATCTATCTATCATGCAATCCCAGTCAAGTTATCTAAGGCATACGATCCTAATATGATATCTACCCTCTCTCAAGGCATAGACTCGTGATCTGGTCAAGTTGCCCCCTACTTTCGTGGCTGACACCCTAAACTAAACCCATAAGATTTGTGATTCATCCGTTTTACCCTCAACCGCTGCTACCCTACTTTCGTGGCCTAACCTCGGTTGTTCTAAACCTGATCTTCTAGGACTAGAATTCTCCTTTCGGTCCTTCTCCTAACCCCTAACACATGCATCTACGTGGCCATCACAAACACAAGTCATTTAAGCACTTAGATAAAGAATAGATAAACGAAAACGGGAAGATGCATTCAAAGATAAATCAAAAGTGGTTTCGGGATAGCCATGGGCTAATCCCTTCACCTAGAACAAACAGACTACTCGCTCATGCGTCCGTAAACAAATATAAACGAAATAGAAGGTCTAAGGAACATGAAAACCAAACGAAACCTAAGTGTGGAGTTGATCTCCAATGCTCCTTGTAAGTCTCCTTCCCAAGAACCTTCTTCTTCTCACTACGTGTGGTCTGTTTTTTTCTCTTCGTTTCTGTACGAATTGGGCTGCTGAAGCTTTCCCCTTTTCTCCCTCTTTCCCCTCTTTCATTTCCTCTAATCTTTCCTCTTTGGCCGTCCCCTTTCTTTCCTCTCTAGTGGCTGGAATTTTCTATTTCTTACAGCAGCTGCAGTTTTCCTTTTCCGAGTTTTTCCATCTCTTGTTTTTCCATTGTTGTATCATTGTCAACGTTTCCTCTTTATTTTCCAGCCATGTAGCTCCTCTTTCTCTTCTTTAACCATATTTCCATTTGGTTTAAGTAGCGAACACGTTCCTTTTCTTGTTTTGCTAAATTTCCTTTTTCACTAGTTTCCATTTTTTCGGTTTCTATTTTCTTCATCAGCTTGTATTTCCTTTTCCTCTTGTGCAGTAACGATTTCCTTTTCCTTTACCTTCTTTTTCTCTTTTTTTGCTGCCTTTTTTCTTGTTCTTGCATTTCCATTAATTTTTCTATCAGCCATTTCCATTTTCTATTTTTGAAGGTTGGTGTTTCCAATTCTAGTGTAGGAGGCAATCTTTCCATTTTTGTGTAGGCGGTTGAAAGTTTACATTTTGTTCTAGCAACTTGCTGCTATTTTATATAATCCATGTTTCCTTTTCATGTTCCAACCGTGATCTTCTTACTTTTGTTCTAGCAACCGAAATTTTCCATTTTTGCTCCAACCACCGAACGTTTCTATTTTTGTAAGCGGTCATTGTTTCCATTTTTTTGTAAGCGGCCATTGCTTCCATTTCTCTTCTCTGGTTTATGATTCTTTGGATGCTGACCGTGTATAGCTGATAGGAGAGTGGTTTTTCTTAGTTTTACATCATTTACTCGTGTTTGTATCCCGATATCTCCATTCACCGCGCGGGTAGTGGCAATTCCTTGCCAATTATCGTCCCGTTTGTCCCGTGATGATCCTAATTGTTGGTACTTTGTCTCGTGCACGTCCTTTAGCTCCAAAATGAACAGAATATGCATAAAAACCTGTAAGAACATGAAAACACGAAAACAAGTAAAACAAATACAGAATCATACGTAAAGCAACACATATATATCATAAACATCTCTAAAATCGTGCAAGAAATACGTATGAAAACGAGATGATCAATGCACAACTTGTAATTAGGCTATATATACTTGGTTCCTTATAAGTTCAAAGATAGAATAGATAAGTATATTGTGTCTTCTACTTATTCTCTTATTCGTTTTGTTTTATCTCTTCGTACTATATTGAATCTCTCTTGATTTCTATATTGTATCAGAGCATAAGATCTAGCTCTTTTTTCTCTTCCATTGTTCGAATGTCCCTTTTCTTTAATCTCATGAAATCTTCATCCAAAAGTATTATGATTTCCTTGAATGGGAACAACTACTTGATCTGGTCTAAGATTGTGAAAGCGAACCTTGGAACCCGAGGCCTGTGGAGCTATGTCATTGGATGCAACTGTGGCAAGTCCACGGAAACAGGCTCTAGTTCAGAGAAATGGGAACAAGATGAGCTCTCTGCTTTTGTTTTGCTTCAAAACTCTCTAGAGCCAGCCATATTGAGGCCGTAATGGTACATCGAGTCTCCAAAGGCGCTATGGGGCGAGCTTAAAGAACTGTACGACAACGTCTCAAACATTTCTAGAATCTTTGAAGTTAAGAAGGCTCTCATTGACCTCAAACAAGATGGGAAGCCATTTAAAAATCACATCGGAGACTATAAGGATCTTTGAGCCGAACTATGCGATCTCAGGCCTAAGACTACTAACTCCGCTGAGATTGCTACTCGAAACAATCAAGAGCAAGTGTTTGGACCCGTTTTCACTCTCGACGAAACCTACAACAGCCTGAATAAACATGTGCTCAGGCAAACCGAGTTCACTTTGTTCAACAAAGTGTGTATGCATATCAAAAAGGAAGAAGGAGCTACCCACGTGTTCAAAGGAAGCAGCAATGTGGCTCATGATAGCAAGGGACCCGAAGAATCTGCTCAGTTTTCTAAGAAGAATCAAAAGAAGCAATTCCATTGCAATAAAAAGGGTCACAACAAAGATTGTTGTTGGGATTCGCATCTCACCTCAAGAAAAATAGAGGAAAAGAAGGAGGAAAGTAGTTTGCTTAACTTGCAGCTGAACCTGAGTATTTCACGAAGGCAGACTTAGATCACATCATTCAAATGCTAAAGAATTCAAAAAACAAGGATTCCAACAACGAGTCTGGTAATGTTACCTCAAACTCCTTGTATAAGAACTATATCGTAGTTGATTCTAGGGCAATTAATAATAGGATTCGAAACAAGAACTTGCTAAGTAATCTGAAACCCTCTCATGGATCTGTGTCTATAGCAAATTAAGATAGTGTGAAGATAATAGGAATGGGGAACTTGAAATTACTTGATAATCGCTCTACTACTCTCTACGTTCCAAATTTTTCAAATAACCTCATTTCCGATCACAAGCTAGGCAAGGACCTTAACTGCCTTGTATGTTTCGACTCTAACAAGTTCTGGATACAGGATATTGATACCAAGCAAGTTCTCGGAGGAGGATCACTCAAAAATAGGCTTTACGTCTTAGAGACATTATCCATAATTTGTTTTTTAATCTAAGCATGAATCTACTACTAGTTCTTTAAACTCTCTTTGGCATGCTAGGCTTGGTCATCCCACAACAAGGTTTTAAGCCTTTTGTTTTTAAAAAATAGGGTTTCTAATGACTTCTGTGAGGCTTGTACTCTCAGAAAGCATTGTAGCGCCGTTTTTCCAAAGTCTACCATCTAACTAACAAAGTTTTATTAGTAAGATTGATAAGGATTAGGAACCAACTAACTACAAGGAAGCAAGGGGAAAGAAAGAATGGACCGAGGCAATGCCAGAAGCGCTCACTGCCCTAGAAAAGAACCAAACTTGGGACTTTGACCCTCTTCCGAAAAAAGAAAGCAGTAAGGAACAAATAGATGTCCAATATTAAATACAGGAGCAATGGAGACGTGGAGAGATATAAGGCTCATTTAGTTGCAAAGGGATTAACATAAAAATACAGAGAAGACTATACAGAAATATTCGCTTCAATTGATTAACTTCACTCGATATGTATTATTCTCTTTGTTTTCGTTAATCGTAATTGGGAATTATGGCATATGGACGTCAAGAATGTTTTTCTACAAGGAGATCTTGGCGAAAAGATATATATGAAACCACCTCAAAGCTTACAAGCACCAGAAGGAATCGTGTGCAAGCTAAAAAAGGCCATCTATGGCTTGAAACAATCACCTCATGTGTGTTACCACAAGCTCTATGTGTCTATGCAAATTTGGCTTTAAAAGGAACAAGGCTCACCATTCTATGTTCATAGTTTGAACAGACTCGGGTATAGTCGTTCTTTTAGTATACGTTGACGACATCATCATTATAGGTGACGACAAAAGCGAGATCGAACGTTCTAAAAGGTTTCTCAGGAGCACATTCGACCTCAAAGACTTGGGTGAACTGAAATATTTTCTTGGAATTGAAGTCACTCGGTCAGCAAATGATTTGACTTTGTCTCAACGAAAATATACTCTTGACTTGCATAGTGAAACAGGGAAGCTTGCGTATAAAGCAGCCAAGACCCCTATTGAAGAAAAAAAATTCAAAGATCACCTTGAGGGGGGAATCTATTGAGAACGTTAATCACTGTCAATGAATAGTAAGTAAATTTATAAACCTAACAATAACTCAGCCTGACATTTGCTATGCAGTGAATCATGTTAGCCAAAATATGCATGCACCAAAGAAAAGCCATGAGAAAATGGTGGAAAGGATCTTAAGATACCTTAAAGGGTGCCCCGAGAAAGGTGTTATGATGAAAAGAGGTATCAATTGCAGCATCGTAAACACCGCAAATCCAAAACAGGTTTTTGCACATTTTTTGGTGGTAACCTCGTTATATGGCCAACACGACATGTGAATTGGTTTGGACTCATGATCTCCTTCAAGACCTCGGCATTTCCAATATGAAGGCTTCATTCTCCATTTTATTATCAAGCCGCCCTCCATACTGCTGCAAACTCCATGTTTCACGAGAGAACTAAGCATAACGAGGTCGACTGCCATTTCATACGAGACAAAATTGAAGACGAAGTCATTGCTACCCCCTACACAAGAAATTGTGATCAATTAGCGTACATATTCACTAAAGTCACTTCTACGAAGATATGCAAGAATCTCCAAGATAGAATTGGCCTCATTGATATATATGATCCTTCACACAAGAGCAAGCGTGATAGACCATCTATCAGAAGCATTAGTTGAGTGGACTTTTTTTCCTTCATCGTGTTTTGTCCCAAATGGGTTTTCTCAGTAAGGTTTTAACGAGGCACCACTCATGCCTTCTTTGGCCTATCTCGCTTCAGGGGGAACGTTAGCATAATGAAGAAATGAAGACATTTACTCTACTATCTCTATCATTTACTCTGCTATCTCTAGCATTTGCTTGGCTGTGTCTAGCATTTGCTTGGATGTGTCTAGCATTTATTTGGCTTTCTCTAGCATTTACTTGGTTGTCTCCTTCATGCACAGCTTGTAATTAGGTTATATATACTTGTTTCCTTGTAAGTTCGAAGATAAAATATAGAAGTATATTGCTTCTTCTGCTTATTATCTTATTATCTTATTCTCTTTGTTTTATCTCTTTGTATCATATTGAATTTCTCTTTATTTCTATAGTAAGCATGTAGAATCATAAAAATAGAAAAAGAAATAAAAAAAGGTATCCGACCTAGTGAAGATTGAACGATATACACGGAGATATAGATAGCTCGGACTGAAACTTAAGGGGCCGGAAAGCAACTATAAGTCATGGATTCATGCACAACTATTAGACTAGTCTGTATCTAAAAGTCCTTTTTAGAAAACCTAGGCTTTTGTTTCCGATTCAAAACAGTCACACAAAAAATGGTTAAAGTTCGAAGTGTCATACTAGATACCCATCTAATCCTAAAAACAAAGTGACGTAAATGCTAAAATAAAAATTTCCATTGTAAAATAACAAAGAGGAAATCAATGTCTAATCCTAATCCCAAGCATAACACTCAAAGAGTACCCCCGACTTGAACGGAACACCGTTCTGGTGTTTAAAATCTGTGAGAGGAACTCTTATGTCAAAAACTCAGGAGAGGATAGTGAAAGTAAGAACGTGTACACCTGGTATATTCTTGTTGTCTCGAGTTGCTGGTACGGCTTGATGTTGTATGTGTTTACTCCGTTGTGGATGATATCAAAGTGGAGAACCAAGATGATCTGCTTGTAAAGGATATACATGTAAAAAGGTAGAAACGTAATTTCAGTAATTAGGTCTAATGTTGTAATTAGGTCTAATGTTGTATTTTGTACTTATAGCCGTTTAGGCTCATTCTAATCTATTCATTCAGATTTCAAATTATCATGGTATCAGAGCTTTAGGTCTAACGACAACAAACTTCCTAAATTCTCGGCCGGCCTCTCCTCCCCCCTCAAACCGCCGCCACCGCCTCTCCTCCTCCTTCGCGACCGCCGACCATCCTTTCTCTTCTCCTCCGGTCGTTCACCCTCTTTTCTCCTCCCTTGCCGTCGTACCATCACGTAGGAAGAGCCAAAAGCCAGATCTCTGGCCGTTGTCCTCCACTTCGGCCGCCTTGCCCGTTTTTCTCGCGTCCCGGCTCGCCCACCCTTCTTCGTCCCGCGCCGCGCCTCGTGGTTATCCGCACCTTTCTCCTATTACCTTACCCTAGATCTAATCCTAGATCTAACCCTAGATCCACAACACCAAACCCTAGATCTTGCATCTCATGCTCAGCCGCCTCAAAACCCTAATCCATGGACGGCCAAACCAGCAACCCTACCGCTCGTCTCTCCGATGCTGCTCCAACATTCGATCCACAACATCTGCTAAGCACTCTTCTCACTGTCAAGATGACCAACATTACCAAGCTAACGCCGACCAACTTCCTAACATGGAATGTTCAGATTCGTGCCCTCCTAGAAGGCCACAACCTTCAATGCTTCATCGAAGACAATTCCATTGTTCCTCCGACCAAGATCCACCGCGATGGTGTGTCCGTTGACAACCCTAATTTCCAACCGTGGAAACAACAAGACCGCCTTCTCTTCTCAGCCCTCTATGGAGCCATATCGGCCTCCCTTCAGCCCCTTATTGCACGCGCTCCTTCCACCTACGAGGCGTGGAAGACGCTAGCCAACACCTATGGCAAAGCTTCTCGCGGCCATCTCCTTCAACTTCGTGACAAAATCAAATGGTGCTCCAAGGGATCTCAATCCACTGATGAATACTTGCGTGCCATCACAACCACCGCTGATGAACTTGCCCTCTTAGGGAAACCGCTGGATCATGAAGATCTCCTTGATGCAATCCTTGATGGCCTTCCCGAGGAGTACAAGCCGATTGCGGATGTAATCCGCGCGAAGGACACTGCTGCATCCGTTGAAGAAGTTCACGAAAAGCTTCTCAATCATGAGGCCAAATTGGCTACTGCTGAGTCGCATCCTCTTTTGGCCGTTGCTCCCCTCACAGCCAATCTCACGGCCGCACGGTCACCCAACTGGTCCCGCCCGAATTCTCGCTCGTCCGGCCAATCCAATTGGTCTCGTCGTCCTCGTCAACGTTCACCAACACGCCATGGCTATCAAGGAAGGTGCCAAGCGTGTGGTGTTCATGGCCACAGCGTTCAACGCTGTCCACGTTTTCGACTTGTCTCCTCACCCGGTATTCTTGAGAACTCGCCGATGAAACCTTGGCAGAATTCATCACCGAATTTGCAGGCATG
>CM071873.1:3896225-3907700 GCA_036759665.1 Gynandropsis gynandra
TGCAAGAATCTGATTTCGGTTAATCAGTTGTGCAAAACTAATGACGTATCCGTTGAATTTGCTCCTAATGATTTTCAGGTGAAGGATCTCAGCACGGGGGCGCAACTTCTGAAAGGAAGCGCTAAAGATGGAGTTTATGAGTGGCCCGTCTCATCAAGTACCTCGTCTCCTTTTCATGCATTTCATAGTGTCAAGACCACTTCGTCCGAGTGGCATTCCCGTTTAGGTCATCCGTCGTCTTTCATTTTGAATAAAGTTATCAAAACTTCTGATTTACCGTTGTCTCAGGATTCCCCTCATGTGTTTTGCAATGCTTGTTGTCGGAATAAAAACCACAAATTATCGTTTTCAACTTCTACTCTTATCACTTCTCGTCCACTTGAAGTGATCTTCTCCGATGTTTGGACATCTCCTATTTATTCCGTTGATGGTTTTAAATATTATATCCTTTTCGTAGATCACTTTACACGTTATTCATGGCTATATCCATTCAAAACCAAATCTCAAGTCCGTGACACATTCATTCAATTCAAATCACTTGTTAAAAACAAATTCGACAAACGCATTTCAACACTTTATTCTGATAATGGAGGTGAATTCATTGCCTTACGTTCTTTTCTATCCTCTCATGGCATTTCGCATTTCACATCTCCACCACATACTCCCGAACATAATGGTATATCTGAAAGACGACATAGGCACATCGTAGAAACCGGTCTTTCCCTTCTCACGCACTCCTCCATGCCCTTATCCTATTGGTCTTATGCATTTTGTGCAGCGGTCTATCTCATTAATCGCCTCCCGACCCCTACACTTAGTATGTCCTCCCCTTACGAGTGTCTCTTCCAACAACCACCAAACTACTCTAAGCTTCGCGTGTTTGGATGTCTATGTTACCCTTGGTTACGTCCTTATACAGCCAACAAACTAGAACCGAAATCTGATCCATGTGTCTTCCTTGGGTACTCATCCACCCAAAGTGCATATGTTTGTCTTGATCCTCTTAGGTCACGCATTTTTGTCTCCCGTCATGTTCAATTCTTCGAGTCTATCTATCCCTTTGCTGACCCTACTAAATTCTTTCCACAAACCAAACAGCCGCCCACCGATACCACCCCTCAACCAAGCGTCAACCCTACACCATCCTTCTCACCGCCGCCGCTCATTGCTCCTTTGTCATCTCAGCCCCTAAGCTCGGATCCTTCACCGCTTCAAACCTCGGATATTGTCTCTCGGTCTCCGACTCCTACTGATGGTGACCACCAACATCGCCACAATCTCCTGAGCTCATCATCTTGGACGTGCCACCACGACGTCCTTGAACCAATTCTCACCCGATGGTTACTCGTTCAAAGAGCAATGTTTCTAAGCACAATAACCGTTCTGCTCTTGTTGCTCAGGTAGAGAGTGAACCAGCAAATATCATTCAAGCCTTAAAGGATCCTCGGTGGCGTGCAGCAATGGATGCCGAGTTACAAGCCTTGCATCGCAATGAAACGTGGTAGCTTGTTCCAGCCACTCAAGCAAAGAATATCGTTGGTTGCAGATGGTGTTTTGCATCAAACGAAAACAAGACGGATCTGTGGAACGATTCAAGGCTCAACTTGTTGCAAAGGGGTTTCACCAAAGACCGGACATCGACTATCATGAGACATTCAGCCCGGTTGTGAAACCAACCACCATTCGTGTCATCTTGAGTATTGCTGTCTCTCGCGGATGGACTCTACGACAACTCGATGTCAATAATGCCTTTCTACAAGGCCGACTTTCGGAGGAGGTATACATGTGTCAACCCCCGGGTTTCATTGATCAAACTCACCCTCATCATGTGTGCAGACTTCAACGAGCAATCTACAGGCTTAAACAAGCTCCTCGAGCATGGTATTCGGAGCTTTGCACATTTCTTCTCGCTCGTGGTTTCACAAACTCTCTGGCGGACACCTCTCTGTTTATTCTCAACACAACCGCACTACAATTGTACTTGCTGGTCTATGTTGATGATATTGTTGTTACAGGCAATTCCGAATCATGGGTACAACAGTTCATTGATGACCTAGCCGCACACTACAATTGCTTGCTGGTCTATGTTGATGATATTGTTGTTACAGGCAATTCCGCATCACGGGTACAGCAGTTCATTGATGACCTAGCCGCACGCTTTTCCATCAAAGACTTGGGTCAGCTATCGTTCTTTCTCGGGGTAGAAGCCATGCGAACGTCTGATGGTTTACTCTTGACTCAACGTAAGTACATCAATGATCTTCTCCACCGCTGTCTCATGCATGAATCAAAGCCGGTTCCCACACCCATGCCGTCCACCTCATCTATTGTTGGCGGCCTACAATATCTCGCTCTCACACGACCGGATGTAAGCTTTGTGGTCAACAAGCTGTCCCAATTCATGCATGCTCCCACGGATGTTCATTGGCAAGCCGTGAAACGAGTCCTATGCTATCTCGCTGGCACGAAGGATCGAGGTATCTTCTTATCCGCGCACAACACCCTCTCCTTACATGCTTTTACCGATGCAGACTGGGCTGGAGATTCTCATGATCTCAAGTCCACCGGGGCATATCTTCTCTTCCTTGGTGCGCATCCTATTTCCTGGTCGTCTATGAAGCAATGCGGACTCTCCCGTTCTTCTACAGAGGCTGAATACCGATCTATTGCGTCCACCGCCGCAGAGGTCCTCTGGGTCATTGCGTTATTATCTGAGCTTGGAGTCACGTCATCATCACCACCCACCATCTATTGCGACAACATTGGAGCAACATATCTCAGTGCCAAGCCGGTTTTCTTCGCGGCTTGGTCGAGTCGAACACTCTTCGGGTCACTCATGTTCGAGCCGCTGATCAGCTTGCCGACCTTCTCACGAAGCCTCTTCCGCGACTACCATTTGAGGTTTTATGCTCCAAGATTGGACTCACCACGGGTGCTCCATCTTGAGGGGGCGTGTAAAGGATATACATGTAAAAAGGGTAGAAACTTAATTTCTGTAATTAGGTCTAATGTTGTAATTAGGTCTAATGTTGTATTTTGTACTTATAGCCGTTTAGGCTCATTCTAATCTATTCATTCAGATTTCAAATTATCACTGCTCATCATCATCGAGGTGGGCGTCCTCGTCATTGTTGTATGCATCTTCATGTGCACCTGCTTCCCATTAAGCATCATATAACTTGGTTGGATTGATGATTTTCTCAATTGTTGCCGAGAAAAACGCACGGGTTGGGCTCGATGTTTGCCCGATCGTGCTATTCTTAAAAGAGGGAGCCCGGTCTTGCATCACAAACAGCCCGATCAGTCTTGACGTTCGGTCAATTTGTTCTTCTTCGCTCTCGTCTGCATGAATGAGCTGCACAAGAAAAGACAAAACAAAAAAAATCGGATGAGCTTCGGAAAGGACTATGTCCTATTTCATAAGTATCCTAATTCTAATACCATAATCAGTTCCCCAGCAACGGCGCTGAAAACTTGATGTGATAAATCTCAAGTATTAAATTACCTAGACTAATGTTTTCGCAAGAATACGAATCGTGTAGTACCAGTGTCGAACGCTGGGGAATCAATGGAGCTATAGAGTTATATAATTAATGAATAGGACTAGTAATAAATGAATCTGTAAAATGAAAAGTAATGACTAAACTAATAAAATGGGATAAATTCAATAAGATAAAACACCACAGGTTTCCAGCAATGTCGGGACATGTAATGGTTGTTTCTATGAATCATGAAATTGGATTATCTCAATCAATGGGAACTCAAAATCAATTATAGGAAGTGACTCTCTCAATGCCTAAATCTACTACCTAGAAAATTAACATACTTATCTCCCAATGCAGCGAATCGAATATCTAGATGCATGAAGATCAGTGGGAAACTCAACCTCAATAGGGAATTCAACCTCAACCTCAATTATCACAGTTCTTAAATAGATTAACTAGTCGCTCAAGGTTCTCATTAATCTTCTCAGCTTGGAAAAACCTCTAAACTCATTCAAACAAGAGATCAGCAAGGATGATAGCATTAAGGACAACCCATCAAACCAATTGAGAGAACAAATCTGACATCAAGCATTAAATTCCAAACAAATCCAAAACAATAATGCAATGAAGTGCTAATAAAGATCATAGCTATAGATATCATCACAAATTCAGGGAACTCAAGCTCTTTCTTATGGAATGACTCTCCCGATGTCTACTATCTATCAAGTGTACTACCAATCTCCCGATTGTGCAATAAACATAGTAATCGCATTAAGACCGCTATCCTAATCTCTAATTTCAATCGACTGAATGGCCAAGGTTTTAAATCAATTAAGACCCCAAATCATGGCTAGGTTCTAAAATCTAATCCACCTTTCGATGCAATAAGACTTTTGAAATCATTCATTCAAGTGCCCAACAAGAATAAAAGTATTAGAAGCAACCAATCAATCAGAAAATGATCAAATACTATAACCAAACATTGTACACCAATCTTCATTACATATCGGAAAAAATCTAACCTATGGCAACAGATCTACTTATACATGGGCTTAGAAAAAAAAACACGAATGAAATCTATCTTAGTCATAGGTACATAAAGAGATGCTTCCTTATTCTAATACCGTAGTCTTTGATAGTTCCTCCGTTTTCCAAGTTCATCTACCCATCTCTACCCATCTCGACCGTTCACTCTGTTCATCCTTGAGTCTCCAAGTTTGGCCTTTCGGCCCAAACTGGGATCTTAGGATTCAGGCGCCTCCTCGGCCAGGCCCCCTTGTAAACTGTAGTCCCCTTCCTGTTTAAAGGCCTATGTTTTCCTTTTCCTCTTTGGCAGCTTGTGTTGATTGCCTTTTCTTCCTTCTTTTCCTATTCTTTGGTTGGCCCTTTTCCCTTTTCATCTGTTTGTTTGCATTTTTCCCAACAGATGTCGTTTCCATTTTATGTAAGTTTTGCACTTCCATTTTGTCCAGCAGCTATGTTTCCATTCCTTGTAACCCAATAATGCATTTCTTTTTCTTGTAAGCAACGGCGCTTTCCATATTTTTTAAGTGGCCAGCGGTTTTTATTTTTTGGAAGTAGCCGTGTGTTACCATTTTGTGTTCCAGCCGTGCATTTCAATTTTTTTTCTGTTTTAGGAATCTTGGATGCTGATCGTGCACAGCTGAATCGAGAGTCGTTTAGCAGTTTTTGCTCGTGTTTGTATCTCGATATCTTCATTTCCTACAAAACACGAGAAACCGCTAAAAGAAGACTAACTGATGCTTAATAACTCGGTAAATTCCAAAATCAGAGTAAAACTAACTATAAAAAGAGATGAAAAACTAGGAAAAAATAGACGTTATCATATCTTTCCATATATTAAATGGTTTTCTACGTGTTTTCTTCGAAATACAATGTTCAAAATTGGTAAGATTTGAACTGCCCCTGCTTTCTAAGAAACCCTCTTTTATCATCGCATCCAAACCTTTTTGAGACGTATGTCCTATCTTGGGTTCGATAGATCCATATTACCTTCTGATTTTTTTACACGATTCAATTCATACATTATAGTCCTACCTTATAGAACATATAATCCATCCCTGAGATCTCCTCTCATTACAGTTTTGCAATCTTTGATCATCTTGAGAGAACCATTCAGAGATCTGTACCAGCAATTGTGTGATTCACTGTTACCATAGGTATCACATTCCTATGCAATTCCGAAATGTACTTGACATTGGCGAGGGTTACAAAAAATCATCATGAACCTGGACTTTCACAACCCCCATGCCTTTAATAGGACAAGTTGTGTTAATCCCCATCCTCATTCTCCCTTCTCAGATAGACTCAAAATCATAACCAATATCTATTAAGTTGGATATGGAATTAACACCATGAATCTATGATCCATTGTTCCTTAGTGTCTTCTATGGTTGCAGCCATTCACAAGACCTTTATTGTGGCAAGAACTTCTAACTCAAAGGTCACACCCTTTGCCACAATTTCTTCTTCATTTTGGTTTGAAGTTTCTTGCATCTTCTTCTTTCTAGAGAGACTATTTTTTGAAATGACTTTTCTTCCCGTAGAACCAATTAGTTCTCTTTATTCTATAAATTTGATCTTGATAGTTCTTTCCTTCCTCCATGACTATAATAACAAAACTGAAATGGTTGCATGAAATGTTGAGTTGAGATTTGAGATTGACAAAGGTTACTTCACTGAAAACTGTCATATGACCATTCTTTTATAGTGGTAGCCTTTAACTACATTTTTCAAAAATACAGAAACAACACTTTCAAGAATTCAGTCCATCATTTTCACTAACTGCACTTACCTATAATTTTGGAGCACACCAAATTTCTTTCTTAACAAAGTTAATTTTACATAGACTCTTAACAATGTTTGATCAAACACTAACAAATAATCTAAGAAAATGTAAAGTAATCGATAAAACTCTCAAAGTGATTTCAACTATGCACAAGAAATTTTGTTTTCTTGCCGCTCGAGTTGCTGGTGCTAATTAAACAAACTTTCCATTAAAAAAACATAAACGGAAGTGAAGGAACACAAATTTGAATTAAATGCGTGTATTCTTCGTTCAAGAGTACAAAAAGATCAACTTGTGAGGATAGAGATCTTACGACTTACTCAAATGTGAGAAAAAAAAAATGTTTATATCGGCCGGAAAAAAAGTGTCCTACCTTTTCTCGAGGAAAAAAACAAAAAAGAATGTACAAATAATGAGTAACAAAAAAAAAAAGAATTTACAGAAGTCAAATGATTGCATATCATGAAGTTTTGAGTTGAGATGTGAGACTGACGAAGGTTTCTTCGGTGCAAGGGATTGTAAGTCCACCCATTGGGTGTTCAAATCCAAACTCATCTTCAGCTTTCCTCAACAAATCTTGAAATAAAGGCTGATTCAAGAACGATGTCGGAACCACAAATCTCTTCTTTCGGCTCTCTCCTACGTAAACCGCAAAGTGCCCCTTTGGAACATCTACATAATTTGAGGGCACAAACGCTTTCCCTTGTTGGAAAATGTGCTTTGGTTGCAGAACCCGAAGAGCCCGGATCGCCATGGATTTGATGAATATGTTCTTGTGTCTGTTTTGTCAAGGAATGATGATGATTCCAGCAAAAGCTCTCTTGTTTCAGATGAAACTGTGAGAAGTAGTTGTTGTAGCTCGAAGGATTCAACAACATGGATTTATAGATACAAAGAGAGGATAGTAGATATGCTTTCATTGGCTCAGAGAAACTTGCATCAGCACATGGCTTTGTCTTTGGTTGTCTTGCCAAAGAAATTGCAGGACCACGATTGGAATACGGTGGGTCCCTCAAATGAGTCATTATGATATCTGAAGACATATACACATGCCCATGAAGTTTCATCAATTGGGTTAAGCGGTCCATATGAACGCAGTTTTGTCATCTCAGGTGATCCTGTTCTTCCAAGTCATCCAAAGGAACTAATTAATACAGATAGAGAGTTCTAAACAACTTAAGGCCCCCACAAATGGATGAATCCGTATGGAATAGAGAGAGCCACTTGCTATTTTTGAAACAGAAGAGAATCATTCAAACATGACACATTTCATAATTTAGTCTGAAAACATTGACAAAACAAGCCCTTGTGAAGTGCATATGAAGTTGTCCAACAACTATTTGAATCTCAGAATGGATCATGGCCCTCTTTAGCTTAGCTTTCGTTGTTTATCCATTAAGACAACCATACAAGACAGGAACATGTGAAATCTCTCCCTACATGTCCTTGTAGGCCACAGCTTCAATCCGTAGAGGTTTCAACTCTATGCTTCGTGATATCATTATATATACATTGCTCCAAAGCTTATCCCCAAAATAAGGCAATCTCTTCACACAAACAATTAGCAATAAAAAAGAAACAAAACTTTTACAACTTTTCGTCAATCCATCTGCAGAATCTACTTTTCAGACACAACAATGGCTCTGATGAGCGGTCTATTGGGTGCAAAGAAAATTCTAAAAAGAGGAGCTTCAGCACCAAAGGGGTTTCTTGCTGTGTACGTCGGAGAGAGCGAGAAGAAGAGATATGTAGTGCCAGTTTCATTCTTGAATCAGCCTTCCTTTCAAGAGTTGCTTCGAAAAGCAGAAGATGAGTTCGGATTCGATCATCCGACGGGCGGCTTGAGGATCCCTTGTCCTGAAGAATTTTTTCTAAGTATAACTTGTAGGCTACGAGGGAGATGAACCATAGATTTATGTCTCAAAGTAAATGGTTTACATAGTTTTTCCTCTTTCTTAAAAGAGTTGTATATTGCGACAGTGAATAGATTGATTCAGAGTATATTCACAAGAACCTCACGGATAGCATACTTGAAAAGACGATGATGAACCTTAATTTTCCCTTTAAACAGCTTCTTGCCCACCAAGTTTCTTCAATCTGAGATGAAATCACTTTTATTTAAAAAAAAAGTTATATATAAAAAATAAAAAAAATTTGAAAAAATGAACATAATTGAGTATCACATTGACAATATCTTGAAATAATATTAATTTATTTAAATCTAAAAAGTTTATCATTCTCTAAAACATAACTCTAAAATTTCTCCACAATAATATGGAAAAACATTAGCGAAGATGGCACAAAACTGAAGAACAACCACTAGTTTCCTTGAAGAAATCGATGAGTAACGTGCAGGAGAAAGCCAACGAGAAAGAAGATAAATCACGTGAAGAGAAGAAACAAAAGGAGGCTAGAGTTTTTTGTAATAATATATTTCAATAACCGTTTGGTTAACCTATGTTTTTCGGTTATTACTCGAATCGAACCAAACCAACGGGTTTTACATATTCGTATCCGATCAGATATTTATAAGTATACCCAAACTGAACCAAAATACTATAACTAGTTCGGTTCGGTTTTTAAAACCCGAATCATAATGTCCAGTCTATAATATACCATAAGGTGCAAAATCACTTATTTTCCATATAAGACATCCTCGTAATATAAAATTATATTGCATTGAGACGTCATATGCTTGAACTCCCTCCTACGAATCTTTTAATTCTTCAATCGATTGTTGAAAAAATATACTCAAACTTCTTCTAGGATGATTAAGCCTGGGAATCGATATTATTAAAGACAAAAGCTTCGTTTTTTATGAAAAATTCGTAAATTGTATAATGTCATAATAACTAGACAGAAAGAATAATTCCTCCCATAAATTCCAAATATATTAAAATCATCATTGCAAAGGCCTAAAAAAATTTTGAATCTTAGTTGTAAAGTCGGATTATACCTTGTTAAAGTGTTTTCACGCCTCACCATATGAGGGATGAAACATTTCTCCATCACGAGCCGGTTGCTCAGCATGCCATCTTATGTCATTTGCGATCTTCTCAAATTGAAACAATTATTTGATTCTGCCTATGATAGATAAATACCACTTATGATGATATGGGATCAATTTTCTATTTTGTGTCAAATAAAACTGATCTTTTCAAAAAAAAAAATGACAATTATTTAAGTCCAATGTCTTGAAAAATATCAATCTTTTAATATGGAAATAAAACCAAAGATCTCATTATCTTCTTTGTCTCCTAATGTGACTCTATTCAATTGTTATCTTCAGACAAACAGTTTCTTACTACTTGCGATATAGCATCTATGCAACTCTGATTATTTTTTGTCGTCAAATTCATCAAACGTGTAGACAAAAAAAAACTAAGAAAGACTCATTCTACACCCATTATATCGAAACCTCTTTTTTCATCTTCTTCGAACTTTCTTCAATGTTCTTCTTGTTTCTTTCACTGAATATATTTTGCATCATAAAGGTTCATTTCTACATCTTGAAGCGTCTCAAATACCTCATTATCTAGTGAAAACTTCTTTTCATGAGATAACTACATGAAGTAATGTGGAGTAAAAGTTCTTATATAAAGAGGAATAAATATGGTTCTCTCGTAAACAATTTTTTCTTTTTGCATTTAACGTATTGACAAACCAACTTACCGGTTTCTTTGTAAACTTGTTGATTTGTCGCCATCGTCAGAAACTATGTAATGCCTTCCAAAATCGTTCGATACACCTAAAGTTTTAGGATCAATTATTATTTGCATCCATTGTCTAGAAATGGAAATATTTGATCTTGATGATGATTTCATTGTAATAAGAGACAAAAAGATTATATGGAGCATGATGTTTCATAATTTTGTGTGGGAAACGAATGTTGATATGTGTGGTTTATATAACCAATTTTTTTACCAATTAAAGAAAGATTAGGGATTAAACATGTCAACATTTTCTTACGGGTCATTAGGTAACCGTCCTAAGTTTTTGACAATTTTTGGTTTGTTGTAATGAGTTCCACAATTTCCAGAAATTTTCGAATGGTGTTTAATTTGTTCGTAAAAATTTTTGATAGACGTGTCAACCGTCTGTAAATTTCCAGACGAACGTTTCAGTTTTCCAGAAATATTTTTATAAGCCATATTATAATCTTAATGGTAAACTGATTAGAAGATTAACAACAAAGGTAAACCTGAATACTAAAATTTAAGATTTCCTTCAATATCTTGTAAAATCCGGCTTGTTGCTCGATTTGGAATAACTTTCATCTTTTACGCATTTACCATGGTTCATTGTTGACTTTAAATTCTTTTGGTCGTAAATGTTCAAGTTGTAACCATAAGTAAAATACATTAGACAACTCATAACTTTCACAATTGGTCTCTTAACAAGATCCCGTAATCAAAGTGGTTGATTATCCATTTCAATCTATCCAATGATTAATATTGTTATAATAATTCATATATTATACTAAATATTTGGAAAAACAGCCTATTCCCCCCTCCATTTTACTGCTTTAGTCTTATTTCCCCCTCCATTTTGACCCTCATCTTATTCCTCCCTTAGTTTTCAACACTCATCCTATTCCCCCCGAATTATTTATTTTCAGCCTAAAACCCCCTCCGTTAAACCACTGTTAAAAAAACGTTAAATTGAAAAAACCCTAAAAATCAAATCTGATAAATTGACCAAACCAACCGGTTTAACCAAACCAACCGGTTCAGTAAACCGAAATTTAAAATAAGAAACCCTAATATTTTATTACCCCAGTAAAAACAGAACAAAAAAACCCTAATTGTGTTGTTGTCCACCGTTCCTCCATCGCCGCCGTCGCTCGTCCGTCGCTGCTCGTTGCCGCCATCGCTCGTCCGTCGCCGCCCTTTGCCGCCGTCGTCGCCGCCAGTTATCGCTCTCCATCGTGCTCCATCGTGCTCTGTCGCAGCCAATTGTCGCCGCCAGTTGTCGCTCTCCATCGTGCTCTGTCGCCGCCCGTCGTCGCCGCCAGTTGTCGCCGCCCGTCGTCACCGCCCGCCTCCACCCGTCGCCCAGCCCTCTGTCCGTTGCCGCCATCGCTCAGCCCTCTGTCCGTCGCCGCTGCTCAGTCCTCGTCCGTCCTGCCGTCCTGCTGTCCGTCGCCGCTGTCCGTCGCCGGCCGTCGCTGCTGTCCGTCGC
>CM071873.1:3915219-3937413 GCA_036759665.1 Gynandropsis gynandra
GACGTACAACAAGGGAAACTTTCCTTACGTGTCGGAGACGAAACGATTGAATTCAACTTGTCCAAATCCATGAACGGACCCTCCATCAAGGAGTATTTCTTTCGAATTGACTTGCTAGACGAGTTAACGAACGACACGTTTGATCAAGTAAGTATTTCTGATCCCCTCGTTAGATGCTTGACTCAAGTTTTCAAAGAAGCAGGTTTTACCGACGAAGAAGCTGAGGCGTACGCTGAATTCATGAGTGCTATTGAAGCACTAAGAGACGCCCCATGTGAGGAGATGCCACACGAAACACAAGCTGACTTCGCAGTGGAGAAGGCGCCCAAACTCGAGTTGAAGCCTCTTCCTTCTTCTCTTCAGTATGAATACCTCGGACTTAATGATACATACCCCGTTGTTGTTAATGCTGACTTGAGTGCAGATGAGACGCAAAAGCTACTTAAATTCTTAAGGAAGCATAGGAGAGTGATCGGTTACACCATCTAGGATATCAAGGGATTGAGCCCTTCGTTATGCATGCATCGAATACTCATGGAAGACGGGCATAAACCATCCATCGAAGCGCAAAGGCGGCTGAACCCCAACTTAAAAGAGGTAGTGAAAAGGAGATACTAAAACTTTCGGATGCAGGTATCATATATCCTATCTCGGACAGCGAATGGGTAAGCCCCTTGGATGTCGTACCAAAGAAAAGAGGAATGACGGTAGTACGCAACGATAATAACGAGCTGATTCCAACGAGAACCGTCACGGGATGGAGGATGTTCATAGACTACTGCAAGCTCACCAAGGCGACGAGGAAAGATCACTTCCCTCTCCCATTTATCCACTAAATGTTAGAACGGTTAGCGAATCATGCCTATTTTTGTTATTTAGACGGATATTCTGGTTTCTTTCAGATTCCCATTCACCCTCAAGACCAGGAGAACACGACTTTCACGTGTCCTTATGGGACATTCGCTTACCGCCGTATTCCTTTTGGCCTCTGCAACGCTGCGGCTAATTTCCAGCGTTGCATGATGGCAATCTTTTCCGATTTAATTGAACATATCATTGAAGTGTTTATGGATAATTTTTCGGTTTATGGCTCTACATTCGATGATTGCCTCGTTAACCTTTCTAGAGTGTTGCAGCGATGTGAGGAAGCAAATCTTGTTCTTAGTTGGGAAAAGTGTCACTTTATGGTGAATGAAGGTATTGTACTTGGACATATGATCTTATTAAGGGGTATAGAAGTCGACAAAGCTAAAATTGAGGTAATCGAAAAACTTCCTCCACCTGTTTCAGTTAAGGAAATTCGTAGCTTCCTAGGGCATACAGGTTTTTATCAAAGGTTCATCAAAGACTTCTCAAATATAACAAAACCGTTAACGGAGTTGCTGGCCAAAGACGCTACATTCGACTTCTCTCAAGAGTGCCACAACGCCTTCAACACCATCAAGACAGCATTGGTTACGGTGCCCATCATTTAGCCACCCGATTGGAGCCTTCCATTCGAGATTATGTGTGACGCTAGCGACTACGCCGTTGGGGCTCTTTTAGGACAGCGAAGAGACAAGGTCTTTGATATCATCTCCTAGTAGCGTAAATGATGCGTTATCAAGGTCCATGACAATGCGTTATGGGCTTATAGGACTGCGTTTAAAACTCCCATTGGCATGACTCCTTTTCAGCTTGTTTATGGCAAGTCTTGCCACCTACCTATCGAGCTAGAGCACCGCGCCTATTGGGCGACAAAGCTCATTAACTTTGATCTTAAGAGTGCAGGTGAGAACGACTTTTGCAGGTGAACGAGCTCGACGAGCTTCGTCTTGATGCATACGAGAACTCTAAGATCTACAAGGATCGTGCTAAGAGATTGCATGATAACAAGATCCTACCTCATGACTTTCAGCCAGGTGACTTGGTTCTACTATTTAATTCTCGTCTTAAGCTTTTCCCGGGCAAACTACGGTCCCGTTGGTTTGGCCCTTTTCAGGTACGAGAGGTATTCCCGCATGGAGCAGTAGAACTTTGAAGCGAGAAGAGTGGCACATTCAAAGCTAATGGACAGCGGCTAAAGCTCTACCAAGCCGCTCAACCGATCGAAAGTGGAAACTCCATTTCCCTTTCCGATCCACCCGTCGCGCACGTATCAGGAATGGAGACGTCAAAGCTTAAAGACGTTAAATAAGCGCTTTCTGGGAGGCAACCCAGTTGTTTGTTTTTATTTTTCTTAGTTTTTAGTTTAAGTCTCTGTTAATCGTTTTCGTTAAAAAAACACACAAAAAATACCACCACAAACGTGCTTCACTTCTCTTACCCTCCATCGGAGCTTCACGTCGAGGACGTCGTTCAATTCAAGTCTAGGGGAGCAGCTCACGTTTTTCAGGTGATTTCATTTCATTTTCTTTCATTTTCCTTTTGATTTTGTAGTTTTCAGGTTATTTTGTAGTTTTAGATTGTTTTTTGTTTCGTGAGTCAGAGTCGTCCCAGGCACTTGTCTGGTGCCACGTTTTGAGATGAACCCTGAACCTAGGATGCTTAAGAAGTTGGCCTTTTCCATGAGATTTTGTACGTTTGAGTTAGGTTTTTCCTAAGCGTTAGAGCTTATTAGTCGGCTGAAAAACAATAGGTAGTCTTTGTGAATCCTAGTGTTGCTTGTGGGGGGTTTAGACGAGGTTGCTAGGCTAGTTTATCGTTTATTCTCTCTATCCAAATGGTCATACTTTGTGTAGACGATGATTTACTTCACTTTTTTTTATGAGGATTACTATATCATATGAGATCGAGCTTATTTTGCAAACTAAGAGCGCACACTAACACTCCATTGTCGATAGAAATAATGCCTAAAAAGCATGATCTAAAATCGATATGAGTGCATCGACCTTAATACTCTTTCGATTGCTCGGGTCTAAGTGGTGGGTTGGCGATCATCTTTCTACGTCCTAAGGGCATGGCACAAATAAAACGCCGCCTACTCCGCTGCACTCTTGAACGAGATGCATGAGTATACCATCATCGGTAGTCTGGGTCTACGTAGAGGCTGGATCCCTTCAAATCCGACCTCTTAGAAGCCTTTGTGTCAGCATAAAAAGAAAAAGAAAAAAAAAAGAAAAAACAGAAGACATAAAAACAAAAGAAAAAAAGAAAGAAACAAAAAAGAGAGAATAAAGAAAGAAAGAAGCTCGGAAAAGAAACAAGTATCCTCGGTTGTTCTAGGTTTAGCATTTGTCTGAAGTCTTGTTTGGTGGAGAGAGATACGGTGGCTTGTCTAGTTTGCCTTCGATTTACTTTCTCGTGGGTAGCCTTGGTGAACCTAGGATGAAGACTGAAAACTTAATTAGGCCGAATTTGCTCTCGACGTGCTAGTTGATCGGTTAGGTTCGCTTTAGCGATATTTCTAGGAGAAAGGGGAATTCTCGGATTTTGTATACCCCACGTGTTCCACGTTTACGTTTGCTTAGGGACAAGCAAACATTGCGGGGTTTCTATGGAAAAGGTGAATTCTAGGTCTCGGATTTTCCCACGTGTTCTACATTTACGTTTGCTTAGGGACAAGCAAACATTCAAGTCTGGGGGCTTTTGATCATCTCGTTTTCATACACATTTTTTCCAACGATTTTAGGATGTTTATGATATAGATGCGATGCTTTACGTATGATTCCGTATCCGTTTTATTTGTTTTCGTTTTTTCATGTTCTTACAGGTTTTTATGTGTATTCGGTTCATTTTAGAGCTAAAGGACGTGCACGAGAAAAAGTACCAACATTGAGGATCATCACGGGACAAACGGGACGAGAATCGGCGAAGAACACTCACTACCCGCACGGGTAACTCCCTAGCCCGAGCGGGCATTTATTACGGTGATTTTGTCCAGAAAATTGAGCACGAGTCGGTCAAGAACTATCATGCCCGGGGCCTCAGCCTGACCGGGGCTCACCTCAGCCCGACCGGGGCTCTCTCTAGCCCGAGCGGGCTGCCTCTTTTTCCATCGCATTCTTGCGCGATCATCCGCGCCACACCTGATCGGGTCACTTACCCAGTCCGCGCGGGTCGCGTCCGTCACCTGCAACTCCAAATAAGTTAATTTGTCTTAAAACACATGGGAGTTTATTGGGGACTTATACAATAAGGAAAACGACTTTAGAGAAGAGAAATAAGTGCTATTTTGCTGGAGAAAGTAATGGAAACGTCACCCAACTTATTCAAGAATGGAAACTCATGAAAAGACAACAATCGGGGGCTTCTGCAACAACACTCAGTTTTCAGTTCTTGATCAAGGAGAGCGAGTAGAGAGAAGAAGGAGGTTCTTGCAAAGGAGACTTACAAGGAGCATTCGAGATCAACCACACACTTCGGTTTCGTTTGGTTTTCATGTTCCTTAGACCTTCTATTTCGTTTATGTTTTTTTACGAACGCATGAGCGAGTAGTTTGTTTGTTCTAGGAGAAGGGATTAGCCCATGGCTATCCTGGAACCACTTTTGATTTATCTTTGAATGCATCTTCCCATTTTCGTTTATCTATTCTTTATCTGAGTGCTTAATTGACTTGTGTTTGCGATGGCCACGTAGATGCGTGTGTTAGGGATTAGGAGAAGGACCGAAAGGAGAATTTTAGTCATAGAAGATCAGGTTTAGAATAACAGAGGTTAGGCTACGAAAGTATGGTAGCAGCGGTTGAGGGTAAAACGGATGAATCACAGGTCTTATGGGTTTAGTTCAAGGTGTCAGCCACGAAAGTAGGGGATATCTTGACTAGATCACGTGTCTATGCCTCGAGAGAGGGTAGATATCATATTAGGATCGTCTGCCTTAGATAACTTGACTGGGATTGCATGGTAGATAGGTTGATTGTTGTTTTCGGTAGTCTTGTGGTGAAACTGGTTTCCTGGAACGTTTGTCTCATTCTTAAGAACTAGTTTGTTTATTTGTTTTTAGTATTTCATTCTCAAAACCATATTTCGTTCGTTAGCAAGTTTGATTCGTAGTTTGAGTTTAGGTTGTGTTGCGTAGTCCTTGTGGGATCGACATCTGAAGTACTACACACGTGCCGTGCAATTGCGTGTAATTTAGGTTATTTGTTTAACTTTGATAACGCATCATTTACGCTACTAGGAAATATGTTCCTTGCATAAATGGATCCACATGAGATCTGCGGGGTTAAAGATCACCTTGTTTCGTCCCTTGTTTCCATGTTTAGCGTATCGCTCTATCTTTCTTTTTATATTAACTCATGCCTTCTCATGTATATGTTTCATAGACTCAGCTCATTTCTTGCCATCAAGGTTAGTAAACTTTGATAACGGTAACATGATTTCAAAATGTGAGAATTAGGTAGCACTATGAACTGTCCTATTATATGGAAACTCGGGATTGTGTAGATACTCTTCCCATATTTTACGATTACTCCTAAACAACATACATAATATGGTCAACAAATTCCTATTGATCATTTCCATTTGTACATCGGTTTGATGGTGAAAAGTAGCGGAGAATAAAAGTTTGGTTCCTAACTTATACCACAGTATTTTCTAAAAGTAACTAAGAAACTTAGTATCTCTATCATACACTATGTCTCTAGAGATGCCATGAAACTGTACAATATCCTTAAATAATAAAGTAATTCATGAGATACACCATCGGTAACATGACATACCATGAAATGAGCCATTTTAGAAAACTGATCAACTACGACAAAAACATAATCGTGTCCAGATTTGGACCTAAGGAGACCTAATAAGAAATTCAGGCATATATTAGTCTATGGTGAACTAGGAATGGGTAAAGGTGGTTGTAATCGGAATTTGCCCTTTTTACAATTTATGCACCTTCCATAGATGCGCTTGATGTTTCTATGCAAGTGGGGCTAGTAGAATTGATCCTGAAACATAGATAATGTTTTGGCCACTCTAAAGTACCACGATAATCCTCTCCTATGTGTCTCACGAACCAACAAATCACTAACAGAACCTTCATGTATGCACAATTTCTTCTCATGGAATAAGTAGCCATTGATGCAAAAATACTTACCTCTAGCTAGGATTGGTAAGTGGGTCGTCTATTTGTGGTTTGGCCCTGACCTAATACACATAAATGTAGGCCAGTTTGAGTTTTTTCAGTCAATAAAAAAATGGGTCCAGGGACTGCACCAGAATTTTAGTTGACCCGTATAGGTTAGCCCATGTTAGCTACGGGCCAACCCGCGATCTAGAATAAAATTATATATATATTATATATAATATTTACAAATATAACTATAATAGCTTTATATAAAAGAAAAAATGAAGTTGACAGCCATACATGAAGATGAGTTTATGTTCAAACGTTTTAAATTTCAAAATATTTAGTTAAATATTATTTTTATTTGAATTTTTAGAATTTTTTTGGATAATATATATTTTATGAAATATAGTTCCAAAGTAGAAGTTTATATTTTAAATTGTTTACATTTATTTGGATTTTGAATGAATATTTAGATATTTTTATGGATTATTTGTTATATAATTATTCAAGACCAGAACATCCAAAAAACATTTTGATGTGTTTTTACAGCCTTTAATACATGAATTAAGAGATTTCTTATAACCTTTAATTCATGAATTAAGAGATTTTTTTTAACAATGGATTTTTTGAACAATACGATATAAGCACGAAGAAAAATTGCACTTTGAAAGCGGTGTTTTTATGGTCAATTAGTGACTTCCTTACATATGGAATATTATCTATATGGAGCATCTACGGGAGACTGACATGTCCATATTGTATGGAGGATATAGATTAGTTTCATCTAGTACACGGGAAGAAAACATGTTGGTTTGATTGTCATAGATGTTTTCTTCCCCATGAACATAAATTCAGAAAAGATAAGAAATATTTTTTAAGGAACGTGGTACAGAAAGAAAATGCATCATGTATGCAAACGGGCATCATGTATACAAACGACTAAATACAATGGTAGATTTACAAAAAATTGGTGGAATGTAGAGGAGATTATGGACATCAAAAACCAAAGAAACTTGCACAACGTGTTATGTAGAATGAGCATATTCTTTAGAGATATATATTCAATAAATTTCAAAAAGAGATCACATGAAGTTATTGAAAAACAATATCTCTAAGGTATTATGCACTTTGGAAAGAGTTTTCCCGTCTTCTTCAATGTCATGGAATATTTGCCAATACATTTAGCAGACGAGGCAATACTCAGTCGCCCAGGTTCAATTCAGGTGGATGTATCCATTCGAATGTTTTTCTTCCATCTTAAGAAAAAGAAAAAAGGTAAAGCAGCAGTTGAAAGATCTATTGTTAAACAATAATTATTGGAAGAAATCACATATTTCAGCATATTTTATTTTGAGTCCAATATTCCGACGAGAGACATCCTACTTGGTTAAGATATTTAGCTAACAGTAATACAAGAAATGTATTGTGTTGACCAATTATGTTTACTCGTGGATACACAGTACACACTTATGAGCACGAAAAACATATAAGCATGTTCAATTACGGCGTTTGTATTAATAGTAAAACAAAGGATGATAACTTCTACGTCATTTTACACTAAATCCTACAGATCGAATATCTTGGTCTAGTTGAACTAAAATTAATTATTTTCAAATGTTAGTGCTTTGATCCACCCATAGGACGTGGTACATGAAAAATTGATGGGAGTACTTGACATCAACTGATGCGTGTCAAGTTAACAAGTTAACCTAAAACTGCCCGTAAGTGCACGGCACGTGTGTAGTAGTTAAGGTGTCGATCCCACGAGGACTAATGTAACACGATCTAAGAATCAAAAATAAAACCAAAGCTTACTGCGAAAGAATGAGGATTATGAAATGCAAAAATGATGATGATGCAATGGATAAGTAAGTTCTAAACAAAGAGACAAACGCCCTAGGAAACCGATTTCACCGCATAGCTTCCAAAATCTATCTCCGATCTATCTAATCGTGCATTCCCTATCAAGATATCTAAGGCGGACGATCCTAATGTAGAACCTACCCTCTCTCAAGGCATAGGAACGTGGCTAGATTGAGTTATCTCCTAATTTCGTGGCTGACACCCCAACTAAACCCCATTATGATTCATGATTTGTCCGATACAACCCTCAACCGTTACTACCCTACTTTCATGACCTAGTCTCGGTTGTTCTACACCTAACTTTCTAGGACTAGAATTCACCTTTCAGTCCTTTTCCTAATCACTAACACATGCATATACGTGGCCACCAAAAGTACAAGACAGTAAGTGCTTAGACAAAGAATGGATTATACGAAACGGGGAAATGCATTCATAAACGAATCAAAGATGGTTCCAGGATAGCCATGGAATAATCTCTTCTCCTAGAACAAATCCAATACTCGCTCATGAGTCTAAACATCACAAACAAAACAGTAGATAAAAGAGTATAGAGATATCAAACGATCGATGATCCCGAATCAATGTCCGACTCCTTGTTGTATCTCCCGTTAAAGAGGGCTCTTGAATGGATGGATGGATGGATGCTATTACCCTCCTAGAGTTCTCCTCTATGTTTTATTTGCTTCTGATCTCAATTTGGGGTCCCGTTTTATACAAATTCTCGTTGGAGACATTCTAGGGAAGTTGTTATAGGCATGCCCCACGCGGGCTATGAAGGCACCCCGCGCGGGCTCCTTATTTTCTCCATGACCTGCGCGTGTTAAGGGCTAGCACGACTCGGGCAAAAATTTCTGGAACACCGCCCCGTGTGGGCTAAGGAAGATACCCCGCGGGGGGGCTCGTCTCCTCATGTCAAGTTGCATTCCTTGCCCGTTTCTCGTCCCGTTTGCTCCATTATAATCTCTTATGCTCGTACTTTGTTTCGTGTATGTTTTTTAGCTCTGAAAAAAAAACAAATACGCATAAAAACCTATAAGAACATGAAAACACGAAAAACAAGTAAAACGGATACAAAATCACGTGTAAACATCGCAACTATCATCAAACATATCTAAAATCATGCGAGAATCGTGTATAGAAACGAGATGATCATCAACCCAACACAAAATTATGCAAAGTATGATCCATTCATCACAACAAATGAAGCAAATTAGGTATGTTATGTGCATTATCTAACAGCATGAAATATCTTATAGAAGAGTGGTGGGTTGTAGTTAAGATTAAAGCAGCTAGCATTACAAACAAAGAAGAAAAAGAATGATCCATTACAAACTAATCACCCTGAGCCAATTCGGTTAATTGATACTGACAATCATGAAGAGATTCTTGCAAGGACCTACATAGATGGTGAATACATCGGCTATTATGAAGACGTTGAATAGGAAGATGCAGAAGATAAACATGGTGATGAATTCAATGCACCACTAAAGGAAGACTCAACAATTGAAGAATCAACAGAAGAAGAGATGTGAATTATGTAATTATAATATCAAAATTTTGTAACTTAATTTTTTTTAACTCAAGTATTCCATTTTCATCAGGCATCCGTTGAAAAATACAAAGGAACATCCGTTGATTTGTAGAAACTTCATTCGAGACTTAGATAAATTTCACGGTATCCCCATTTTTCAACGGGTATCCTTTGGAAATCCCAACGGATGCCCATTGAAATATATGACACACTTTCCAATGATCAACTGTTGCAACGTTTCAAAAGGCATCAGTTGGAATAGATAATGATGATCTATGCTCCGCCTAGTTAGCAACTGTATCCCGTATCATTTGAGACATCCTTTCTGACGGACAATAGTTGGAATTTTCAATGGATGTCCATTGAAAGGAAGACGTATAGGCACTTAATGACGTTCGTTGCATAAGGAACATAATTTCCAATGTGCATCCATTAGACATATCAAAGGATTCCCATTGGAAACTCCATTGTCATGTCAATAATGAGTTTCATTGAATGGACATCATTTTCAACGGGCATCCATTGAAAATTTTGGTATTTAAATCGTTGAATGGTTCCATTTTCAAAACAATCCCAAAACCAAAACAAAACAAATCTCTCAAACACTAATCCTAAATCATTAAACACAATGAGACCTCGACAATTTATCAGTCACGGTGGATTGTTGGCACATTCCGCAAGAGACCCTACCACCACCTCCTCCGCCACCATAATGTCCTCTGCCACCATACCATTCTTTGTCACCTATATCACCACTACTGATATTTAATGACAAGACGATATGGTGGATATCGATGCTTTGATCAATACCTTCGACGATCATCCAAATGGTCTTATCATCAATCTCGAACGTCTAGACGAGATGTTATGGTAAAAACACTATTCATATACACATATATATTTGTATTAATTTTTAAAATCATCTAACGTTTTTATTTACACGTGTAGGTTTGATGTGGATGATGTTTTTTAACACACCAACAATACTATCATCCAAAGTTCTTTTCAAGATCAGATGTACTATTCTTGGTAAGTGACGCGAAAGGTGATACGTCGTTGATGGTGGTGTACCTCTCTCGTAAGTGCTATAATATAAGATTTTAATTCATTATAATTGAATTTTTTTAATAGATTAGTTGCTTTACAATTAATTTTGTAGCGAGCATATAGATTGCGAAAGAATGACACATCGTACATATATACCACTTGGATGCGCGATATGTAATCTCAATTGTGCTTGATGATGAACAACACCAAATACAACTACCACAACAAGAACACCAAACTGTAATGAGGTTTTCAATCAACTCATCCAGTCTTGGGAGTTAGGGGAATTCAATGCTAAAATTCAAAAGACCAAGAAGTATCGGTACGAACAGAAAGTTCTGAGGGATGGTATGCATTGCCAAACCTCAGGAGCAAAATCGTTCCCTAAAAGAATGAAAGAGTCGGTAAGAAGTTTTATTTTATAATTTAAATTTATTTTTCTTTAAAATTGTTTTTTAACCATATTAGTTTTACATTACAGATACACACTCTTCTTGAGCTAGTCATCAAGACTCGTGCCTAGAAGAAGCTCATCGTTGGGAAAGTGGTCGAAGAACCCGACCTAGTCAACCCTCGAGGAGACCAGATGGTGAAATTTATGACAAGGAAGATCACACAATTCGTTGATAACAGAACAAATTTATCAAAGGGCATTCGTTGAAATCTTTAAAATTTTCCTACCAAAAACCAACGGGCATCCGTTAGTAAATCCTGTTAGTAATTGCAATAGATGCATGTTAGAAATAGCAATGTATGCCCATTGGTTCTCCTACATCGTCTAACGGATGTCTGTTGGTACTTCTAATGGGCATCCGTTGCAATTTTCAGTGGGCATCCATTGCAACTCCTATAGGCATCTGTTGTAATTTTCAATTGTCTTATCTACTACAATCCTTTGATAATTTCCAATTGATTATGCAATTAAAAAATCGTTGCAAATTTCATGGATATGGTTTTTTAGCAGTTGATTTCCAAACGGGTAAGAATCCATTATAATCCATAGGAAATGGTCATTTCAAACAGAAAAAGCGTCATTTCCAACAGATTTGACCGTTGAAAATGACATGTTTTTTTGTAGTGAGTAGTCGTAATGAATAATTACGTCCATATTTTTCAAAAGTCAAGATATATCTTATTAATGATTTTTCACGCCTCGCCATCTTAGGAAAGATAAATTTCTCATTCACGACTCGAGTGCTTAGCATGACATCTCATGTCACTTGTTGTCTTCTCAGATTGATACTATCTTTTAATTATATTTTTAATTTGTAAATATCACATACGATGATGTGGAACTAATTTTACTTTTCTTGTCAAATAAAACTAATCCTTTCTGCAAATAACAATTATTCAAATATGATGTTTCTATCAAAAACATCATGCAATTAGCTTGATAAACATCAGTCTTTTGGTATGGTAAGAAATCCAAATATCTCAGCATTTTCTTTGTCTCATAATAGGATTCTACTAAATTATTATTTTTTGGTAAATAATCTCTTACTAGTTGTGATATATAATCCATGCAACTTATAAAAATATTATTTTACATCTTCAAATCCATATGCGTGCAAAAAATACAATTGTAAAAGACTCATTCTAAAGCCATCATAAAGTTGATATCTAGAACTTTCTAACATATCAAAAATATTTTCCATCACCATTCGGATCAATATTTTCTTCGTTTCTTTCACCGAAAAAAATTTTACCATTTCCACATAAAGATTCATTTTTACATCTTGACGCGTCTCAGTTACTCATTATGTGCAATATCTTCATTAAAATATTCAACAACATTACTCTATGGTGTAAAGTTCTCTCGCGAGATAACCACATGAAGTTATTCGAAGTGAAACCTCTGAAATAAATATGATTTGATATCGTTCTCTTGTTAACAAATTTTCCAATTTTGCATTTGATGCAGAACCAACTTAACGGTTTTTTAATAAAATTGTTGATTTTTTGTCATCGTCATGACATATGTAATGTCTTTCATAAACTCCTTGAATACACCTTGAATTTTTAGATCAATTCTTCTATAAATCCATTGTCTCGAAACGAAATATTCAATCTCAATGGTGATGTCATTATATTATAAAAAAAAGAATATTATATGAAGTAGAATGTATTATTATTTCTTGTTGGAAATTAAAACTGTAATGTGTTTTACATAAGCAATTTTCAGAATTCTTGAATGGATTAGGGATGGATGGGGATAGATGATGGATTTAACTCGAGGCATCACTAAATCCTCAATATTTTTCGATGAACGATCCATAAATTATCTATAATTTTGGAAGGTGTTTATATTGTAATTAGATTGTCTAGACACGTCCAGAATTTATGAAAAACACTAATTTCGTCCACAAATTAAAACGGGCTCTAGTTTTGTCTAGAAATTTCCAGACGAAAGGACTTGTTCTTTCATAAATACCGGAAGGTCATGGAATCCCCTTGAAAATCACGGATGACCTTGTTCCTCGTCCGAAAATTTCGGACAAATGTGTATGTTTCTACGTCCACAAATAGTCAAGGATATACGATGGTACTAAGATAAGATATGGAAATTAAGATTCGGGAAAGATGACATGGTACGAGACATAAAGACGATACGTGATCGGGTCAAGGTAAAGATATGCACTTTGAGTATTAAAATACCTAAGAAGTAAAACGAGGTGCTAATATTTTACTAGTGTGAGGTCGTACCATGGATAACAATGACATTCAAAGACACGAAGTTTGGTGTAATTATGTGGAAATCAAAAAAGACACTTGAATGGAGACAGACTAGAAAAAGAAGGAGTAGGCATGAGATTAACGAGGTAAACCGTGGTGGAAAAGGCATAAGACCAAAAGAACGCATGGATTGAGGCATGGAGGAGAATGGAGACTGTTCTGGTCTCAATAATGTGGTGATGTTTACGTTCAGATATTCCATTATATTTAAAGGTCCGGGATGGGCTAGTGAAGTGAGACATAACTCGAGAGGTGAGAAATGGATGAAGAGTAATATAATCGCCACTATTATCAAAATACAAATTGATAATTTTGGTTTGAAATATATCATCAACAAGGTTTTTGAAGTGTTTAAACGTAGTTAGAACATCATAGTTTTGTTTGAGAGGAAAAAGTCATGTTCATGAGGTAATGATTTACAAAAATAATATAGTATTTGTAGCCATTAAAAAAATAGATGAGATCCAAGAATTGGAAAATATGTAACCAAGTGGTTAAGATTATTGAATAGTGGACTCAAAAATGAAAGCTTGTGACTCTTATTACTCGAACATGAATTACAAAGAATAGGAATTGAGGCAGACAATGGAAGCGAAAACTGAGAAACCAACTCTTTTAGAAGAGATAAAGCTAAATGAACTAGATGTGAATATCACTCTAAAATAGTGTGTGGAAAAGAATAAAAGAGAAGAAAAGATAGAGTGAAGGTTTGAATGTGAAGGACACTCGAATAGACGACTCATAGTTTGATCATTCATGATTTCACCCTGGTGCATAGATCCTTCACATGAAATTCTGGAAGAAAAAAATTCATATAAACATCATGAGGCTTTCACAATTTATTAATCGAGAGTAAATTATTTTGTATGGAAGGAGCACATGAATATTGTCAAGTTGTAAAGAGCAATGTGTAGGAGGAACCGATGAAGAACCCCTATGAGTGATGGTTAGGTAGACTTAGTTGCCTACAACAACTTCCACACCACCTTGATAAGGACTGTGCAATGAGAGGTTTTAGAGATCTGCTGAGTTTTGATCTGAAGCTTCACTATCAAGAAGCAACGGTCTTGGGTCATATGGTGTTGCGGTTGTGTGATACGATTGAGGCTGTCACGACTGACTTGCATGACACCACGAATTAGATGAGGACGGACGCCATGATTGCTAAGAAACATTTCTCGCTACAGTGGCAAGATGAAATTGAGGGCACTTCTTCGCACTATGGCCTTGAGTTTCACATGCTTGGCAAGGATCATGATTAGGTTTTAGCGTGTGACCTTTAGAACATGGCCACAAAGATCCACTACTAACATCACCACGAGATCCCAATGAAGTAAAATTTTGATGATTCGAGCGAAGCGATCGTGCATATAATATGGCGTCACCAGGAATGAGGAAAAACTTGTGAGGTGAGTGATTGGATCTTAGCTTCATGATTGAATAGTTTCGTGTGAAGCTCATCAATGAAGATTGGCGGGTCTCGAGTGGTGACAACATCAACAATTGGTTTAAACCATTGGGTAAACCATCAATAATATGATTTAGTAGATCCTCCTGATCAATGGGCTTGCCAAGAAGAGCAAGTTCATCTACCTTAGACGTGATAAATTGAATGTATTCATCTGTTGATTGAGTTTTCTTGAAAGCATTGGGCAAACCATCAATAATATGATGTAGTAGATCCTCCTGATCAATGGGCTTTCCAAGAAGAGCAAGTTCATCTACCTTAGACGTGATAAAATGAATGTATTCATCTGTTGATTGAGTTTTCTTGAAAGCACTTGTCATTTGATCGTCAATTGTACGGATGTGACCACAAAGAGCATTGCCATAAGTATTATCAAGGATATCCCATGTATCTGGGACAGAAGTTGATCTAGCCATCATCGGTTGAAATGTTACGGAGATTGCACCGAGAATAACACCAAAAAGGAAGCCAATCTTGTTGTTTGAAAGTGGCAAACGCTAGATTCGAGATCTTAAACCCATTAACGACAATATGAGCATCGGGAACTATAGATTCTTTGTCAAGAAAACAGTAAAGAAAATGTCTTTTAAGGACTGCAGAGATTTGAATATTCCATGTAAGGTAATTGTGAACAGTGAGTTACATAATATTGGACATATCGATGGAAAGGATAACTCGTTGAGGTTCTTGAGGATTGAAGATTATGGCGGAATTAGTGTTAGAAGAGAAGCTTGCAATTTTGGCCATTGAAGTGTTGGCGATACAGAAAGCCAGGGTATAGAGTCGAAGGCGGCACTATGAAGCAATGCGATGATCGGTCGACAAAGAGGGCACGATGTGATTAGGGCGATGGCGCGATGAGTGCTAGGCGATGAGAGCATGATGAATGCTAGACGAGGAGAGCGTGATGCTATGAGGGAGACGGCGAGAGCTGGGTGGATGAATGCGACGACCAACTGCGCAGTTAGAGTTAGTGACGTCATTTTCGTTAATGAATCATAAATATATAAAAGTTATATTTTAAAATTAAATTTAGTAAACTCTTATTTCCCCTAATGTTTGTCTACTTTGTCTATTCCCCCTCATGTTTTGCACTCATCCTATTTCCTCCTCATGTTTTGACCCTAATCCTATTTCCCCCTTTTCTTTTGCAATTCTTCCTATATCCCCTCCGTTAAATAATTCAATGTTGACTCGGTTTAGAGTCAATTTTCACCGGTGTAAACCTAATTTTGACTCGGTTTATGATCAATTTTGACTAGAATTTGGGTCAAATTTCACCCAGTTGAGGCTCAATTATACTCGGTTTAGACTTAATTTGACCATAATTTGTGTCCAATTTTGATTTTTATCCAAATCCAATCCGAATCAATATGAAATTCCACAAAATTAAACCGAAAGTTAAACAAAAATCGATTCTTATCCGTTTGTTCGATTTTTTTACCCGAAATTAGTATGATTTTTACTCGAATTATATACAATTTGACCCAATTTTGATTTTCATACCATCAAAAACTCGAATTAATATGAAATTCAACAAAATTAAACCAAAATATAAATAAAGACCGAATTTTATCGGTTTGTTCGATTTTTAACCCGAAATTAGTATGATTTTTACTCAAATCGTGTACAATTTGACCCAATTTTTATTTTTATACCATTAAAACTCGAATAATTATGAAATTCAAAAAAATTAAACCGAAATCTAAACAAAAATCGATTCTTATCGATTTGTTCAATTTTTAACCCGAAATTAGTATGATTTTTACTATAATTGTGTACAATTTGACCCAATTTTTATTTTCTTAACATTAAAAACTCGAATCAATATGAAATTCAAAAAAAATTAAACCGATATTGAAACAAAAATCGATTCTTATCGGTTTATTCGATTTTTAACCCGAAATTAGTATGATTTTACCTCGAATTGGATACAATTTGACCCAATTTTGATTTTCATCCAATTAAAACCCGAATCAATATAAAGTTCAACAAAATTAAATCGAAATTTAAATTGAAACCAAATATTATCGGTTTGTTTGATTTTTAATCCGAAATCGGTATAATTTTAACTCGAATTGGGTGCAATTTTGACACAGTTTTGAAGCAAATTTAAGTGATTCATGTTTTAGTCGAGTAAAAAATTAAAATTGGATCAAGATTGAGTGCAATTTTGACCCGAATTCGGTACAAATTTAATTCGATTTTGATTTTTACTCGATTAAAAACCGAATCACTCAAAATTACATCGAAATTTGATTTATAATTTGACAAAATTTGGGTCTAATTCTAATAAACGGAAAATATTTTTTTGTCTAAATTTCGGATTACTTCGGTTCAAATTTTATATTGATTCGGGTTTTAATCGGATTAATCGGTTTAGTTCGGTTAAAACTTCATATTAATTCGAGTTTTATTGTGATTTCCGTGTAATTTTGATAAAAATCGGTTTTTCTTTAATTAAGGTTTAGTTCGGTTAAAATTTCATATTGATTCAAATTTTAATCGGGTAAAAATTAAAATTGGATCCAAATTTTGGTTAAATTTGGTTTCAAATTATGGTCAAAATTAAATATAAACCACGTCAAAATTGAACCTAAATGCTAGTCAAAATTGAACCTAAACCGGATCAAAATTGATTTTAAATTCTGGTCAAGATTTAGTCTAAACCAGATTAAAATTGAGTCTAAATAGGATCAAAATTAATTTTGAATCGGGTTGGTTAGAAATTGAAAGATTTAATAAAATTTTAGACGGAAAGAATTATAAACATAATTATTAAATATGAGAAGGGAATAGGATGTTGAATGAAACATTAAAAGAAAATAGAATAATAGGAAACATGAAGGAGAAATATATAAAGTAAAATGAGGGGAAATATAAGTTTTACCTAACATTTATACTAACCGTCAGTGATGATGAGTTGTTAGGTATCGTAATATAATTTGAAATAGATAAGTTGTTGCGACAAATGGTAATCATGATAAGTAATTTATTCCACGAAATATATCATTTACATTTTTTAGACACATATTTTTATATTAAATTTAATTTAAAAACAAAATTACGGAAAATTATTAGTTTTAATATATGAATAAATTTCGAATGTTTATGATTATATGTTGTAATTAACTTTTTTAAAACCGCAAGATTGTAAAATAATTTTTCTTATTTTGTATCTATAAAATTTTATAAAAAAATTGTATAACAGAAAAAAATGACAAATATACTCAAACACCCAAGCATTGACATATGAAATATACTACTTAAATCAACCAAAAAAAATATTTCATCACATTGGAACGTATACAAATGTTTCTTTTTATCGGTGTTTGTAATATTTTTATTACAAATCAAACACATATAAAAACCTGTACAGTGTATATGCTATTAACAAACTCGATGTAATTCAATTTTTTCTTGCCAATAGACAATGTGCACAGCTCAATTCAAATTAGTATATATATATATATATATAAGTATGTAAAGGCTGTAACTTAAATATATAAGTGTATATATATATGTTATATACACATACAACAAATGTACGTTGTATTTATCGTTCAGAACGACGTAACCAGGAAGCGGAAAAAACTTCGTTCACTTCGCCAATAAATTGCGCTATTTAATTTTCAAAAAGGTGTGAAAATAAATTTCACAATGAAGAAAAAATTAAGGAAAATGAGCGTTATAAATAATAGAATAAAAACCGACCAATGAATACATGAAATCCACGGAATCTGGTCGGCGTCTGGCAGCCAAAGGTTTGACTTTCAAACTCCTAACTTTGACTACTAATGTCCAAACTATATGTATATATATATTTAGATTAGCTAACAAATTTTTAATTGATATTGAAATAAATTTTGTTTTTAAGTAGATAGTCCCAGTTTTATACACATAGAGATTCCTATTGAAATATGGATATTTTTCTTACCCTTTGTAAGAATACATTACTTTTGTTTGATAAAAATAAATAAATGATATATTAAATAAACCTCGTTCATTCTGATTTGAATTAAAGGGTAAGAAATGTTTTTCTAACCTTAAAACAATGAATTAGATGACATTATTTTTAAAGGATTATCCAACATGAAATAATTTTATTGATGAGTAAAAATACAAATTATTCTCTGTTTATATTTGAACCATCGTCATAGAAATAATATTTATATTAATTGAGATGTAAAATACATATATAATATCTATAAATATCTTTTAAAAATATTAAACCTAATTTTAATAGATTTTGAGAACTTCATTTAGCCAAATTAGTCAACATCGATAACGATAGTTTCGAAAGTCAACTTTTTTAGGCCGAATGTCACTCCACGAGGTTAAGCATACCAAACAATCCGAAAATACTTTTTGACCTTTTTCCTTGCATATATAATAATAATAAACTAAAAATATATAAACTGGCATTTTATATGGCAAAAAACCCTGTTATTGTAAAAAATATATATATCTAATTTTTTCACTCCCCTTACTTTCCATCAATAACAAATTCATAATGTTCATATCGTGTGAAATGGACCTACAATATTATAATAAATAATTATTAAGAAAAAAACAAATACGAGTCATTAATATCTTTGTCAAGAAGGCACTAGAGGTTGAAAAGGGGGAAATATGAATGAATTCTGACAGTATTTGACAATTAAGAAGAAAAGAACAAAGACTAAAGCGCGTTCCACTTATTTCGATGGAGTTTTATTTTTCTCCCCTCAGTCTACACTCTTCCATTTATTTTATATTTATTACTCAAACACAATAAATAAATGAAACAATATGTGAGTAATTTCGTAGTCTTTTTTTTTCACCTTTTGTTGTCTCACTTAGGTAATATTAGGTATACTGTAATGTTCAAGTCTGAAATTGAAACTCCCCAAATCTCTCTCCCTGGATTCTCTCTCTGTGGAATCCAAATTGTGAAGTCAATCTCTTTCTTGGACACATAACCCTTGTTATAAAAGAGGATAACCTTTCAGGTAACCATTGCTTTGTACCCTGGAGAGAGAGAGAAAGAGAGAGAGAGAGTGACAGAGAAAGAGAGATATAGAAAGCGAGAGAGCACATCGTCACGATGAATCATGTAAGTAACCTTCTAGGATCTTGTTAGGATCCTTTGTCTATGTTTCTTGATGTTCATGTTATTCTGCATTTTTTTTAGATCTACGAATCGTCTAACTCTAAAGCTCCTCCTAAAATTTCTGATATTTGTTCATGCACTCCTCCAATGTTCTTCCTGGGTTTAAATCTAAGTCTTTATCCTCAATTCTTGATTTAAACGTTTTTTTATGTACTTAAAAAGGGTATTAAAAGTTTTCAAACTTTTTCCGTCGGATCATTTCTAACAAATGCAATAAATTATAGTTATATAAATTCTATTCATTTATATGTATAACATATGATTGGCAGGGAACATATGATTATTACAGCAAGAAGAGTGGACAGATTCCAAGGTTTGGAGAGTGGGAAAATGCAAACGAAATGCCAATAACTCAATACTTCGAGAACGCAAGACAAGCTGGTCTCCTTCGTGACAACATTAACATCCACACTTCTTCTTCTTCTTCCTCTTCTGCAGAAACCCTAAAAGCTTCAACTTACTACTACCATGGCCGTCCTCGTAATCTTCCTCCTCCCAAACAGGTATCTTTACCACCGTAATTCACATACAATATATATATGTGTGTACTCTCACTGTCTATGTATGTGTATATATGTGTAATGTTATACTCGGTAATATCACTACTCATTATACATCTTTTTAAAGAAATATGATAAATTATTTTAGAGGAAATTAATTTATTAATTTTTGTTCGACAACACTTTGGCGTGCCGTAGACGGTGGTGGGAGGAAAGAGGGAAAAGAGGGGCCCACAAAGGCGTGTGCGTGACGTCAGCGAGCAAGAAGGAAAACAATACACACACGTCAGCGGAGCTAAGCAGTACCAAAGCGACGCCGTAGGTCGACCTTCAAGGGTTCCAAAGCCCGTAGACGAAGATCTCTACAAGATCCCTCCTGAGCTCCTCCATTCTTCCAAGAGGGTAATCCCATGACACACACATACATATATATATATATAATACAATATGATATGATTTTTATTTCATGTTTGGGCCATTTATATTAGGTATAACGCGTTATAATTATTGGACAATTATATTGATATGTGGTTGCAGAAGAGCCCACCGAGATTCTTGTCATGCTTGGTTCCATGCGCAACATGATGATACAGAAGAAAACCCAAGTTTCATTAATTATCAATAAATAATGTAATTTTCTTTTCTTCATCTCGATAGTTGTTTTTTTTTTTGGATTTTATAGCAAAGAAGGAGAAGAAATTTGGTAATGCTGTCACTTTTGTCTTTATTTTTCTTGGTTCTTCCCCTGTAATGAAGTATTAGTTACCTTTGGTGATTAGTACTTATAAAGACTGTTATGCAAAACTGAGTTATAAATTTGGTTCATATGTCAATTTGGTTTTCCCGGTTTAATAAGAATATGCAACAACACAAACCGAACCAAACACTAGTACATCATAAATGCATCGACACACTAATCTCCCACACCATTTCACAAAATATAAAAACATCATATTATTCTTAGTGAAAACTTCTCATGCACCATCTCATTCACTATATTATGATTACAACAATTACAAAATTTATATGACTACAAAGAATAGGTAAAATATTCGGAAGAGTCGTATACACATGCAAACTTGCTTAACAAATTCATCGACTCAGTTTTCGGAGTTTATGAATCCACCTCTCGCATGGATAGCAAAATCGAAATACGGCTTTCGCACGGTTCAATTATGACATTCGTCCTGATCACAGTTTCGTCACAGCAGCACCGAAACTTGACTTTTCATTATTCTCCGACGCACATCTTATTACGGATCACTAAAATGAATCAATTCTTAATGAATCAAGCGACCAACGAAATCCACAAGGTTAATTTCGCATCATACCGTTTGGAGGATGATGCCTTAGAATGGTTTCAAGAATTAAAGAAATCTCATGATGACGAGTGCATGACACTTACGTGGACAGACTTTGAGGCAGAATTATGGGCACAATTTAGACCAACGGACTATGTGGACTTCGGCGAGGCCCTCTCCAAACTCCGACAGATTGACAGATTGTGAGATTATCAACGAAAGTTAGACCACCAGCAAAACAAAGTCCGGGGATGGACCCATAAGACACTAATTGGAACATTTATTGGGGGCCTACACACATCAATTGCATACGAAATCAGAATGTTCTGACCACAAATGCTAAAGGAAACCATAGCTTTGACCAGTATGTGTGAGGCCTGAAAGTCCTATGCCAATTATGTAATATTTGAATAGTTATGGGTTTAAGTTGTAATTATTAAAGAGTTAATAATTATAAATAAACGCTTTACGAGGTTTCGTAATACAGACTATTCTAAAAACAGAAACCCTAGCCGTCAGAAAAGAAAAACTCGAAGAACGAAAAACAGTTTTTCGTTCTTCGGAATCCCGCATCAAAGCAATCCCGATCTCGGCGTGGATACGCGTAGAGG
>CM071873.1:3953249-3984167 GCA_036759665.1 Gynandropsis gynandra
GTTCATACAATACAAATCCGATATCCCTACCCGCAGTAGGGACTCTACTCACTCATGGAGAAAATAAAAGATGAAGATAACATAATCCTATACATGATATACTATAAGGAATTCGATGCCTCGACCTTCCCTATCGTGTTACCGGTGTAAGGATTTATGCTTTTCTTCTTCTCCGATGCCTCCCGAGCCTTCCCAGATGTTTTTCCAGCCTTTCCTTGCCCTGTTCGTCGCCCCCTTTTGCCCTAGATCTTAGATCTAGGTTGTTGCGAATTACACGGCCTGCTCGGGCACCACTGTTGCCCGGTCGTGAAGAGGCTCACCCGGTCGTGTTGCTTCATAGTGCCCGATCGGGTGGCAGTCACCCGATCGCTTGGTTGAGCGGCCCGACTCGTGCAAACTCTTGGGGAAAATTGGATGGATCAATGCCCGAGCGGGTATACTTCTTGCGCCCGATCGGGTAAGGCTACCCGATCTCGTTGCCTTTGTGCCCGGATCGTGCAAGGTGTGCGGATAAAACCCCGTAGGTTTTACCCGAGCGGGTGGATGAATAGTGCCCGATCGGGCACCCTTGTCTCTTTGAAATTTCTCTTTTCCGCTCGTTGCTCGTGTGTTCCTTTGGGTTCTGAAGCTCGATCTTGGCTCTGAGTAGATATGTCTTCAATTCCTGTGGTTTTGATCAGGAATCCGTCATTTTAAGCTCATTTAGGCCTTGTCGCCTAAAAACCTGAAAACCAACAAAACGGGTGTGTGAACCGCATAATCATATCGGAAATGTAAGTCTCTATATAAGATACATGCGAAAATGGTGCTAAAATCTATACTAATATTGATACACTTTCAGTGTTATCAATATGCATATGGTAGTTGCGGATCAACTTGATACGAGCGAAGTTCCATCTCAGAACAAAAGGGCAGCGACTTCCAAACACAGTGAGTTGCCTCAAAAATCTAAGAAACAGTATGTTCAACGATCAAAGGTGTGGGAACATTTTTTAAGAGAATCTAGTGAATATAGTAAATGCAAATATTGTAACTTAAAGTTGAAGTGTGGAAGTATATCGAATGGAACTAGTAACATGAATAAGCATATTCGCATCTGTAAAGCATATAAGAACTTCGTTGAAAGTGAAAGCAAAAGGTGTTAACTGTGGATGATAGTGGTAGTCAAGAAGATGGTAGTCATATGCTTGTTGCTCGTAGTTTTAGTCAAGAAGCATGTAGGTGAGCAACTGTAAAGATGATTATTATAGATGAGATGCCACTTTCTAGGTTAAAAATGTTGGGTTTAGGCATCTTTGTAATTTCTTGTATCCTAAATATGTTATCCCATCGAGGCAAACTATCACTAGAGATGTGCTTTGAAATGTATGCATCTGAAAACCTATTTTGAAAAGTGTGATCAATGGGGAAAAGTCTCTTTTACGACTAATTTGTGAACTTCTATCACATCTATGAGTTATATGTTCGTAACTGCTCATTTTATTGATAATAATTGGCAATTGCATCGAAGGATTGTTGGTTTTAGTCCGGTGTCTAACCACAAAGGGGAAACAATTGCAAATAAATTAAAAAATGCTTGATTGATTGGGATATCAAAAAGGTGTTCACGATAACTGTTGACAATGCTAGTTCTAATGATCATGCAATTAAGTTGTTGAGAAACAAATTGAAGACTTGGGGAGATGATGCATTGGTATTTGATGGTGAATTTATGCATATTCGTTGTTGTGCTTATATTTTGAATTTAATTGTCAATAAAGGGTTGAAGGAGATTAGTGATAGTGTGATTAGTATAAGAAATGCAGTAAAATATGTTCGATCATCTGATTCAAGGTTTCAGCAATTTCAAATTCGGGTAAAGCAAGAAAAAATGGTCGAGGGAGTTTGATTTTGGATTGTAGTACTAGATGCAATTCAACTTATCTGATGTTAAGTGCATCGTTAAAGTTTAAAGCAGCTTTTGATAGGATGACAGATGAGGACAAACACTACGATGGTTATTTTCATGAGGAAGATGCAGTAAGTGGAAGGAGAAGGGATGGACCACCATAAAGTAATGATTGGGAAAATGCTCGTCGTATGGTGAGATTCTTGAAAATATTTTATGATTCGACATTGCCTTTTTCTGCTTCTATAAAAGTGATATCGATTGGGTGTTTTAATGAAATATGCAAGATTGAAATGACTAAGGTCGATGGTTAGTAGTGATGATTCCATGTTGAGTAGTATGACATCTTGCATAAAGAATGATAAATTTTGGGAAGGTTTGGAGCAAATAAACAAGATTTCGCTAGTCTGCACTATACTTAATCCGCAGAGTAAAATGAGTTTTGCAACTCATTTTTTGGTGATGTATGACAATGATGAACAAAAATGTGGTGAAATGAAAGAAATACCCTTGGAATTTATTTGTAAGTTTTATGGATTTTATAGTGCAAGGTACAAAAATAAAGTGCTTTTGATAGCAAAAGTTGTAGTGAAAGTCATTCTAGGGTAGAAGATGATGTTGATGTGTCTGAGGTATGAGGAAGAAGATGATATGTGCGGAGAATTCAACAAATTGGTTATTGATAGGGGAAATGCTAAAGAGGTTTCAAATGAATTGGATATTTATTTGATGGAAAGCCTTGAGGTGCCAATTCGTAATATTGGTAGGGCTGGGCACGGGTCGGGTATCCGGATTTTTGAGGGTACCCGAACCCGAACCCAGACGGGTAAGCATATTCTTACCCGAACCCGAACCCGAGGGGCTCGGGTACCCGGGGTTCGGGTACTCGCCAAAAACACCGGGTACCCGCGGGTACCCGAACCCGTGCCCATCAGAAAGGAACATACTATTTTCTAACAATTTTCTATCGCCGCCATGACATCACATGAATCAAAAGGAAATCGAACTGGACTAACAGTTAAATGCAATCGAAAGAAACATAGAAAGCGAAACGAGGGACAAAAGTCCACCGGAACTTCAAAAAGCTTAATACCTCTGGCTTGATAATTTAAATAGACCACAATATATAGCAAACACGTTTCTCACAAAACCAGAAACCCTATCTTCGAAATCGACCGCTCACCAAACAATGCGAACGAAAAAACATAAATTCTAAAATCATATTCAATATTCGGCTATGGAAAACCCAGAATTCAAAGATAAACCCTAATCAACAATACGTCCAAGAATCCTTACATCGAAGGTTAATTCGAACGGGTTCGAATTCGATCCGAGAAGTGGACGTATGAGAAAATGGGAGAGAGAATTTGCCGCAAGCTAGGAAGAAGAAACGAGAGGCGATCCGAGAAGTGCTCCTCCAAGGAAGAAGAAACGAGAGGTGACGTCAACAGAAGGTCTGCGGCGTGGAAGGAAGCAGAGAGGAAACAGAGAGGAGAGGGAGGGAGAAGAGAGGAAAGGAGAAGGGAGTAATCGTATTAGGTTTTGGATTAGGTTAGGATGGAATTTTTGTAAATTAATCAAAGTTTATGTCTATTTATATATATATAATTAGATTCGCGTACCCGCGGGTACCCGTTTCAGTGATTTTAAAACCCGAACCCGAACCCGAACCCGCGGGTAATGAGATTTCATTACCCGAACCCGAATCCGCGGGTTCGAGTAATTTTTTTACGGGTTCGGGACGGGTTTCGGGTCGGGACGGATTCTCCGGGTAATTTTCTCACCCCTAAATATTGGGTTTAAAATTTGATATATTGATGTGGTGGAAAGTGAATAGTTCAAAGTTTCCAATTTTAGCGCAAAATGAATAGAGATGTTCTTGCAATTCTCGTTTTTACAGTTACATCCGAGTCGGCATTTATTACCGGAGGATGTATCTTAGACCAATATAGGAGTACATTAAATCCTAACATGGTTGAAGCATTGATTTTGAAGCAAAATTGGTTGCGATCAATATTTTGTATTCACACAATAATGAGTCTTCAACAAATAATGGATGAAAAATGAGTTCATTGATACACTTTTTCAAGGTGTGTTCTTCTTATTTCGTTTTATCTTTTTATTTAACATTGAACTTATAATTAATATTTGTTTTTCAACTTATCGGACACAAATAATAAAGGAGAATGAAATGTGATTTCATAGATACACTTTCTCAAAGTATGTTCTTCTTATTTCTTATTATCTTTTTATATAACATTGAACTTATAATTTAATCTTTTTTAGCTTATTGGACACAAATAATAGAGGAGAATGAGATGTGATTTCATTTTATTGCAGATGCATGTCAAGTTAAACAAGTTAACCTAAACTACTCGCAAGTGCACAACACGTGTGTAGTATTTTAGGTGTCGATCCAACAGGGACTACGCAACACAGTCTAATAATCAAACTAGAATCAATGCTTGCTGCGATGGAGTAATGGTTGTGAAATGTAAATATGATAATGCAGTGGACTAACGATTTCCTAACAAAGAGACAAAGGTTCTAGGATCCGGTTTCACCGCATAGCTTCTGAAACCAACTATCGATCTATCTAATCATGCGTTCCCTATTATACTTTTGTGACCTAGTCTCGGTTGTTATAAACCTGATTTTCTAGGACTAGAACTCTCTTTTCGGTCTTTCTCTTAATCTCTAACACATGCATCTACGTGTCCTTTTGTAAACACAAGACATTAAGCGCTCAGACAAAGAATAGATTAGCAATGCATTCATAAATATATCAAAGAGGTTTTTGGGATATCCATGGGCTAATCCCTTCTCCTAGAACAAATTTACTACTCAGTCATGAGTCCAAACAACATAAGAAATAAGTAGAGTAAGGAGCATTTAAATGTCAAATGAGGTGTGATCCCGAATCAATTTCCAACTCCTTGTGTGTCTCTCGTCAAGAGGACTCTCTCCAATGATGGATAGGCTCAAATCTCCTCTCCTAGGGTTTCTCTCTGTGTTTTCTTTCCTCGGGACTCAATTGGGGGTCTTTTTTTAATCAAATTCTCCGTTGGAGAACTTCAAGGGAGGTTGTTGTGGACACAAACCGCACGGGCTCGGTAGCCAATCCTCGCGCGGGCTCCCCAACTCCTCTATGATCCGCGCGTGCTAAGGATGAGCACAAGTCAAGTAGAATGTGTTGGACCACCAACTCGCGCAGGCTCCTCACACGTCTTGATCCGTGCATGCTGAAGGTGAGTCTGAGGCTGACACCATTTGCTGGATGTTCAGCCCGAGCGGACCAAGGAAACCACCCCGCCACGGGGGCCTTGTCTCCTCGTGTCGTATCGCATTCGTTGCCCGTTTCTCGTCTCGTTGGTTCCGTTATGATCTCCAATGCTCATATTTTTTCCCTTGTATGTTCTTTAGCTTCGAAACGAACCAAATATGCATTAAAACCTATAAGAACATGAAAACATAGAAACAAGTAAAACGGATACAAAGTCACACGTAAACATCGCAACTATCGTCATAAATATCTCTAAAATCATGCTAGAATGTGTATGAAAACGAGATGATTAAAATCCTCCAGACTTAAATGTTTGCTTGTCTCTAAGAAAACGTAAACGTGGAACACGTAGGAGATATAAAAATCGAGAATTCCCTTTTAACCTAGAAATACCGCTAAAGCGAACCCAATCGATCAACAAGCAAGTTAAAAGAAAATTTGGCCTAATAACTTTCATGCTTCATCTTAGGTTCACCATGGTACCTATAAGAAAGCAAATCAAAGACGAGCTAAGCGAGAAACCACAACTCTCTCCACCAAACGAGACTTCAAACAAATGCTAAACATATAATCAAAGAGGATACTTGTTTTATTCTCGAGCTTGTTTATTCCTTTATTTTTTATTTTTCTTTTTTCTTTCTTTCTTCTTCTTTTATTGATATTGCAAACACACTAGGTTTTTGGACGTCGAATTTGAAGGGATTCAACCTCTACTTAGACCCAAGCTACCGATGACGGTATACTCTTGCATCTCGTTCAAGAGTGCACTGAAGTAGATGGCATTTTTATGCGTCTTGCTCTTAGGACATAGAAAGATGATCGCCAACCCACCACTAAGACCCGAACCATCGAAAAAGTATCAAGGTCGATGCACTCATATCGATTTTAGATCATGCATTTTAGGCATTATTTCTATCGATAGCAGAGTGTTAGTGTGCGCTCTTATTCTGCAAAAAAATCTCAATACATATGGTCTAATTATCCTCGTGAAATAGATGTAAAGCATCGTCTACATGAAGTATAATCATTTGGGTAGAGAGAATGAACAAGAAACTAACCTAGTAACCTCGTCTAACTTCACATAAGTAACACTAGGATTCACAAAGACTTACGGCCTACTCGTTCGTCAACCGATTAATAAGCTCTAACATGCAAGGTATCGCGGAAAAAGCCAACTTCTTAAGCATCCTAGGTTCATCTCAAAATGTGCAAGATTTCACGAAAAAGGACAATTTCTTAAGCATCCTAGGTTCTTAAACAAAATGTTGGGTTACCTCCCAGAAACAGCTTGTTTAACATCGTTAAGCTTGACGTATCCATGCTTCATGTGTGCACGATTGGTGGATCGAATAGGGAGATGGAATTTCCGCTTTCGATTGGTTGAGCGGCTTGATATAGCTTTAGGCGCTGCCTATTCGCCTTGAATGTCCCGCTTGACTCGCTCCATAGTTCTACTGCGCCACGTGTGAACACCTCTCAACCTGAAAAGAACCAAACCAACAGGAACGTAGTTTGCCTGGTAAAAGCTTAAGTTGAGAGTTAAAAAGTAGAACAAAATCACCTGGCCGAAAGTCATGAGGTAGAGTCTTTGTATTGTTCCATCTTTCAACTTGGTTGTCTTTCTCATAGCGCACTGCCGTCGTCGCTCCTTTCTCGTCCAAGCTTTGGTGCAGCCTCCATTGATCGTCGATGAATGTTTCGTGGCTGTCCTCCTCAAGCATTCCGTGGATAGACATTGAAGGGCTCACTCTCCTGCGCTTCTTGAGATGAATGGGTGGCTTTCGTGTTTCATGACGAAGAGAAGAAGGAAGATGTTCGAGTTGAAGCCTAGATGCCTTCTTTACTGCAAAGCAGCGAGCATTTCTTGTGGTGTCTTCTCATGTGGGGCGTCTTGTAGTGCCTCTATGGAACTCACAAATTTTGTGTAGAGCTTGGCTTCCTCGTCCGTAAGTCTTGCATTCGAGCATTTAATCTTCAAACATCTCTCAAGAGGCTTGGAAATACTTACCCGATCCAGCGTATCATTCCCCAAGTCGTTCAACAAGTCAACTCTAAAGCACGACTCCTTGAAGGAAGGGTCGTTCATGGAGCTGGAAAAGTTGAACTCTATCTTCTTGTCACCGACACGTAGATATAGTTTCCCTTGTTGTACATCTATCATTGCACATGCAGTAGCTAAGAATGGTCTACTAAGAATTATAGGCACCCTTGCATATTCTTCAATATCGAGTACAAAAAAATAATCAGGAATGAAAATACTACCTACCTTGGTGGGAATATTTTCATCAATTCCCACTGGATACCTTACTGAACAATCCGCAAGTTGTAGACACATCTTTGTAGGTTTAAGATCTCCGAATTTCATCCGCTTGTAGACAGAATATGGCATTAGGCTTACGCTTGCTCCCAAATTGCACAAAGCTTTGTCGATGTAAATGTTTCCTATGGTGCATGGTATGGAGAAGGTTCCAGGGTCCTTCAACTTCGGGGGCAGCTTGTTTTGGAGAATGACACTGCATTCCTCGGTAAGTGCTACTATCTCACTTTCTTTAATACGCTTCTCCTTGGAAAGAACCTCCTTAAGGAAATTTGCTCAATTAGGCATCTTTTGGAGGGCTTCCACGAACGACATGTTGATGTCGAGCTTCTTGAGGCCATGGAAGAATTTTCTCACACTCTCTTGATTCTTTCTGTTCACCAAGCGTCCAGGAAATGGTATAGGAGGTACGTACACCGGTGGAGCAACATACGACTTTCTAAATCTGGCTCAAACCCTTCCATGATCACAATTCTGCCCTTTCCTTTGTTCACTAAATTTCCAGCAACGTTCTTTTGCGATTTAGAGGGTGGGTTCTCAATCGTAGCTTCACTGCACAAAGTGATGGCGTTTACGTACTCTCTCGAGTTTTGATCGGGCTTTCCGGGTAGCATTCCTGGATTCCGAGAAGATGAGGCATCTTGTTGTGCAATGGAATTTTCAAGTATCTTCACATACTTGCTCAAGGATTCCATTTGAGTTTTGAGCTCATTGATCGCAGTCCATATTTCCTCGTATAATTTAGCTTGAAGTGATTGTTCCTCATTGATGTTGTCTTGATTTTGCCTAAGCTCCTTGATGAATTCGAGCATCGCCGACTCAAGGCTTGACTAAGGAGCTTGAGGAGCTTGAGGAGCTTGTTGAGCTTGCTGGAATTGCTGCGATTGTTGGTACGGCTGCTGCTTTTGTTGAAAACCCAAATAATTCACCGGTTGAGTCATTCGATACGAAAGATTCGGGTGGTTCCTCCAATTCGGGTAATAGGTGTTCTCGAATTGCGTGTTGCCTTGCTGTTGGGCATAATTCATTCGTTCCATGCCTTCTTGCATCGTGCATTGGTAAGCCACATGCTTTGTGTCTCCACAATTCATACAATACATGGCATTTACTGTATTCAATTGCCCTACTTTGATTCACTCCGTAATGACCTCTTGTCTTGTTCGGCATACTCCTTTGTGTAGACCACATGGTGTGGTTCATAGCAAGATTTTCAATCAGCTTGTATGCTTCTTCAACACTTAGGTCCATGAATGATCCTCTTGCAGCGTTATCCAATGTCGTTATATGCTCGTCTACAATCTCATTGTAGAAGGTTTGGATCACGTACCACTGATCTAGACCGTGATGAGGACACATCTGCAAAAGGTCAATCTTTCCCATGCTTCAAGTAATGTCTCTCCCTCTCGGCATCTAAACATAGTGATTTCTCCCCTCATTTGAATCGTCTTACTCGGAGGAAAGAACCGTGAGAGGAATGATGCCAAAGCTGGTCGAAAGTAGTGATTAAACCAGCGGGAAAAGATTGCAGCCATGTCTTCGCTTGTCCCCCAATTGATAAAGGGAAGAGACGCAGCAAAATCGCATCCTCCGAGACTCTATGTATCTTGAATGTGCTTGAAAGCTCTAGCAAGTCTCGTAGGTGCTGTAATTTTGACACATTACCAACGGGTAATTATGGTTGTCCGTGACCGTCCAATATATCGTTTTGATTGTCCATTGCTCATGGATCATTCGAGTCTACTATTTCTTCTTCCTTTCCTTTTTGTTGTTGTCTAATCGTTCTCTCAATCTCAGATTTGATTCGATGCAAACTCAAATTACCTTGAGATCGAGTCATGCACCTACGAAGGACAAGCAAAAAGAATTAGTAGAAAGAATAAAAAAGAAAACAAAAAAAAGTATGACTCTAAATCCGAATCTAAGGTGTGTTGACAAATATTCCCTGGGAACAACGCCAAAAACTTGATGTGTGTCAAGTTAAACAAGTTAACCTAAACTACCCAAAAGGGCACGAAACATGTGTAGTATTTTAGGTGTCGATTCCAAAGGAACTACGCAACATGGTCTAAGAATCAAACTAGAATCAATGTTTACTGCGATAGATTAATGGTTGTGAAATGTAAATATGATAATGTTGTGGACTAACGAGTTCCTAACAAAGAGACAAAGGTTCTAGGATCCGGTTTCACCGTATAGCTTTCGAAACCAACTATCGATCTATCTAATCATGCGTTTCCTATCAAGATATATAAGGCGGACGATCCTAATGTAATTTCTACCCTCTCTCAAGGCATAGTAACGTCATTCAATTGATTTATCCCATACTTTCGTGGCTGACAACCCAACTAATCCCCAATATGATCTATGATTCATCCGATTAACCCTCAACCGTTACTATCCTACTTTCGTGACCTAGTCTTGGTTGTTCTAGACCTGATCTTCTAGGACTAGAATTCTCCTTTCGATCCTTCTTATAATCCCTTACACATGCATCTACATGGCCTTTGTGACACAAGACATTAAGCGCTTAGACAAAGAACAGATTAGCAAAATGGAAAATGCATTCATAAATATATCAAAGAGGGTTCCGGGATAGCCATGGGTCAATCCCTTCTCCTAGAAAAAATCTACTACTCAGTCATGAGTTTGAATCCCAAAAACATAAACGAAATAAGTAGAGTAAGGAGCACAGAAATATCAAACGAGGTGTGATCCCGAATCAGTTCCCGACTCCTTGTGTCTCTCTCGTCAAGAGGACTCTCTCCAATGATGGATAGGCTCAAATCTCCTCTACTAGGGTTTCCCTCTATGTTTTCTTTCCTCTAGACTCAAATGGGGGTCTCTTTTGAAACAAATTCTCCGTTAGAGAACTTCAAGGGAGGTTGTTGCGGACATGACCCGCGCGGGCTCGGTAGCCAATCCGTGCGGGCTCCCCAACTCCTTCATGACCCGTGGGTGCTAAGGATGAGCACGAGTCGGACCGAATGTGCTGGACCACCACCCCGCATGGGCTCCTCACAAGTCTTGATCCGTGCATGCTGAAGGTGAGTCCGAGGTACATTTGCTGGATGTTCAGCCCGAGCGGGGCAAGGAAACCACCCCATGCGGGGGCCTTGTCTCCTCGTATCGTGTCGCATTCCTTGTCCGTTACTCATTTTGTTTGCTCCGTTATGATCTCCAATGATCGTACTTATCCCGTGTATGTTCTTTAGCTCCGAAACGAACCAAATACGCATTTAAACCTATAAAATCATGAAAACACATAAACAAGTAAAAAAAGGATACAAAATCACATGTAAACACGGAAACAAGTAAAACAGGATACAAAATCACATGTAAACATTACAACTATCGTCATAAACATCTCTAAAATTATGCGAGAATCGTGTATGAAAACGAGATGATCAGTTGCGTGACAACAACTTGTCGATTCCGAAGTTCATTCATTTTGTCTTTTTTGGATTTATTTCATTTTGATGTTTTCGGAATTCATTTCATTTTGGCGTTTTTAAAATTCATTTCATTTTGGTATTTACGAGTTAGGTATGTATTTTTTTAACTTTTTGTATGTTAAATTTGTTTTTGTTTTGTTAGAAACCGAATAAATCCATCCAAACCCCAAAGAACCTAAATAACCCGAACCCAAACAACCCGAAAAACCCCAAAAAACTCATGGATACCCGAATTTAATTTGGGTTGTTTTGGGCTCACTACTTTAGAACCCAAATAACCCGAACCCGAATAAAAAATTGAGGAACCCAAACCGAAAAACATTTGGGTTCAATTCAGGTCCAGTTTTCATAAACCCGAGGAACCCGAACTCGGATCGAAACTCGAGGAACATGGATCGAAACCTGGATTAGCCACCCCTAACGTGCAAAAAATATCAAATATAAATCAATATAATCCAAAATATCATACATGGCATGGATAACGTTGTTTTAAAGTAGTAATGAAACCAGAATATTCCAATTGCAAATTTTCTTTCAAAATCCCATAAAAAAATTGTTTCGTTGCTCGATTCAGAATAGTTTTTTCCTCTCACACATACACCAGAGTTCATATTTCAATTTCTCGTTTTCGTAAGTATAAAAGTTTTAACCACGTATAAAATAAATTGGCCAACTCGTAACTTTCACAATCGATCTCAAGCTGCATTACGCAGGAAACAATCATCGACAAAGCATCAAAATATTATATTAAAATAATTTATTTATATTTGAAATATCATTTATTTGCATATTGTCTGATCCATATGGAGAAATCTCTTTCTTTAAGTTCCTAGAGTTGAGATTCATTAATGTACACATATGTATTCTTCAATATATCATCAAATATCCTGTAAAATATTAGAAAATTATGTAAATATTACAAATAAAATACCTATACGCAATTGAATATATATTTATAGTATGTTATGTTTCAAAAGGCCGTAGATATTCACAGTTGAGTAAAACATACGTATGTACGAAGTGTAAATGTCGTTGTAATATCCATAGATCTTTCGTCTACAAGTAGTTCGGCCAATTCCGCAAAATATATCTGGAACATCTAGTACTGGATATGAAAATGTCACACCACTATCAAAAAACATGTTTGGATTTCTACTTCGTGTTTGAACATGTGGCTCGAGTAGTAAAAAGTGAAGAACGATATCTCCTCATTCACGTATCGTTCCACAATTGAACCCTCTGGATGAGCTTTTTGTTTGGTTTTTTCTTTAGAAGAAACATAAATCTCTCGAATGTATACATCCAATGAAATTGAAATGAACCTCCTAATGCGACTTCGTATGGTAGATGAACTGTCAAATGCTCCAGAACATCGAAGAATGATGGTGGAAAAATCTCTTCCAAGTTACATAGTAGAGTAACTATGTTATTTTTCAGTCTATGAACCACATCGACACTCAATTTTCTCACACATAAATCTCGGAAAAATATGGCAATACCATAAAATTAAAAAGTATTAGTTTATTTACAATTAATATATTAAAACCATTAATCATTATACTATTTAAAAATCAATGATACCTCCAATTGCTTCGTGTGCATGCTTGTCCATCAATTCAGAAAAACATATGGGAAGTAGTCTTTGCACGAATACATGACAATCATGACTTTTCATCCGTGATAACTTTCCTCCATGAATATCGACGCACCTTCCGATGTTAGACGCATAACCATCAGGAAATTTCATGTCTTCCTTCAACCATTTCAACAATTTATATTTCTCATCATTCGATAATCTAAATATCAGAATTGGAGCTTTACCGTCGTCACTTATATGTAACTCCTTCCATGAACAATACTCTTCTAGATCCTTTTGTGATTTAATGTTATCTTTCGTTTTTCCTGTGACTTTCAGTATTGTGTTGATGATATTATCTGAAAAAAATTTCTCTATGTGCATGACATCAAGATTTTGTCGAAACTTAAGATTTTTCCAATACTGGAGATCCCAAAGTATGCCCTTCTTGTACCAATTATGAGTAATTCCATAACCACCAATTTTCAGATGATTGTTCCCTCTGTAATCTATACTCCTAGGAATACCCAAAGCAAGAAGTCGTTCATACAAAATCTCTTCGCCGGTCAAAACTGGAGGAAGAGATTTTCAGACAACTATATTCCTTTTAAAAGTTCTCTTATTGTGTCGTAATATATCATTAGCAGGAAGAAAACGACGATGAAAATAAAACCAACTCATCTTTCATACATTTTTCAACTGAAAGTCATTTGTTTCCCCCAAGCAATATGGACAAGCCAATCGACCATGCGTTGTCCATCCAGATAGCATGTCATAAGCTGAAAAATCACTTATTATCCACATAAGAGCACCTCGTAATATAAAATTTTGTTGCCTCAAAAAGTCGTACGTTGTAACTCCCTTCCATAATTCTTTCAATTCTTCAACAAGTGGTTGAAGAAATATATCCAAACTTCTTTTCGGATGATTAGGCATGGGGATCAGTATTGTTAAGAACCCTTTTCATGCACATATCAGGTGGTTAATTGTATGGTGTCATAATAACTGGCTACAATGAATAATTTCTCCCAGAAATCCCAAATGGATTGAAACCATCAGTCCAAATGCCTAAATAAACATTCCGATTCTTAGCTGCAAAATCAAAATATACCTTGTTAAAGTGTTTCCACGCCTCACCATCTGAGGCATGATACATTTCTTCTTCATGACTTGAAGCCATGTCATGTCGGTTGCGGTCTTCTAAGATTGATAAATACCACATACGACTATAAGGAAATTATTTTCCATTCCTTGTCAAATAAAATCGATCTTTTCCACAAAATCGACAGTTACTCAAATCTGATGTCTCTTTCCAAAAATTCATACAATTGTTTTATAAAACATCAATCTTTTGATATGCCAATAAATCCAATGATCTCATCATCTTATTTGTCTCATAATATGACTCTAATGTATTCTTATCTTCAAGCAAATAATCTCTTACTAGATGCGATATAGAGTCCATGCAATTCTCAGAAAGATTATTTTCAGTTTAAAAATTCATAAACGTGCATACAGAGACAACTATGAAAGACCCATTCTACAACCATCATAAAGTGGATGCGTAACATTTTCTAACATTTCAAAAAAAAATCGCTTCTTTATTCGGATCATCTTCAATATTTTCACATTCGTTTCTTTCATTGAATACATTTTGCATCATTTCCACATAAAGGTTCATTTCTACATCTTGAGAACTCTTAAACACTTCATGATATACAATATCCCTACTAAAATCTTCCACAACATTACTAGGTCGTGGTGCAAAATTCTCTTCGTGAGATAACCATATGAAATAATTTGGAGTAAAACCTCTTATTAAATAAAGATGATTCTGAACGGTTCTCTCATTAAAAAATTTTTATTTTTGATGGACAAACCAACTTTCCGGTTTCTTTATAAACTTGTTAATTTGTCGCCATTGTCATAAACTGTGTAACACCTTCTATAAACTCATTCGATACACCTTGAGTTTCTGGATCAATTCTTCTTTACATCCATTGTCTAGAAACAAAAATATTCGATCTCGGAGACGATGCCATTATAATCAGAAACAATAATAAGATATATAGATAATTGTGTGTGAAAAACGGATGAAAGTATGAGGGGTTAAATAGATAATTTCTGGACTAACTAAGGACGGATTATGGGCTAAGACAAATATTTGTCAACGAGGCATCCTTAAATCCAAACGGTACCCCTGCAACCGTCTGAAAACGTCCCTAAACCGTCTTTAAAATTTGTGGAAGTTGTGCTAACCGTCTACAAATTTACGGACGGATGATGTAGCCATCCACAAATTTGTAGACGGTCTTGGATGCTCTCCCTAATCTGCAACGTCTTCTGAATTCATCGCCAATCCGTCTGTAAATACAAACAACTTGTGAACTGTTTTTTATTCCAGAAAATTACGGATGGATTACGAACGAATTTGTCTTCCCGTCCTTATGGCGTCTCTAATCTGTCAAAAAATTTCAAGACGGATTTATCAGTTTGCAAATTTTGTTTGGAATGTTAAATTTCTAGTAGTGATTGTTAAGAACAAAAACTCTCTTTTCATTCACATGCGACGCCTCACCATCTGAGGGATGGCACATTTCTCCTTTACGATGCTCAGCATGTCATCTCATGTCGCTTGCGGTCTTCTCAAATTAATACAATCTTTTAATTCTGTTTGTAATTGGTAAATGCCACATACGATGATACATAATCGATTTTCTATTCCTTGTCAAATAAAACCAATTTTTCCACAAAATCGACAGTTACTCAATTCGATGTCTCTTTCCAAAAGATAATGCAATTGTCTTGACAAACATATGGCAATAAACTTAATGATCTCATCATCTTCTTTGTCTCATTTTACTGCTTTGTTATTTTTAAGCAAATAATTTCTTACTAATTGTGATATAGAATTCATGCAATTCTCAGAAAGATTATTTTCAATCTTCAAATTCATCAAATATGCAGATAGAGAAAAATGTGAAAGACTCATTCTAGACCTATCATAAAGTGAAAGCCTAACAGTTTCTAACATTTCAAAAAACCTTTTCGCATCTTCATTCGGATCTTCTTCAATATTTTTCTCGTTTCTTTCACTGAATATATTTTGCATCATTTCCATATAAGGGTACATTTCTATATCTTGAGATGTCTCAAATACTTCTTGATGTACAATACTCCTACTAAAATCTTCCACAACATTATTAGGTCAGGGTGCAAAATTCTCTCCATGAGATAACCACATGAAATAATTTAGAGTAAAATCTCTTAAATAAAGATGGTTTCAAATGGTTCTCTCATTAACAAATTTTTTATTTTTTCATTTGACGCATAACCAACTTACCGGTTTTTTATAAACTTATTGATTTGTCGCAAGCGTCACCATCTGTGTAACGTCTTCTATAAATTTTTACGATACACCTTGAGTTTCTAGATCAACTCTTTTATACATCTATTGTCTAAACAAAAATATATGATCTCGACGATGATGTCAATCTAATAAGAAACAATAAGACTGTATGGAGTAAAATATATGATAATTTTGTGTGACAAATGGATCAAGGTATGAAGGATTTAAATAGATAATTTCTGGACGAATTACGGACCAAGACTAATATTTGCCAACGAGTCATCCCTAAAACGTCCCTGAATCCAAATGGTTTTCCGTTGGAAAGGATCCGTCCGCAAATTTATGGGCCTCAAAATTGCGGACGGCACCATTGCCGTCCGTAAATTTGCCGATGGACACTGTTGTCGTCTGTAATTTGCAAATGGGTAATCCGTCCGACAATTTGCGGATGGATTAAGCCGTCCGGAAATTCCGTTTGAAATTATCAAATTTTCTAGTAGTGAATCCTCAAAATTTTCTAGACTTTTAACTGATGCTCAACTGTTACAAATGTCTCAATATATGAATCACATCAATTCTTCTGCGAGATCACAAACCGGTACATCTAGACATGCTTCAAGTTCACATCATTCCAAATATTGATATTTATACTCATACTCTTTGTTTTCATCTTTATATTTTGAATTATATATATATATATATATATATATATAATGTTGGGACAAATTGCCATATTTGCATTGACTTATACAGCCATTTTGTGTGTAAAATTTAAAAATATACAAAATAATTTACAACCAAACGAACGTACATATACATGCGTTGATGCTGCCTATGAATATTTCATTAAAGTTAAATCTAACAGAAATAAAGAGAATGAAAAACTTGTACAACTACTTTTACCACCCATAAATTATTTTTATTGATATTTTAATCCCGTGCTTTATAATCGTTCAATTTAGCCCCCAAGTATCAATCAACGTTCACTCCCAGTTTATTTAAGTCGCGGAATGGCTAAACGTTTCGTCAACGGAGCTGAGATTAGCCACTTTGTTTTTCGAGTACTTCTTCTTCGAGCTTCCTCCTTCGCCGTCGCCTCCTCCTCCGCACGTTATCGATATCTCGCAGCCGAAAACGTTGCCGAAACACGAAAACAACCCTTTTCTCCTCCCACCGTCACTTTCGTTCCTCCGCCGTTGCTTGTCCCTCCTCTTTCTCCACCGTCTCCGGTTTCCCCTTTTTCCGCTCGAATCGCTCGTGTCCGTGGCAGCCGATGCAACGCTCCGCTTCTCGATATAGTTCGGCGTCGTCTCGCTCCTCCACCGTGCTAATCGGTGTTCCACTCCCTCTGTTGTACCTTCAAGTATCAAGCTCGCGTCTTCCTTGTTCGCCGGCGGTTTTTGCCGGTTGTAGAGTCCCTGAGCAATCGCCGCAGCAACCACAGACGCCGACGGCCCGATGTCGGAGCTACAAAGAGAACCATTCACCATACTGTCCGTACCACCGTAACCTCCGCCTCCACCTCCGACACCGTTTCCGCCTCCACCACCAACACCGGTTCCGGCTCCTCTCCCTCCTCTTCCTCCGCCGGTAACCACCCCTGTTTTTACATCGTACTCATCCGTCGACGTCGTGAGATCCGTCTGGTCACTGTGCGTGCGGCGGAGCATCATACCTCCACCTCCTCCCCGGCTGACGTTAACGTCGTCTATGGCTTTCTCACGGTATTTTGCACTTCCATCAAATACCTCGACGGAAAGCGGCATGCTCCGCTGCGTCCCGTCAAGGAGGGCGATACCGAGGCGGAGGAAGCCTTGAAGACGCCCAGAGGGACGACGGATTTGGAGGGTAACGAGCCTCATATTGTTTTTTCCTCCGCCGTTGCCATGGTCAAATCCAGACCAAGGGGAGAAAAGGTCGCTAAGAAGGACGTTGACGGAGCCAACCAACGCGTCCTTGGCCCAAGCAGCGGCGTAAATCTCGATGACAATGGCGGAGGCGTCGACATCGAGGATCTTGTCGTTGACACGAAATACTAACTTCTCGTTCCAAATGGGGTTTGCTCTGTTATTATGGTCAACACGGGTCGTGAGCTTCCGCATGGGGTCGGTGTTGATCCAGGCGACCGCGTACGTCTTCATGTTACGGGACAGGCTCGCGAGATCCTGAGCCGATATTATATTAATCTCGAGGGCCGCACATGAGAATCTGAACCGAGCCATGTTGACGGATCGAATTCTCACGTGTGTGTAATATTACGGTCTGTTTTGCTGTTTATATGTTATGCATGCATGGGATTGATGAGAGACGAGTGGGTTTGGGATGGGACCAGAAGGATCCCCACGCGCCTCGATCTGACAATATGAATAGAGATAATAATAAATTGAAGATTTTAGTACCAATAAAAATAGAAAATTGATCCGAAATAAATGGAGGGTTTTATGGTTTTTCACACAGATTGGAAATTTTGGCCGTTAATTTTGTTTTCATTAATTGGGATTCAGAGAGAGCAACTGTTTTGGACCAGTTTGAATAAAGAAAACTGCGCTAAGAGTGACGTGTGATTTTTACAATTTAAGACAATGCAAAGAGTACGAAACAAGATTTTGTTGTTACAGAACTCTACGTTGTCCGTCTATTTTGGTCGCCTCCTTGGCTATTCATAGCATCCGATTTATTTGCATCTCCTTTTTTTTTTTAAGTTGATGTAAATAATTAAAAAACACTACTTCTTCTTGTACTATAGAAATTTATACTTTGCACTATTTTGTTCTATTTCTCTTTTTTTACATACAAACAACGAAATGCTAGTCGTTTAAATTATTAAATGTATTTTAATGTTATAATTTAGATTATTATGACTATATAATGATAAGTTATCTAAACATCAAATCTAGAGTTTCCAATTCGAATTTCGATCTAAATTCATCTGATATTGATTCAGTCCGGATTTTGGAAAACTGGATTCAAATTGGACCCAAATGTTTTTTTGTTCAATTTTTTTAAGTTTCGATTCTCGTACGCGATTGCTAGGGTTTTAGAACATTGAAATCGAAAATAATCTGAATTACAATAGAGTGATTTGGATAATTCATATAGTTTGGTAATTCAAGCAATTCAGATTGTTAGGGTTTTGAATAGTTCGTGTTCTTCGAGTTATTGGATTTAAAGTTCTATCATAAAAAACAAATAAAAAATCTCAAATATAACGTAAAAATCAACAAAAAACAATATAAAGTAATTAATTCATAATAAATATCTTCAAATATATCTTTCTACTCCGAAAACGCCAAAGTAAAGTTTATCCACAATCGAACTGAATTTTAACACTTGACAAGTTTAGAATCTATTTAAACAATTAATTTCATTTTACATATTATAATAAATATAAAAATAACCTATGTGAGGCGTAACAAAATGAAATCACATTTCATACTCCTCCATCGTTTGTATTTGATATTCTAAATAATAAAGATTAAACAATAGGTTCACATTTATCTAAAAATATAAAACTAAAGAGAAAACAAATGCCTTAAGGGAAACAATGAACTTGCTTCCTCCATTAACTGTTGAAGACTCTTTGTTGGATCTATACAAAGTCATGATCACAATGCTTCAACCATGTTAGGAGTAAATGAACTTCTATATTGGTAAATGATATGCTCACCGATATTTATAAATGTTGATTCATATGCAACCATAGTTACCTGAACCGCAAGAACATCTCTAACCATTTGTACTAAAATTGGAAACTTAGAACTATTTATTTTTTATATCATAATAATATATCAAATTGTAGATCCAATTTGTTGGCACCTTAAGGATTTCCATTAAATTTGTAACACCCTCATCTTGGAACACTCTCGGAACTAGGAGTGTCCATCCTCACCTCCAAGAGGTGGCCAAATCTATAATCGCTCCAATACATTTACAAAATAAATAAATACTTTTATACAAACTAAAAATGGTCTGAACCATATAACACAGAAAAAGATATAAAATCATAATCATGATAAATAATATACAAATATGAAATGCAAAATATAGCTTATCGAGCTCTGTTGCTGCTGTTCAATCCCATTATTCTAATTCCTCACCATAGCCTCTTCATCCATGATACTCCACATATAGGGTGAGTACGAAAGACACATCTAATGAAACCAATACGTTTATGCACTCAGTACCACGTATTCTTCCACTATTAAGTAAAAATTACAAAATAATGATCTATCATCACACTAAAGACCAAAAAACAATTATACCAACTCAACTGAGTATCTGATGAGGACATCGGATACCAGGACGACCCAAGAACAAGACATGCGAGTGATGAGGTGACCCGAGGCGCCGAGCAAATGGAATCCTCCCACGGCCTAATCACGAGGGGACGAGCGTAGAACTTACGAACCAAGGTCGCCGAGATTGTGAAGGAAGCCTGGGAGTCTTTCGTTCATGAAGACCACTCGCCCACGATCGTCGGAAGAGTCACGACCGTCTTCAGCATCGAAGCAGATGCTGACCCAGACGCTTAGGACGCTCAAATGACCCAAACGACCGGGTGACGTCACTCCCGCGCTCACAACGGTCACATGACGTCACTGGGACGCTCCAGCGCGTTCAAATGGTCACATGACGTCACTCCCGCATGCCCAACGGTCACATGACGTCATCCCCGCACCCAAACGGTCACATGACGTCACTCCTACATGCCCAACGGTCAGATGACGTCATTTGGGCACTCCAACAAGTTTTTAGCCCATTTTCTATTTTTCAGAAACTTTTCGGCCAATAGGGGCAATAGGGCAATTATTTTGTGTATTTTGTATTCTTTCAAGCCTTGAGACTTTCCTATAAAAGCAGTCTCAACCTTCATTTGTAACCCTTGGATTTGGTAGTAAATTTAAGTTCGAGAGAATTATTTCTTCTATTCTTAAACGTTTCCGAAAAATGTATCGCCTTCAATTCATTCCGGGAACAATTGAAGTGTGTCTAGACTGTATCAAGAGGCTTTCGTACCTCTAGTGGTATCGTTCATTCCATCCGACTCGAAGAAATCCCGCTTAACAGGCGAGGATTTCGTTTTGCCCAATACGCATCCGGAGCCACTTAGCCCGTGCGCATATTAGTATCCTAGTGCCATAACTCGCCGAGTCCACAAGACTTTAGCTCGAGCAATACATTCACAAAGTCCAAAGGACCCCAACACACTGAAGATATCATAAGGTTACATTAAACCCCAACGTACAATACATCATTACGTTGCTCGAAAGGTTACCACAACCTCAACGTGGTACGACGATAGCAGGTTCACGAAACTGACTAATTACAATGCTCCATCGCTCGACAGGTTACCACAACCCCATCACGATACAACATTGGCCCATAAACTAAGTGACGCAATTTTGACATCGTCAATCCGATACTTCTCATGTGTCAACTCTTACTGTCATGCTCACACATGATTTTCTCTAAAGGATCGAGTATGAAATCAATCGATCAAGAACATTAGACAAGAAATTCACTTGACTCTAGCACCAAACCAAAAATATCGATGTTGTTCGACCCTAACATTTGATCGAGCACCAATTCTCTAAATTATCTTTAACCACGTAAGTTTCACTAAAAACCAACACATATACATGTCATCAATTCTCATATGATGACTCCAGGGTTTGATCCAATCTTCACTTATAAGATTTCAATTTCTCCATTATGAATTTCCTAAAAAAAATCATTTTGAACGTAAAAATTTCTTCATGAATTAACTACAAAAATAAATTTTGACGGGAAAAGATCATCACCTTATTCTTTTTCGATGACTTAATGATGCTCGATAATACTTCTAACGATGACACATTTCAATTTTCCCCTATTCCAGATTCATCCGAATTATCAAATTTCATATTACAAGCCTTTTATTGAGAAATAATGATAAAGGAGAAACCTAGAATGTTATCATAATCACGATCACAATTGAACCACAAATATAACACTGTGAAAAATTAACAATTCTTCCTCCAATTTCTCGTCTCATATATTCTCTTTTAGTCTTCCTCTCTTTATTCTCTATCTTGTTGCTTTCTTCTTCTCTCGATCGTGTGCGGCTGGATGTTTTGTTTTTGTGTAAATTAAACCTAAAATTTAGGTTTAAAATGCTTAAATACGAGATAAAATAATTATTACCATTGTGGGTCTCATCGGCCTTACAATTCTCCCCCGCTACAATGGAATTCGTCCTTGAATTCAATGTCTTTGGTTCTGAGAATAATGCATCACTCCTCTTCAAACAACTCCGGATACTCGTGTATCATCATCTCCTCTGATTCCATGTCACTGCTTCCATGTTATGTTGTTCCCACTTTATCTTAATCATCAAAACCTTTTTACGCCTTAACTATTTCATTTGGTGATCCACGAGACGCATGAGAGCTCTTTACACTTGAAGTTTTTTTCAAAGTTGTTGGTGTTCTACTAGTATTTTCTCTTATACTATTAAACACTTACGCAATAATAATATATGAAACACATCATGTATCCCCTCTAAAGATGGAAGAAGCTCAAATCGAAAGGCAACCACTCTAATTCACTCGAATACCTTAAACGACCCTGTGAATCGTGGTGATAACTTGTTCACTCGACTCCCACCTGATCTTTTTACCCCTCGCATGAACTCAAGAATAAACCATATCTCTGATGTAAAACTGAACGTTCCTTCTTTTCAGATCAGCATAACCATTTTGACGTTCTTAAGACACCTTCATTTTTATCTTAACAATTTTTAGTTTTCCTGTAGTTTCCTCAACAATCTGTGCTCCAAAGATTGACCGCTCCTCCACCTAAGTCCAACATAAGGGTGTACAACATGGTCACCATTATAATGCTTTCTATGTTGGCATCCCAATGCTAGCATGATAACTATGGTTGTATGCGAACTCAACAAGTAGTAAATCATTTTCCCAACTACTAGGCCATTCTAACGCATATGCTCGTAATAGGTTTTCAAGTGTCCTTATTGTTCTCTCAGATTGTCGTCTGTCCGTGGATGATATGCGATGATCATGTACAATTTAGTCCCCAACTCTTTGATTGCCTACCAAATACGTGAGGTGAGTCTCCCAAATTGAGACACAATGCTTGATGGAACCCTATGCAACCTTAAAATCTCTTCAATATAGATTCTTTCTAACTCATTCACATCAAAAGTATTCTTTATTGAACTATAATGAGACTACCACGATGGTGTCCTTTCCATTCTGCATCCTTAGAAAACCCGTCAAGACACCCATAATGACAAGGTCACACTTCCATTCAAGAATTGGTAGACTTAAAAAGTTTACGTTTGGTACTTGTTGCTCTAATTTGGTTAATTGAGACATTGGACACTTTGCTATCCATCGAGTGATGTTATTCTTTATCCCTGACCATTGATAGAGGTAATGGACATCCCGATACATCTTCGTCGATCTCAGATGAATTGAAAACTTGGATAAATGAGTTTGGCTTAAAATTTATTCTTTTATCCCCACATCATTCAATACACGCACTCGGCCATTGATCATCATCAGATTGTCTTCCATGGCCAGGTACAATTTGTACATCGGGTCTTGCTCATTACTACAGATCTTCTACACTCTCTCATTGGATAGTTGTTATGCTCAAATTCTACTCAATATATCCGTTTGATCTATTGCTTGCAACCCCACATTATATGACTCAATCTACTCTGTCTCTCTAGTCTCAAAACACTTATCTAATTAATCAAATCATTGAACTCTTGCATATTCACAACCTCAAGTCTTTTGCTACTTAACACATCTGCAACCGTATTTCTTTCCCCGGATGGTATGAAATATCTATAATCAAGGACATACTTTATCCATCTTTTCTGACGCAAATTCATCTATGACTACATGAATATGTACTTCATACTTTCTAGTCTATAAAAATATATACCTTTTCTCCATAAAGGTACGACCTTTAGATCTTTAACGCAAAGATTACACCTGCCATCTCTAAATCATGAGTCAAATAATTCTTCTCATGCTTACGTAACTTCCTTGATATATAAGTAATCACATTATCTCTTTGCATAAGCACACATCATAACCTCGTATTTATTGCATCCATATACATTATATATGAACCCTCAGTTGTAACAAGGCTAACATTGGCGACTCAGTTAGGCTCTCTTTGAGCTTTCTGAAAGACTCTTCGCAATCATTGCAATAAATAAAAGGTATAGTTTTTTCCAATAAGTATCGCCATTGGTTTCTCAAGGCTAGAAAAGTTCATAATGAACGTTGGTAGTCCCTTGCTAACTTAAGAAAGCTCCATAACTGAGATGCATTTTTCAGTTTCTTCCCACTGACGGTTGTTGACACCTTCTCAGGATCGACGTAAACTCATTCCTTTGATATGACATGTCACAAGAATTCCACACATCTTTTGTAAAAACTACACTTTTTAAGTTTCCCAAACAATTGTTTTTCCCTCAGACGTTCCAACACTAACCACACATGTTCCTTGTGATCTTCTAAGCTTTTAAACTAGACCAAAATTTCATCGATAAATACAATAAAAATGATCTATGTAGTCCATAAACACATTGTTCACTAGCTTTGTAAACGTAGCGGGGGCATTAGTCAAACCAAATGGTATAACCACAAATTTGTAATGACGTTATCGAGTCCAAAACATATTCATCCTTATATCTCACTCTGCAATCAGAATTTCATGATATGCGGATGCTATATTTATCTTGGTAAACCAAGTCGCACCTCTTAACTAATCTAACAACCCATTGATCATTGGTAATGAATAATTTTTCTTAATGATAACTCCATTTAGGACCGTGTAATCCATGCATAATCTAAAACTCTCGTCCTTCTTCTTGACAGTGCACATTGTGGTTATGTACTCGGTCGTACAAAATCCTCCTAAAGTAGTTCATCCAATTGTTTTCTCTACTCTGTCATTTTTGTTAGTGCGATCCCATATGGAAACTTAGATATTGGAGTAATTCTGAATTCTAATTTAATCTCAAATGGATCTCCTCGCATTGGAATCAAGCTTTGCAATTATCTGAAAGCATCTATAAACTCTCGCGCTATAGGGATCTCCTCGACTTGCATAGATGGACTCACTTCTTCAAACAAGATGGTGGCGAGATACAACTCATTACTGTGATCTATCAATTGTTTCACACATAACGCTTAGATGATGTGAATCCATTCAACTGACCAAATTCCTTGATACTTAAGCTCATTTCCTCTCTTTTTACAACATACTTGACCCCAACGATAATCCATCAATACCCAGTATCTTGACAACCAATCCAGTCTAAAGATCATATTGTAGCATCCTATCGAAATGATAAGTTTTCTGCAGCTAGCTCATCTTCCTTTATCACCACGAGAACCTCTTTGAAAATTCCTTTGGATTCTAAAATCTAACCTCTTAGAGCGAACAATGCTCGTTGGATCATCGGACTTAGCAATTAATTTATTAGTCATCGATGGACTCACAAAACTATTTGTTGCACTGGTGTCAAATATCACATGAATAAGTAGTCATCTCACGATTACCGATCCTACATAATATCAACGATTGAAAGAATTTAACACCTCAATTCTCTTAGAAAACTCACCCACCATATAGATAGTTTATATTATGTAAAGACATACATACATAACTAAATTTTAGTAAAAATAACATAATGGCGATGGGTTGAAAGTCCACTTCTTGGCCCCCATGCTCCTGTTGGTGACCTCCCATGGTGCATACTCGTGGTTCCACTGCCTTACGCTTTGGTGTGCTCTTTGGGCCTTTTAGCCCTAATCTATGGCACTAGACCCATTGGTGGTGGTGGCCTTGAATAGTCCCTCTGGAAATGCTCTATATTGCTATAACGAAAACATTCGTCACATCGTTCTAGCCTTATAACTCCTCCCACTTGCTGAGAACACTCATGATCTAATGTTCAAAATTGTCACATCAAAAGCATCCCAATATTCTGTCAAATCTGTGGCATGCCCCTACATGCTCATATCCATAACGATATTATGGGCACCTCAAATTTATTGCAGTAGGGCTATTATTAACCATTTTCTTTTGATCTTGTCTCCCTCAAACCTGCTAGACGACCCGTTACTCTTTGGCATCTAAATACTTGAAGATGATATCCTTGATGAGTCCTTTCTATACTAAATGAGCATTCTAAACTAGCTCATACAATTTATTATGTCTGATTATCTCAAACATTACGTCTGATTTTTCAGACATAGCCTTTACAAAACTTTGTTGACTTTAAGAATTTATGAAGTTACTATTTTTGCTCCAAATCGCGATAGCTGCAAATAAGTCCCATGATACTTAGAAAAGGTACGATCACCTTGTGTCAGCTGGAGAAATGACAACTGCATCTCTTCACGAACAACATGCAATACATACTTAAGCTCAAATAGTTGTTTGAATTAAACAAAACACAATTCTCTTAGTGTTCTCTCTAGTTCTCGTCCCACCATAAAATTGCTTTCCTTTGCAGATAGTGGATTGAAATTTCCATCTTAAACTCCAATGGATATCTTGATGATTGGAAGTTTCGTTCTATTTGGAACATCCACTCTTCCGCCTTCATAGGACATATCACACCTCTACAAAACGCCTTGGTACCCCATTTATCCATGTTATCCATTACATAGAAATATTATGATATATCCACATGCCTCTAATTAAACACTGAAAAAGGCGGTGGTGGTGGTGGTGGCATCGATACTTAAGGTGGTGCATGCAATTGTGCCAGTGGTGGTGGTGGAGCTTGCGGTAGTACCTAAGGCAGTGGGGGTATCAATTGGATTTAGGGACGTTTTCGAGACATCTCATCTGTAAATATTTATCTTAGTCCTTAACCCGTCTTTAATCAATCTAAAAATTATTTATTTAACCCCTCCTACTTTCATCTGTTTCTCACACACAATTCTCACATATTTAACCCCTCATACTTTCATCTGTTCTCACACACAATTCTCATATATTTCAAATCTCGTCGTTTTGATAGAGAAAGATATGAGATGAGTGCACATACCGCCGGTTTCCGTTCTTTCGTGGAAATCTACGAATATTTGGTAAGATTTTTAATTTATTTAAGATTTTATACAATTGACATTTGATCAATATTTAAAATATATTTTTAAAATTTGTTTTAGACGAAAGAAAAAGGATCTGAAGCATCATACGTAGAATTGCTCGAACGTACGCACACGAAAAAATCTGACGGTTCGTGGGTAGATGTTAGAGCAAAACGTGTTCAAGACAATGTTCAGAACATGGCATCAGAATAAATATGCCAAATTCCACCGAGAGAAGACGAAGCACAACCTTCTCCAAGTCAGGAAGAATACAACGGGTTGTATCTCGAGGTAAATTTATTATAATTTAATATAATTTTGTTACTTAAAAATGTAATTAAATTTCGATATTTCTTTTACAGCAAGTTATACCATGCAAAAGTCGCATTTTTGGTCTTAGAGGAATGATATCATACCATGAAAGTTTCTCAAAAAGTAAGGAAAAAGCGACATGCGAGATACGAAATAGTGTATCTCAATTGCAACAACAATACGAAATGCAACGTCAACGATCAGCAAGGGAATGTCAACGATCAGAAAAACGACATCAACGGTTTATGAGCATGTTGAAGGAACAAATGCCTTCTATCAATTGGGATGCATGCAGTAATGTACGATTCCGATGATGATAATTTGGAATTACCACCTATAAATTTGTAATATACATTAAATATGTATAAATATTAATTAATTAATATTATTTTTTAATTTATAAATTGTAAAGCCTAAAGACGGTCGCGACCTGTCTTTATAATTTGCGGACAGGTCGCAACCGTCAGCAAATTTGCGATGCGTTCCTGACGATTTTTTCGAACGTAATTTGGTCGCCTTTCCCATCGATTTGCGGACAACCTTGCAGTCCGAAATTACGGACGGTGTACAGACTAACTTTCCATCCGTATTTGCATACAGATTACAGACAATTTTTAGTTTGTGATACGCGTTTGCGGACCGTTGTGTTTCGTCCCTAATCTGCCCCTAAGCACATTTAGGGACATATTCTTCAGTCCCTAAATGGTTAATTTCTAGTAGTGATTCTCTTATGACATCTCTGTTTATTGTGCTCAACGACCTTTTTTATGATGATCGAGACCACGTATGGCTAGTTGAAGAAGAGTATTTACTTATTCCACGACCAAGATCTCTTGTAACCATCCTCTTTTATATCATCTACAAAACACACAATTAACCATTATTATCTCTCCACAACTCAAAACCCCACTAAACATTTCAAGACATGCGTGCTACGGTCTCTTAGCTTGATTAAAACATTTCACAAATGTTTTTTAAAATGCCATGAAATTTATTAAATACGAAAAAACAAAAATTAGACTCTGATACCAATTTATAACATCTCCATTCCATAACATCCTTAGGACTAAGAATGTTCTCCAACATCTTCAAGAGGTGACCATATGCATAAAATAAAATGTATATTTTTAATTAAAATAAAAGTTATCTGAACCATATAGTGAAAGAAAGTATATAAAACCATAATAATGACAAATAATAGATAAATGCAAAATGCAAAAAAGCTTATCGAGACCTCCTACATGTCTGTCTCATTGCTCTGTTATGGGTTCTGTTGTTGTTGTTCTACCTCATTGTTCTTTTCCCTCGCCATAACCTGTTCATCTATGACAACTCAATAATAAGTTAAGTACGAAAGACACGCTTAGTCACACCAATATGTGTATGCACTCCATTCGATGTATTTCTCCCACTCTTAATTCACTAACACAAAATAATGATCTATCATCACACTAAGACACACAGACAAACCAAACTCGATCGAGTACCATAGGTTTGAAACTAGTATCACATTGGAGTATACTCACCGAGTCCACAAGACTCTAGCTCGGGTATATGGTCGCAAAGTCTAAAGGATCCCAATACATTAAAGATCTCGCATGGTTACACCAAACCCTAATAATCAGTACAATATAGTGCTCTGTTGTTTAAAGGTTACCACAACTTCAACACGATACGATGTTGGCATGTCCATTGACCTGACTAACTATAACGCTTTATCACTGAAAAATGTTACCACAACACTGACACGGTACAATGCTAGCCCTTGATCCAAGTGTCGCAATACTGATTTCGTCGACTTGATACTCTTCATGTGACTACTCTCACCAACACGCCCTCACAAGTCTTCCTTTGAAGGTTTTAATGTAAATCACTCGATCAAACACACTAGATAAGAAATTTATTTGGCTCTAGCATCGAAACAAAAATATCACCATTCTTTGACCCCGACACTTGGTCAAGCGTGAATTATCTAGGTCTTCTCTAACCACTTAAGTTTCACTAAAAGACCAACTTGTATACATTCCATCAATCCTTATACGAGGATTCTAGGATTTGATACAATCTTTACTTATACCGTATCAATTTTCTGGTTATGAATTTTCTAACAATCCTATTGTGTTCATGTCTCGTTTTAAACGTAAAAATTGCTTCACAAATCAACAAAAAAAAAAACTAAATTTTTACAAGGAAAGATCATCACCTTAGCTTTCTTTGATGACTTGACGATGCTCGGTAATACTACTAACAATGACACATATCAATTTTTCGTTACTATAGATTCATCGGAATAATCAAGTTCCATATTAAAAATCTTAAAATTGAGCAATAATGACAAAGGAGAAACCTATAATTTTACCATAGTTCTGATCACAAATGAGCCATGAACAGAATACAACAAAAACAATAGCGATTATTCCTCTAATTTTTGTTCTCTTCTCTTCTTCCTCTCCATTTTTCTTTCCTTCTACTTTCTTCTTCTCTCGGTCGTGTGCAGCTGATTGTCTTGCTTTTTGTAAATCTAACCTAAATTTTATGTTTAAATACATGATAATAATAATTATTACCATTGTGGACCTTATGGCCCTTACAAAATAAATATTCAAATCATTTCAATCCTCGTATTGTTATCATGTTGCAACAAAGGACAATACCCAAAATTTGAGATTTCTTCGGAATCAAAGACTGTAATCATAAACCACTTATTGACGCAGAAGTGACGAGGACAATGAAGAATCTAAGGGGCATCAAGAAGACAACACAAACAACACATAATCGACAAAGACAACGACGAGAAATCAATGCAGTCATATGGAATCAATAGGGATATCGATGGGAACAACGATGGAACCGACGGTGAGTCAAAATCAAAGGTAAAGAATTCAACATAGACTATATGGACATGACACACAACACAACATAAAAATTATATCTAATAGAATTCTTGTTCTTCAATTAAATCTTTTTAAATAATTTGAGTTGTTCCGATTATTCAAATTTTTACTAATCACACCAAGCCAAACTTGTCCTAAACTCTTAACCCATATGGTTTCAATCGTTAGATACTCATGTAGATATTGTTATTTCTCAGTTCACATAAATATGGTCCGGATTAAAAAACCGCATGTTGAACCGTAAGTCCAAAGAATTGTTTGATTTATATATATATACTAGTATTTACTCTGGCTTTGCGCAGAAAAAATCAGTTTTTAAAAAAGAATTATTTACATATATAATTATTTAAATAATATTGAATTTTAAAATCAATTTAAAAAATTATTTATATATATAATTTATTAATAATATTTAATTCTATTATATTTAATGGGAAATAATTTTTATTCTATTTTTTAAAACTAAACAATTTATGAATGTTATGAATTTATTTTTTAAATAAAATTTTTAAATAATTTATAAATTTTTTAATAACTTATGATTTTCTTTTAGTTTTGTTAATATTTATGATTTTTTAAAAAACCCTAATTCTTCTCTCACCTCCTTTCTCTCACCTCACACTTCCTTCCTGAGTTGCCTCCCCTCCCCTACCCTACCGTTCTTTCTCTCACCTCACACCTCCTTCCTCAACCGCCTCCCCTCCCCTCTCGAGACCTCCTA
>CM071873.1:3984717-4005034 GCA_036759665.1 Gynandropsis gynandra
TTTCTCCCCCCCCCCCGCCCCCCCCCTCCCCACCCGCCTCGCCCCGCGCCTTGCCTCTCCCTGCGCCTCCGCCCCCCTCCCCACCCGCCTTACCTCTCCCCGCGCCTCCGCTCCCCTCCCCACCCGCCTCGCCTCACCCCACCCCTCGCCCCGCGCCTCGCCTCACCCCTCGCCTCGCCCCGCGCCTCCGCTCCCCTCCCTAGTCGCCTCGCCTCACCCCGCACCTCTGCTCCCCTCCCCACCCGCTCGGAATGGTACAATCTTCTGGGTCGACTCCCACACTACCTCGCCTGCCCAACCTGTGTAATCGAAGAAAGGGGTGAAAGCACAAAGGAGAAAATCTAGGTTTAGGTTATGAGAAGTTTCTGAGGAGAGAGAGAGGAAATGAAGAACCAACGGTGGAGATCATAAGAACGTGTGAAGATCTGAGGGTCGAAAAATAAACCTTTCCCAAACAGTACAAAGAGTTGATCTAACGGCTAATAAATGGCCAACACATCTAAAAACAAAATCCAAAGGAAAATGTGACACGTGTCATATTTTACTGTTCACTATAGCATATATAAGATATATATATATATATGTTGGAATAGTGGAACTACAACCAGAGGTGGCTCAGACCATGTTCGAAAAGAGCATTCGAATATGACCTCAATAAATTTAGGACCTATTATTTAAAAAAAAATTAATATTTAAAATAAAAAAAATACAAAAGGGCCTATTTTAATTTTATGACATATGACCTCGTTTCTAACGTTTTTTTAGTTGAGTCGATCCTGACTACAACATAAGGGAGTATAGATGTTTTGCGTTATTTTTTTTTCAATCAATGTAATTTATATAGTCCAAATAAATTATGTTTTTGATTTGAAAAGAAGTTATATTCTTTATAAAATTTCGATATCTAGTACATTGAATTAAAATATTGAAATGGATAAATAAAAATTTATATGTTGAAATTTTAGATTAAATAATTTGAATTTATAAATTTAAATTTCTCAAAATGGAATAAAAGTAATAGAACAAAATATCAAAAATATTTTCTTAGGGCTTCATTGCTTCACATATATCTTCGAAACTTAATAAAAAAATTGGAAAAAGACATATGTACCTTTATATTTTGTTAGTGAAAACATATACGGTTTGACATTTTTTCGAAATGAAACATGTTTCAAAATTGAAAGAAATGAACGAGAGACGATTTCGAAGTTGAGAGAAATTTTCAGCGATTTTTTAGCGATTTTCAGTCATTTCCAGAAATTTCGAGCGATTTTCGAAGGTCGCATGGATAGCTCGGATTACAAGGATCGTATGGATCACAAGAATCGTATGAATATCAGAAATCATATAAATCACATGAATCATATAGATCACATGAATTATACGAGTCACAAACACAATTTGAAAATATTAATATTGTAAAAATAAAATTGGAGTTAAGATTTTTTTAAAGAAAACGTAGGATTGAAGTGCAAGAGAAAAACACAGTTGGGCCATTAGGTCTTTACGTTGGATCCGGGTCAGCCCAATATTGCAAAACCCTAGTAGGAGTTAACCCCTCATATAAAGCTCCTGGACGACGAAAATCTTTGCTTCGCAGAATCGAAAGCGCTGCAACAATGTCGAAGCGAGGTAAACATGCATCTCTCTCTCTCTCTCTCTCTCTGTGGGTGTCTTCCCGTTATGTATGTTCACTCATGTATTGCGTGTGATAGTGTTAGGTCGAACACTTTGAATTTAGTCTTGTCTGTTTTTTTCCTGAAAACTTATGACGAGAGAGAAAATTTTGTGTTTCGATTTTCATGAATCGTTGAGTTATATCTATGTATGTCCGTTTCAGTCTGATTATTTCTAGATTTTAGAAACTTAGGTTTAAAATTCTTACCTTGGCCTGATCTCTCTGCTAACGGTAATACTCCTGGTAAATGATATTCCACTAGTTGAAGGGTCTTCGATCTGATATCATAACATGGTGAATGTAATTTGATGTCCGTGTTTGTCTGTAAGCAATATCAATGGGATCTCTGATTTGGTGCGATCAATTGTTTGTAGGTCGTGGAGGTACTTCGGGTAACAAGTTCAGGATGTCACTGGGTCTTCCAGTGGCAGCCACAGTGAACTGTGCCGATAACACTGGAGCCAAGAACCTCTACATCATTTCAGTGAAAGGAATCAAGGGTCGTCTCAACCGTCTCCCATCTGCCTGTGTTGGTGACATGGTTATGGCCACCGTGAAGAAGGGTAAACCAGACCTCCGGAAGAAAGTGTTGCCTGCGGTCATCGTGAGGCAACGCAAGCCGTGGCGCAGAAAGGATGGAGTCTACATGTACTTCGAAGGTAATCAGAATGGATTACTCTGATATGTAATATGCAGTGAACAAGTGTGTTTTTGCAGTGAAATCTGACAAGTGTTTGTCTTTTTTCAGACAATGCTGGTGTGATTGTTAATCCAAAGGGTGAAATGAAAGGTACTCTCCATGTTCAAATCTTGGGCATGTACATGTTTGATACTAAAACACAAGTTGATGATGAACTATATATCTTTCTGGATTAGATTAAGCACAATTGTCTCTGCAGTTAGGTTCCATTAGTTTCACTTAAGAGAGTTTAGATTTATAAGATCGATAATGCATGAATCTGTCTGAGATTGGGAGTCTGTGAATCAGGATCTGCGATCACCGGACCGATTGGGAAGGAGTGTGCCGATCTGTGGCCAAGGATTGCCAGTGCGGCCAATGCTATCGTTTAGAACAGTCGAATTTTGAACCGTCTCTTGTGATCTGTTCTGAATTCCAGTTCATCCTTTATTTCTTTTGTAACAAAATTGCAAATGGTTGAGGAGACTTCGGTTATTCAGATTTTCTTAAGGATGAGTTTTGATAGTCTTTTGACACTGTCTCTTCGCATGAGTTAATGTATATGTTAACATGCATAATGCTTTTTATCTTCCTTTTTCTATTTATATTTTATTAATTTCTTAGACTAAAAAATCAAATTCTTAAACTTAAACCTAAATTATTTGAACAAAAAAAGTAGATTTTTCTACTAAATTATGAAAAGAAAATGTATTACATAACATTATCGTAGTGCATATATCATTTTTAAAATTATTATAATTACATTAAAGATAAAATTAATTAATATATAAATCTATAAATTTGCAACAAATTAATACGGTTTTATAGATTTTTTCCTAAAAAAACATAATTTTACTTAATCTGTTCCATTATTGGCCGTCAAAGATAGATCTTGTAGAACAGACATAAAATAGTCTTGATCCTTTCAAGAAATCTCAGCCGTTGATATGATAACCAGATCACCATAACCAAATCATTGGAAATCCAACGGTAGTTAGAGAAACAAAAAACACGTCGGAGGGAGAAACCGAATTATGCCAAATTCCGATTTGCCAGGAAGTAAAGAGGGTTTATGGGAAATCGAGAAGGCAAATATTAAGGGGGCAAAAGAGAAAAAGTATATTTGGTCTGTTCAATCATTCATTAAGGCATCTGTTCTTGATTCTGTTCTCGAATTTTGTCTTCCTGCTCTAGTAAGATTCCATCTCCTTTTTGGGGTTCTTCCCCTGTACACTGTTCGTCGTCATCTTCGATCGGATTATCTGGGTTCCGATCAAAATTTCGAATTGCGGAGTACAAGAATCAATTTGCTTTGCGGTGAGTTCTATATCCAAAAAGGTTTAGCCAATTTTAGTTTGCTGGAAGTTCATTAATGGGTGTCTTTTTTTTCTGGATTTAGTTCGATTTTCACGTTCGGAGTTGACGAGGTTAACCATCAGTGAACTCTGGAGAGCAATTTTTTGTTCTTATTGTGATAAATAACAAGCTTATTTGCGCATTAAATGTCAACCTTCCTTTATCTGGCTTTTTCTAGCTAAAGTAATCTGGTAGTAATTAATATGGTTATCATGTGTCTTTGTTGGGGTTTTAGCTTTGGTGGGATTCTTCCTCTTTGTGTTTATTATCTATAAATAATGACTTTGTGGTCTAATCTGTTGCTTGACTGGTAAAGTCAAATATCAACTCTGTCAGCTTGAAATGATCCATGAAATTTGTAGCGATATGTCTAATTTTGATGGGGTTTGAGATTTAGCCGTAGGGTGTTGACTTTTTCTGAATTAATTTTGCTATGTTTAACCAAGCTTTGTCTCTTAGATTTGTCCTCTTAAGGTTGAAACTTTCAGAGGTTGTCTTTTTTGGTTGCCTGGTTGTAATTTGATGAGCTTATTTCAACGGTTTAGTGCTTATGGCGACTCCTCCTTACACGTCCCTGTGGCTTATCAAAAGCCATATTACCTTTGTTAAAGTGGGTGTATATCATTGGGTTTGCACTGATTCCATATCTTATTTATGGCCTTTCTGGTTCCAGATAGATGCCTCATCGTCAGTGTGATAGTTATTACATGATCCATGGTTGAAACAGCTTTAATGTTTGGATAATAGAATACATCATCTTCCCCTCATTATTTTTATCCATTTGTTTGTGTATTTGTTGTAGTTTAAGAGAGGCCTTTAAGGGGAGAAAGAAGAAATCTGGTAAGAGAGAGCTAAGTGTTTATGATGTAAAGTGAAAGAAAAGTAAAGAATATTCCCGATTGTGTTTTGACAGAAGAAAAGATATGATTTGAAATATGGAATGAGAATTTGTTCAATGGTTCATGTCCTCTGCAAATAGTCGTTTTCTATATATAACTTATTGATGGCGAGTCTTATATTTCTCTATTCATGCATTATGCTCTTAGAAAAGCTAATGCACTTTTGAATTAGAATTTTGATATTTGTAGTCAATTTTTTATGGTTTATAAAAAGCGGAACAGTTTTGTAGCCTGTGGTCTAATTTGGTGGGCTGTTGTTTGCATTCTTGTTATATGACACTTGCTAACAAGTTCGATTACTCAGTGGCTATGTCTTCATTCTTTCCAGCCCTTCCTTCTACTTTAGAAGAGAGATACCAAAAGTTGCCGAACTCTTTTTGGGTCGCCTCAGGACAGGAACTGATGAATAATCGTGTACCCTGTCAGGCGTCCTCGTTGGTCTCTGGTGGCAGTGCTGGTGGACGTTTATTTTCATCTGTCTTGCCATATGAAAGGAATCTGCAAACCCAGCGTCCTGTTTCTACCATGTCAAGAGACAGACCGACTTTGTCTTGTGTACCAGGAGAAGGGCAGAGTGAAGCTTGTCCTTTGGAAATACAATCCCCATCACTGATTCATCACCCTCAAGAGCAGAAAGATATTTCTTGGTGTACAGATCCGCTTCTGGAGTTCTTTGAGTTCCCTGAGCATGTTTCTGTTCAGAACCCACCAGCAGAGAGCAGCCGAGGGGCTGTTTTATCCAAAGAACTCCAGAAGAAAAGCGAGTGGCAGGAATGGGCGGATCACTTGATCTCTGTTGATGATGGTCTAGAACCTATTTGGTCAGAACTTCTTGGGGATCCCAGTCTCCATAATCCCAATTCAAAGGTCTGGTTTCTCATTCTGTTTACTTTACAGTCTGCGAGTTTCTCGTTCAACTGAGTAGATGTACTTCTTTTCGATATTTATAACAAAGAAATTGTAGTAACAAGATGAATAATATGTAACAGAGAACACCACAATCTTCTGACATGCCAAGTCAAGAGGTAAAGATGGTAGCATCAGGGGAGCAATTGGCTGGCAGAAGCTCATCATCTAACGCTCCACCATCAAAGCAGCGGATGCGTTGGACACCAGAACTTCACGAGGCATTTGTTGAAGCTGTCAATCAGCTCGGTGGTAGTGAACGTGCGTAAGCGTTCTTCGTTTTTTGTGCCACGAAATTTAATATCAGAGTAATGCCTGTAATTTGGTGGAACTTAGAATTCTCTTGGCTTGATACTGCAATAATAGGAGCCACGCCTAAGGCTGTTTTGAAGCTCATGAATAACCCAGGGTTGACCATATATCATGTTAAGAGCCATTTGCAGGTTTGTCCTTATTCATATGTTTCATCCAATTTTCTCTACTAACCTTTGCTCATTTTTCACCTCTTATGATCTTTGTATCCGCTCGTTTACAGAAATACAGAACGGCCAGGTACAAGCCAGAGCCCTCAGAAGGTACAGGTATGGACTATATCAAGCTGCCTTTGGTTTATTCTCTGGTAAAGGTTATACGTTATAAGAAAAAATATATAATAACATAACTTTGTTTCCTTCTTGAGCAGAAGGATCTCTGGAGAAGAAGTTGACGTCCATAGAAGATATTAAATCTATCGACTTGAAAACGTAAGCGCATACTTCTTCCTGACCGTGAGGTATTTCAGTGTTATATGCGTCTTCTTGATGTTTGATTTATACTTTTTTGTTTTGCAGGAGCATTGGAATCACTGAAGCTTTACGTTTGCAGATGGAAGTTCAGAAACGTCTCCATGAACAGCTTGAGGTATGATTGCTCTGCATAACATTAATATATGCTCCTTATGTTCTTGATTCCTTCTCTCTGAGTTGTGTCCTGCGGAAAGGACAGTAAAGTATTGCTAAAATCTGGTGTTTTCCTCTGATTTTGATCCGATAACGTGCAGATCCAGCGGAAATTGCAGCTACAGATAGAAGAACAAGGACGGTATCTCCAGAAAATGTTTGAGAAACAACAAAAGATGCAAGAGAATCAGAACAAGGGATCCCATTCGGCTATACCAGATGATCACTCAGCTTCAATACAAGACCAGACATTGCCTTCCTCAGAATCTGCCAATTCAGAGCCACGGGCAAGGCAAGACAAAGCCACATCTTCGAAACCCGAGTTTGGTCTGGAGAATCAATCTGGTTCAGTATCAAAGAAACGTTTTAGAGAAGATTAGACACCGTAGACTGACATTAAAGAGCATTTACCCGAGAAGGGCATTGAAGGATAGGACTGTTCTTGGTTGCTGAATATAGAGGTTTTTGTGGGTGAGCCATTGTTGACCAAAGATGCAACATTAGCAGTTACTTTTTGTTCATTTAGAAGCTGACATTTTTAAACTACTTGTACATACTTCTACTATGATATATTTTTTTTTTTTGCTTTTGTTGGTCTCTCTAGAAGTTGCAGCTTGCAGCAAAATTTAATAATTATGAAAATCCTATTAATTGTAATTACATTTTTTATTAAGTTTTAATGTAATGATTAAAAAAGTGTTTGGATTAGTTTGAAGGGCGAACTGTATCAAGGGATGACGTGTACAAGCTGTAGGGAANAACAATGTGACGTGGCACCTTCGTACGTGAATGACGTGGTGAGGATGTCGGATTCCTCGCCCAGTGATATTAGCAGGCAGGTGGTCGTCGGGTCAAAGCAACTGCAGAGACTGGAGGATCCTCTTCGTTCACATTGTACAATTCGGACATTCCCACGTTCTGGGAACTATTACAACCTCGTACAAAACTGGTTGCATATATTGATATGTAACACATAGTAAACATTAACACCAAACAGAGATCACGAAGCAAAATCATTTAGGATTTCGGACTAATACAGTCAATCTCCGGACTGCAAACAAAGCAGAAGAGAAAACAGACAAAGACATGGAAGAGAGGTTCACTGGAGAAAAAGAATCAACTACCCAAGAGTTAAAATCATATAAATGAATCGAATCCTGTATAATCGGCTAAAAAATCGAAACAAAAAAGAGTAAAAAAAGGGGCTACAATGTTCCGACCTGGATTCTGATGGAATAATTAGAGAAGTTCCCCGGAAATGACCTGAGAAAGAATGTAGAAGCTGGCTATTCCGGTTTTTCTTTCAGCTGTTTCCTGTTGGAAGAGATTCAAAGTTGTTTTCTTCAGAAAGCTCTGAGGAATCTTCCCAATGCCTATGGTTATCTTCAGGGCAAAGCCAATATGATGAGATAAACACGTGACAAAAAAGTTAACTCATCAAGCCAAGTACCTTCAGCAGTATAAAGAATCTAGCTATGAACTTGGTCAAAGAAAGCATAAACAAAAAGCTTTCATGAAAAGCAAATGCTGAAACAGTCTATAGATATTGCTTGGAAGAACCTCAAACTACTTGGGTCATGTCTAAAACCTGAAAAGAATTCACCAAATTCTGGAAAGTGAGGTCCCTTAAGTTGCATAGTTTCCTTTTAGTTTTTTCATGTTAATGTGTTTTGCTTTGGTTCTGCTTCTAAACAAAATGACACGTCCACCATTGTCTTGGATAATCGGAGATATAGAGATCCTAAAATGATGATTAGCACGATTCATTGAGAGTTTTTAGATCTGGGAATCTCAGGCATCAACATTTATTACAAGAGACTGAATCCAGGGAGCATTACCTTACCTAGATAGATGGATTCAGAATGGGGCCTCTAATGACTCATCCCAGACTTCTCCACTTCCATTAGATGCATCTTCAACATCTTCTTCCATTGAAAGCCTGATGTATTCTCTATGAGCAAAACGGTCCCATTCTGTCAATGAAGGGTTTTCACGCTCCTGTTTTGTTTAACATTTTGAATGTACACCCGTGTCAAACGCCAACAGAGAGAGTAACATATTGAAACAAATCATGAACCATATATATATATATATATATATATATATATATATAAGTACCTGACGGATGAGGAATGGATCCCGTGTTTCAAAGGCCATGAATTTATTCAGATTAAAAAGAATGTTGAAGACACTTCCAGAGAGTTTAGAACCCTTCAAATCGTGCTGCGTGATGTAGCTCTCATTCTGTGGAAGAAGGAAACCAGAAATGATCAAAACAGAGGTAAAGCCATTGTAAAAGCTGTCTACATTCTCATGATGTGGTTATCAAGTTAATTATTTTAGGAAAAAAAAAACTTTCCTTTAAAATGAAAGATCGAAATTTTTTTATCATCATGATGAAATAAGACAAGCAGTCAAACCTCTGGCCCAATCATATCAATTATTTGACATAAGATATCATCGAAAATGACAGGCTCCTGTGCCATGCATTCCATTCGATGCAATTGCTCTTCATAAAAAAATTGCATCTCATTTCGCGTAAGAACCCCATTTCCATCCAAATCTATGCACTTGAACCTAACACAAGATATACTAATGTTAGATGAAAACACAACACGACAAGTTAAGCTCATAGCATTAAGTCCAAATAACATGGCTTACCAATACTCTAGGCTAGGCTCCGACGATTTATCTTCTTCCGCAAGAATAAAATAAACAAAGTCCTCATATCCCATCTTTCCATCAACTTTGCTAGTAAACTTCCTGGCGACCTGAATATAAATCCATGCATACCCATGATGACCATCTATCTCAAAGGAACTATTAAGTCCGGAACTAGGAAAGGAAACAGAAATAGAAGTGTTGAAATGGAAACATGCATCAAATAATCTCTGTGCATGCAGCAGACACCAATAATCAACCTAAAAGACCTAGCTTTTTGAGACCAAACCTGTGAGAATATTCTGTCTACAATCCGGTAAGTAAGAGCATGGTTTCCATATCGGATAAGGTTTTCTTTGTCTATCAAGAAATCATGATCTGTATCCAGCTCCCAGAACTTGCAGTATATGACATAAAAATGTTCATAAGAGAAGTACCTGGATTACCATGCAAATAAAAATGGAGTTAATTGAAAAAATTACCAAAGTTACACGGCTTACTGATCCATGCAACTAAAAACCCTGATATAATATTTATAACAAAAAATACTCCTTCAGTCACTACCTCAACACTTTGTTGATGTCTTCTTCTTCGTCAACGTGTAGCATTGCATCAATCAAATTGCCTTGTTTCAGCTCCCTAAGAGTAAGCCGCCCATTTCCAGCTTTATTTATGTAGTAATATATTCTGTAGGTTACAGTTTCAGCTGGTCCATAAAAACACAAATCATGTCAAATAACTCCAGTCTTGAAAAGGAAACCTTTGATACGCACCATCTTCAACAGAAGCAACATTAACAAATAAGAATGTTAACTCCAGACGTAGCAGTCCTCACGCAACACTTGTTTTGGACCAATACAAATCGATACAAGCATTACATGACTAATCAACGCATGAATCCATAATCTTTTCCAAAGAAAGCAGTGAAATAAAAAGACTTAATTGCAACAGTCAGAGGTTCGTCTTCTACATAACAAGGAACCAAATTTCTATTATGCTAAACAAGCACAATTCTGCTAACAATCGTACTAGAGTCATGTACTGTCGAAAAATAATTATCCAGTCCATTGGATGGTAGATGGGTCATGCCATGCCTGTCAACTTTCACGGACAACTTACAAGAAGATAGCTCGCGGAACAAATAGCTTACGAGCTGTATGCCAACACTTCTGCAACTTTTTTTCAAGGTCCTATTCACATGGAATACCATATCATCATATATATGAATCCACAATGAAGACTATCTTCCTCATTTTGTACTATAGTAAGATATTGCACACAGCAAACTCATAGTTCTTTCGAGCTTGTACAGTAGCTTATTATCGTTTACTTCAAAGAATAACATATACAACCAAATTCCCACAAATCTTCAGAATGCTGAACATCAATCCACAAGGAGAAACCGGAGAGGCAAAACGTTAATAACAACTCACCATATCTTTCCTGGAATTCAGGAGTGCTTTGCAGGAACTCCAAGCCGGGATGAGTTGCCAATAGTTCTTTAAGCATTGGCTTGAAATCATCCTACAAAAAAGAAAAAAGTGTTGGCAATCTATAAGGCAGACAGTATAAAAATGAGATTAGGAAAAGAAATTCAGAAGTGTGACAGAGCATGCCTATCGACAGAAAATTACCTTGACAAGGTAACTCTGATTTGGCTGCTTTAATATCTTGAATATTTGGGTTGCCGTATCCAATATCAACATGTTTCCATTTACCCAATAGTTAATAAATGCTTCTCTGCATTAAGTGAAAATAAATTAAACACCAAAGGAATCATAATGAATTATGCAATATCATGATCAGAAAGCTTTCGAGAGAATGGGTATAGAAAAGATCAACAGGACGAAGTATGCTGCAAAATATGCAAACATCAGAAATTGCGTGCTAGAAGCAATAGGAGCACACACCTAGTAACAAATCCTGTATTATTGACATCAATCTTCCTGAATAGCAAAGTGGAGAAGAAAGAGGGAAGCTTGCAGATGTCTCTGGTGACTAGTTTGAATTCTGATGAGTGACAAAAGAAAGTTGATAAGCCAGCCCTATAAAACATCATTTAAGATCTTTCATATACTCAACTCACCTTGCACCTGCAGTCCATCGATGTAACCAAAGAACAGGTGACTGATTCTGGATATACATTGTTCTTTCATCTCACGTGGTGGCGGTTGACCATTTTGAAAATAAAACTGCAAGCATTTTAATGTCCATCGTCTACTTATTCGAAGTCCCAAATGCAGGAAAATATGGCGTACAAAAAAAGTAAAACTTGCACTTATAAATACTTGCAGTTGCACAGGAAGTACAAAACCTGAGGTATAAGCTCTTTATCAGGTTCGTTGACTACTTTCAGTGGCGAACCTAAATTGGAAGGCGCAACCCTCTGTTTCGTCATACGCGGTGAACCTGTTGAACTTCTAGGTGAAAGTGGAGGAGCACTTCCCGCTGGAAAAATGGATGGCAAAGAATTGCTGGTTGCAGAATTTGTACCAGATGCACTTCCAGAAACATTCAGAGAACCTCCAGCTTTCACATCATTTAGCAAAGATTTAACCTAAAGACAAATAAAGGAAAGAGTATATCATAATTTGCACCAATTTTGCTGGGTATGACTAAAACTTTTACAATGCATTCTGGGGGAAGCAAGCAGAAAACAATGTCTTTCTTCTCATAGCCCAGTTCCAGGGTGACTAAATGGAAAGAACTTTATCACACCGCTATCTAAATCACCATATGTGAAGAGGTGACTTGAAGAAATAACCACATGTCAATCTTTTACGACGTGTAACCGGATAATTATGGACATAAAACATAAAAATTTTAGCAAGATACTGCAATTTCATGGCTGTTATGAAATTGATCAAAAATTAATTTCTTTAGCATTTCTATCAAACTTAAATGATAATGCATGAACAAATAAAGAGAATCCATACTCTATACATAAATTCCAAAATCAGTAGCCACCCGAGTTATTTATTATCTGTACAGTTCCAGGGACCTAAGCATTATCCCTTATGGTCCCCATAATGAACCCAAGCCACCTACTACCACCATTTCTAGAAGCACAAAAGCAGGAGAAGCAACAGAATTTTTACTTAACACTATGAAACTGTCAAAGATGTCATCTTTCATGGGCATGAGCACGTCCATTAATCTCATATCATCCCAGTTAGAAGAGTTCACATACTATTTACATCACTCGAACCGGGATCAAGTCTTGTATCATAATATCCGGTAATAACTTGTACTTTTACCATCCTAAAGACAAAAATATGACTGACACAAACAAAACAAAAAAAAAAGTTTTTTTTTTATATAATGAGCAAAATTCATAAAATCGAACCGAATACCTGCCGACGAGCTTCTGGAAGCGAAAGCCACAACTCGAAGAGCTTCTGCCCGAATTGGGGATTCGATTTCAGTACGTAGGGAGAGATTTCCGGAAGCTGCAACAAATCCGCATCCAGACAAGCCATGTCTCCAGCAACAACAACATCGACCTTACTCATTTTGACACAATCACATGAATATCAATGAACAAACCCTGGAAACCAAGTCAAATTCTATGTGGATAACAAAGACCGATAAATCGAGCAAAAGCGATCAGGAATTATCCAACAGCGAGCTGCGAAAAGTATGAGAAAAAAAACCCTAGATCTTCGAGAAGTAAAAGAATCGTTCTCCACGGATTTAGGAGGGGCGCAAGAGTGATTGGGAAGCGAGAAACTGAGAGGAAAAATGTGACCAGAAATGTTAAATCTCTCTCTCAGTTTCTTGAGAAAAAAAAAATTACTGAAATGGAAAACGATGAGGTGACACTTACCATTTACTCTCTGTGGTTTTGTTTTTGTATATCAAATTGATTAATACAATTATTTTCTTTTACATTATTCAAAGTTTGAGAGAGGATGTGTCGTACATAAATTTAGATCGAAACATTTTTTGGAGGTTTTCAATATATATTTATATATATCATATTATTGTGCATTAATTCGTCAAAATAAACCAACCCATAAATAATGTGTAAAAATATTTTGTTTAGGTTTGAGATAATACGAATAGGAAAAACTTTAATATAATTTTAACTCCACCTAATAAGGATACATAAAGTCGAGTTCGAAACCTTAACGTTATTACAAAATATATATATAAGATATTGAATATCTTAACATTTCTTAATAATTTTATGTCATGAAATTGAATGATCAACTAATTAATACTCGCATTCAATAGAAATAGTTCAAGAAAATTTCATTAAAAAGAATTGTCTTTTTAATATCTTTTTGCAAAATAATGTTCAAGTTCATGTTGTATGTTTGTATTTGTGTTCACGCTTATAATTTACGCTTTGTTATTATCTCAATCACAAAATTGTGATTGTAATCCAACAAATATTCAATTAATTTTAAAAAAACTTAACATCGATATTTAAAATTAAAAAGAGTTAAATGTTAGTTTATATAAGTTTAATATTTACATGTAAAAATTTATGATTTATTTCATATTCGACATATGACAACACAACAAAACATTCTAAATTATATCTAGATTTGATATTGGAACGTTGATACAACAATCGGAATCCAATACCGAAATATTCAAATCGTTACAAACAAACTCTAATATCATACCAAATATATATTTAAGCATAAATAAATCCAAAAATTAGTTTAATAATATGGGATGATCCAATATTGTATGTACGAGTCTATCATTCATGTGTTAAATAATGTAGAATAACACAATATGACAAAAAAATGTTCATTTAGAACAACACAATATAACAAATCTATGTTTGATGTACAAATATATGTTTATATATACAGCAATCAAAATAATTAATTTTAAAGTGGAAATATCAATTTTGTTTTGTCAATATCCGCAATATATTATATAATTATATATATATAGTTAATAAAATCTATCTTTTACAATTTATTTTATTGTTGAAGATATTGTTGGAAATATGTAAAAAAGGAAAGCTTAAAACAAAACTACTTTCTAAAAAACAACAAATTATATCTTACGGCAAAAATACATCTCAATCTATATTTTGTTAGATTTGACAAGATCATACTTATATTATTATGTTAGTCCACCTCCTTTACTTTAGTTCCTATATCAAACACATCTTATCGTCCTAAAGGATCTTCTAGCAACAACTCTCAGAATCGTCATTGCCCCTTATGTACTCATTGTGGTCTTCAAGACCATATTATCACCAAATTCTACTATCTCCATGGTTATCCCAGTGGCTATAAACAACCTATTTCTAGAATATTCAAACCAAAACCTTAAGATTCAACCATTTATTCTCCTCATATTAACAATTTTGTTTAAGATGTTGTAGTTTCTAGTCTGATATCTACTTCTAGAATATCCAACATTGGAGCTCATGCTTCTAATCTTTTATCCCAAGAGTAGTTTCATCAAATTGTCTCACATCTTAATTTAGTCCAAATTAACATCTTTTGCCCCAGACTACTTCTATACCTCAACTTGTGGATTCTACTTCTCATCTCTTTTTCCTTCGTCTATGACTCCATATCTTGTTAAGTCTTTATTTACTTTATTTTATTCATTCTTTGTTAATCTTGGTCTAGATATTCCTAGGAATGCTTGGATTATTGATTCAAGGGGCAAATTGAATGATCAACGAATTAGCACTTGTATTCAATAGAAATGTTTCAAGAAAATTTCACTAAAAAGAATTGTGTTTTTTAATATCCTTTTGCAAAATAATGCTCAAGTTTATGTTGTATGTTTGTATTTGTGTTCACGCTTATAATTTACGTTTTGTTATTATCTCAATCACAAAATTGTGATTGTAATCCAACAAATATTCAATTAACTTAAAAAAATTTAACATCGATATATAAATTAAAAAGAGTTAAATGTTAGTTTATATAAGTTCAATATTCACATGTAAAAATTTATGATTTATTTCATTCTCGATATATGACAACACAACAAAACATTCTAGATTATATCTAGATTCGATATTGGAACGTTGATACAATAATCGAAGTCCAATACCGAAATATTCAATTCATTACAAACAAATCTAATATCATATCAAATATATATTTGAGCAGAACTAAATCCAAATACTAGTTTAATAATCTGGGATGATCCAATACTATATGTACGACTCTATCATTCATGTATTAAATAATGTAGAATAACACAATATGACAAAAAAAATGTTGAAGATATTGTTGGAAATAGGTAAAAAACAGGAAAGCTTAAAACTTAAACTACTTTTTAAAAAACAACAAATTATATCTTACGGCCAAAGTAAATCTCAATCTATATTTTGTAAAATTTGACAAGATCATACTTATATTATTATGATATTTTGTCAGTCGACCTCCTTTACTTTAGTTCCTATATCAAACACTTTTTATCGTCCTAAAGGATCTTCTAGCAACAACTCTCAAAATCGTCCTCGTCCCTTCTATACTCATTGTGGTCTTCAAGCTCATATTATCACTAAATTCTACTATCTCCATGGCTATCCCAATGGCTATAAACAACATATTTCTAGAATTTCCAAACCAAAGCCTTAAGATTCAACCAGTTATTCTCCTCGTATTAACAATTTTGTTTAAGATGTTGTAGTTTTTAGTCTGATATCTACTTCTAGAATATCCAACATTGGAGCTCATGCTTCTAATCTTTTATCCCAAGAGTAGTTTCATCAAATTGTCTCACATCTTAATTTAGTCCAAATTAACATCTTGTGTCCCAGAGTACTTCTATACCTCAACTTGTGGATTCTGCTTCTCATCTCATATTCCTTCGTCTATGACTCCATATCTTGTTTAGTATTTATTTACTTTATTTTTATTCATTCTTTGTTAATCTTGGTCTAGATATTCCTAGGAATGCTTGGATTATTGATTCAGGAGCCAGTAGCCATGTTTGCAACATCATTACTATTTTCCTAATTTAAAACCTCTTTCTATTGCTTCTTTCATTTTACAATGGATCTCATTTCAATATTTCTTTCATAGGCAATGTTAATCTCTCTTCAACATTGGTTCTTAAGTCAGTTTTATGTATACCTTCTTTCAACTTAATCTCATAAGTATCAGTTTATTGAAACGAAATTCTAACTTCATTGTCTCTTTCACCTTTTCCTCTTGTTTCATACATGACACTATTCACGACTTGATGATTGAAAAAGGTGATGCGTCTCATATTCTGTATTTTTTGGATCCTTCGACAATCCCAATTCTTGCTCTTCTCATATCTTTAACCATCTGGCACAATATACTAGGTCATCCCCTTCAACAAAATCAAGTTTTTATGTTCAAAATATATCATTCATTCTTCTCATATTAATGATTCATCATCATTGTACAAATTTTCCTCAAGCAAAACAACACAAAGTTCCTTTTATTTCTAATAATAATCTTTCTACAAAACCCTTTGATCTCATTCATATTGACATTTGGCCCCTTTCCATGTTGAATCAATAAAATGATCATAAATTCTTTTTTAATCATTGTTGATATAACTCTCGTTTACTTGGATTTATTTCTTGAATTCAAAGTTGGATGTTCATATTGTCTTTCCAACTCTTATAGCTTATGTTGATAATTAGTTTCAAACTACTATTAAAATCATTAGGTATGATAATACCTTAGAATTACAATTAAAAAAAAAAAATCTCAGTAAAGGAATTCTCCACTTCCTTTTTTATACTTATACACTACAACAAAATTTTATGGTAGAACACAAACATCAACATTTTCCATCTCAAAATCTGTTGCTATTGATTCTTCCTTGGATCCCATCTTAACCCCTTCTATTTCATCTTCTATTATTTCCCATACACCTAAAAAAATATTAAAACCCCACATTACCTATCTGATTATCATCGCTACCAAATCAATCATCAATCTGTTCACTCATCCAACATCACTCCTTATCTCATTTCTTCCTTTATTTCTTATTCTAAACTATATATTCCTCATAGATTCTTTTCTTTAAACATTAACATTATTTCAGAGCTTAAAAATTTCAAAGAAGCTAATTTATCACCTGATTGGACAACAACTATGCAAATTAAACTAAATGCTTTAATAAACAATAAGACTTGGTCTATCTACTATTAACTTGTTAATAAAAGATGTGTAGGATGTAGATGGCTATATAAAATAAAATACAATGATGATGGAACCATAGATAGATACAATGCACGTGTAGTAGCTAATGGCTTTACTCAAATTAAAGGTATTGAATGTATTTATACCTTTAGTCTTGTAGCAAATATGATGACTGTTCGAATAATATTATGTCTTGTTTCATCTTATAAAAGGATTGTAATTCAAATGGATGTATCTAATGATTTCTTAAAAATTGAGAGTTAAATAAAGAAATATATGAGTTTACGTCGTGGATATGTTTCAAATGAAATTCCCTCATAAGGATGTTTGTAAACTTAAAAAAAATGGATTAAAACAATCTCCACGTCAATGGAATATAAAATTTTCATTTGTTTTGTTGTCATATGGTTTTATGTGGTCTATGTGTGCTTGTTTTACAGATTTACTCACTCATTTGTTGTTTTATTGTTATATGTTGATAATATTTTAATTATTGGAACTGTAGTTTTGCTATTGAGTATTTGAAACAGATTTTGCTTTAAAATTCTAAGATAAAAGATTATGGTTCTTGCAAATATTTTTTAGGGTTTTTCGTAATAGTAGTGGGAAATGTTTGAGCCAAGAAAATGTATCCTTGAAATCTTAGAAAATTTTGGTATTTTAGAATCCAAACCGGTAACTATACCCATGGAATGTCAAGTTTTCGACTAATGATAGTGATTTGTTGGTTGATCTTAAGTATTACATAAAGTTAGTTGGAAAATTGATTTATCTCACGATAACGAGGCCATATATTTTCTTTTTCGTAAACAAGCTAAGTCAATATATGTCATTTTCTACCTAACTATAATTATCTGTTGCCAAAATAGTCTTAAGATATCTTAAAGCATGCCTAAGGACTGTTTATCCTTTAATTCCTAGTACAAAACTATCGTTTTTTGCACACACATATTGGACTTCATATTTGGATTCACGTAGATCAAACACTGGTCATTTTGTTTTTATTAGTAACTCACTAGTTTCGTGAAAGTAAAAAAAATATATGTTACAATATATTGAAATAGTACATAAATGGAATATCAAACAATGACTAATACTATTTGATATGGATTTCTAATCTACTTCATTTCTGAGTTATCTATTCCTACAACCTTACCCACTTTGATATAATAATGTTTATATAAATGCAAAAGAGTGATGTATTATGTTTTTACAAATCAATAAAATATTTTTTTCTCTCTCATCTTTTCTCTCATTCCTCGACGACTCCTTTTCAAATTCTTGTTCCCAAAATCTACAATCATCTTCTTTAATTTCTTCAATTTATTCAGTCTCAAATCAAAGAGAGATCAAAATTATGCTTGCAATCCAAATGTTACACCGATTACACAAAACTACATAAAGAATAATTTGTGAGTAATTAAATAAACCGTTCATAGTGAACTAACAGGGTGAAGTGAATCGATGTAGATATTGATGTCAAAAACATAATATGATTACATTTTTTAAGAATGCAATAGGATGATATCTTATAAAATTATGAATACTCATCTCTAATATTTTAGTTTTCGGAGATTATTAGTATCCTTATAAAACTTTGTGTATTGTGAAACTTACTGCATACAAGATTAAAATAATTTATTGTTGTAACCTTAAGAGATTTGGTCTTGAAAAAATGCATGACCATATATAATTAAATAATTGTAGGATTGGTATGGTTTTAATTTTCGAATTTGGTAGGATACTATTTTAAAAGTGTAATTAACGAAAATCTCACTGTTTATGCAAACCATTAACTAGAAAAATTCTGATTTCCAGAAATGGTCAAAACTTATTTATGACATATATATGGAAGGTGATTTGGTAAGCTTATAAAAACGAGGAGAAATCTCTTGAGTAGAAATACTTATACAACTCGAAATTACTTTTTTTAAAGAAAATATAATATTTTTTAAAAGGGAGGATAATGGGCGCGAAAGCTTTGGTGGCTTGTGTTCTTGCGATTGTTTTGATGGTTTCATGGCTTCCTCACTCCACTTCGACATCTGCTGGTTTGTTATCTTTTTAACTCTATCTTTTTCTCTTTACATGAAATGAAGATACAAAAATTTAACCCTGTCTTTTTCTCTTTATATGAAATGAAAATACATTTTCTTTACGAGTTATACATAAAAAATGTTTGTGAGTATTTTTCTGAATTCTTCTAAAGTTAGAGAGATATATAGAGTTTTTTTATATAGAGATTTTTGAGTTTTTTTCAATAATTTATTGAATCATTTTTTAAAATTTTTAGAGATGTTGATTTGAAAAACTTTTTTATAATATGAAAAGGAAAGATGATATTTTTATAATATTTACGTATGATAATTATATTCGAATTAATATTAACTAAAAATAATTTTTAGAACAAAAATATTTTAGTTAAGTTACTTTTAACCAAAATTTGATAATGAAATCGCATATTATAATGATTCATATTATTAAAGAAAACTTAATATATACATATAATGTATGATTGTGGTTGACTGGTATAGGAACGAAAGCGGTGGGTCCGGATGGTAGACTATCGTGCATCGGGGTCTGTTCGGGGATGTACGGATCGCTGCAATGCAATGACGATTGTCTCAAACAGAAGCAGACGCCTAAGTTCGCCGGTGGATTCTGTGTTCCTGAGATGGACAATCAATGTTGCTGCGTACGCTAGAACCACTCCCATCCTCATTATTTGCGTTTGCGTTTAGCTATTGTTTTTCCTACTTGCTCTCGTTTTCTTTGTTTGATGAAATTTCTCTAGTTTTTCATAATTTAGCATACGCCATATGAATAAATGATAGCACTTATTAATTTATTTCGAAACAAATCGAAACTTACTCTGATCAACCTATTTCGAAACAAATCGAATCTCACATTTAAGTTTGTAAGACCCGATTCAAATCAACCTAACTCATTTAATAACGAGTCAATTGACAATACCATTTATACATCATAATAAATCCCTAATTTGAATGAGGTTCCTAACATTAAGAACCAAATCTTTAAACTATAATATACGAACAATATCATATATTTTCTATGGAAATTTT
>CM071873.1:4051836-4062771 GCA_036759665.1 Gynandropsis gynandra
AAACCCAAAATCGAATCCAATTTTGTCAAAATTAAGATTAAATTGGGATTAAATCGAGTCAAAATTGAGTCAAAACTATGTCAAAATTGAGTTATATTTGAATCAAAACTAAAATTAAAATTTGGTCAAAATTAAAATCAATTTTGACATAGTTTTGACTCAATTTTGGACTCAATTTAACTTAATTCGGATTAAATCGGATTTTAATTTATACTTAATTTGGATTAATTAGGATTTAAATCAAGTCAAAATTGAGATAATAATTTATTATTATTAAAATTAAAATTAAAATCAAAATTAAAACCAAAATTAAAATTAAAACCAAAATTGAAATCAAAATTAAAATCAAAATCAAAATTAAAATTAAAATCAAAATTGGGTCAAAATTAAAATTGGGTCAAAATTGGGTCAAAATTGAAATCAAAATGTGGTCAAAATCGGAGGGGTTTTAGGTAGATTTGTGATAATTGAGGGGGAATAGGATAAGGTCAAAATCGAGGGGGGAATAGGATTAAAACATGATAATCGAAGGGGAAATAGGCTGAAACTGAAAATCGAGGGGGGATAGGACTAAAGCATGAAAATCAAGGGGGGAATAGGCTGTTTTTCTAAAATAAAATAAATTAACAATTTTAATAGTTATTTATTCATGAATTAAATATAACAGTATTAACGTATAACTGTTTTTAGATCTAATCTAATTAATTTAAAATTTATATCAATGATAAGACATAATATTATTTAATATTCGAAAATATATCAATATTTTGATCATAATATACATTATGAAATTCAATTTAACACGATAATCTTGATCATGACAATTTCTTTCAAACTCTCATATTATTTGTCAAATATTATTCGTCTGAACATGGAAGACATCGATGAACAATTTTTCAATTATTGTTTTCCCAATTTTTTCTGTCTAATCGGTTTCAAAAGCTTGACTATAACAGTCTAAATTACATATTAACATCACAGAAACACTTTAATAAACATTAAAGAGAGTTAGGAATTCGCGCAATGCACAAAATGATTTATATAAACATATTATTTTACTATTAAAAAATATTAAATTTTAAAGTTTTCATTTCATTATATATGTTATATGAGATGACAAATTGAAGAGACACAAAAAATTAGTAATGTGAACAACTAAAAAACCAATACTTTTTTATATTTATTAATATAATAATACTAAATCTTTATTTTTAAAAATAATAACATGAATATATAATGTTTTAAAAAAAACTATGTTCATTTTCAAAATGTAAAAATTTTAATATTATATTTTAAAAACTTTACCTATTGCTTAACATTAATGGTTAAATTAGTCATTTAACCACCGATTAATGATAAATTTTATAATGTATTTTTTAAATAATGATATAACAAATTTCTTTGTAAATTTCAATTTATAAAATAAATAAAGATGCTCTAAAAACCTACAATATTCATTATAAAATATCTCACACAAATCACATGATTCATATAATTTAGATCATCTTTTTTCTTTCTTAAGAGGTTAAACTTATTATTTTTCTTTGTAAAAATAAATTTATTTTGTTTTTCTAAATAAATAAAAGTTATGTATACAAATTTTAATTTGTATAATAAAATTATATGTTATGAAAATATAATAAAAGATAAATTATAACTTCTTAATATTATTAATTATTTTTAATAAATTTAATTCAATAGTATAACTATATTAATGATTAAATTTAAATTGAGAATTTTTAGATCTTTTAATTTATTATATAAATCTTTTCTTTTATTTCATCGACATTAACATATGCTAATTTGCACATATTTTCTTTTTAAGAAGAAAATAAGAATAACATTAAAAAAGAAAGAAAAAATTTAATATGAAAACCAAATTGTTTATATAAAAAACATATTTGATGTTGTGGATGCTTAGATGACTAAATTATTTAATAATATAAATTATTTAATTTTTCATGCAATTATTTTTTAATCAATTATAAATATTTTTAAAATAAATATATTCTTTTTTAATTATTTTTTTACTTTTTTTAAAATAATGTATTTGTAGTTAATGTTTAAAACACGAAAATTAAATTGTCTAAAATTAATTGAAGAATAATTTAGTTTATTATATTCAAGTTTTTAGTTTATAGTTCATCAATTTATTTTTTTTAAAAGTTTTAAAATTTTTTAAGCAATTTTTATAAGCTTAAAATATTTTGAATTTCAAAACTTTTATAAATATTTCCCATTTTTAGATAATAAATTTAAATATGGCAATCAATGTTTGATATACAAATATATGTTTATATATATGGAAATCAAAATAATTAATTTTAAAATGGAAATATCAATTTGGTTTTTTCATTATCCACAATATATTATAATTATATATAGTTAATAAAATCTATCTTTTACAATTTATTTTATTGTTGAAGATATTGGTGGAAATAGGTAAAAAAAGAAAGCTTAAAACCTAACGTACTTTTTAAAAAACGGCAAATTATATTTTACGGTCAAAATACATCTCAATCTATATTTTGTCAGATTTGACAAGATCATATTATTATGATATTTTGTTAGTCGGCCTCCTTTACTTTAGTTCCTATATCAAACACTTCTTATCATCCTAAAGGATCTTCTAGCAACAACTCTCAGAATCGTCCTCGTCCCTTCTGTACTCATTGTGGTCGTCAAGACCATATTATCACTAAATTATACTATCTCCATGGCTATCCCAATGACTATAAACAACATATTTCAAGAATTTCCAAACCAAAGCCTTAAGATTCAACCAATTATTCTCCTCATATTAACAATTTTGTTTAAGATGTTGTAGTTTCTAGTCTGATATCTACTTCTAGAATATCCAACATTGGAGCTCATGCTTCTAATCATTTATCCCAAGAGTAGTTTCATCAAATTGTATCACATCTTAATGTAGTCCAAATTAACATCTTGTGCCCCAAACTACTTCTATACCTCAATTTGTGGATTCTACTTCTCATCTCATATTCCTTCACATCTATGACTCCATATCTTGTTAAGTCTTTATTTACTTTATTTTTATTCATTCTTTGTTAATCTTGGTCTAGATATTTCTAGGAATGCTTGGATTATTGATTCAGGAGCCAATAGTCATGTTTGCAACATCATTACTATTTTCCTAATTTAAAACCTCTTTCTATTGCTTCTGTCATTGTACAATGGATCCCATTTCAATATTTCTGTCATAGGCAATGTTAATCTCTCTTCAATGTTGGTTCTTAAGTCAGTTTTATGTATACCTTCTTTCAGCTTTAATCTCATAAATATCAGTTTATTGATATGACATTCTAACTTCATTGTCTCTTTCACCTTTTTCTCTTGTTTCATACATGACACTATTCACGACTTGATGATTGAAAAAGGTGATGTTTCTCATATTCTGTATTTTTTGGTACATTTGACAATCCCAATTCTTGCTCTTCCCATATCTTTAACCATTTCGTACAGTATACTAGGTCATCCCCCTTCAACAAAATCAAGTTTTTATGTTCAAAATATATCATTCATTCTTCTCATATTAATGCTTCGTCATCATTGTACAAATTTTCCTCAAGTAAAACAACACAAAGTTCCTTTTATTTCTAATAATAATCTTTCTACAAAACCCTTTGTTCTCATTCATATTGACATTTCGACCCTTTCCATGTTGAATCAATAAATGATCATAAATTTTTTTTAATCATTTTTGATATAACTCTCGTTTACTTGGATTTATTTCTTGAATTCAAAGTTGGATGTTCATATTGTTTTTCCAACTCTTATAGCTTATGTTGATAATTAGTTTCAAACTACTATTAAAATCATTAGGCATGATAATACCTTAGAATTACAATTAAAAAATCTCCTAAATAATAAAGGAATTCTCCACTTCCTTTCTTATACTTATATATCACGACAAAATTTTATGGTAGAACAGAAACATCAACATTTTCCATCTCAAAATCTGTTGCTATTGATTCTTCCTCGGATCCCATCTTAACCCCTTCTATTTCATCTTCTATTATTTCCCATACACCTAAAAAAATATTAAAACCCCACATTACCTATCTGATTATCATTGCTACCAAATCAATGATCAATCTGTTCACTCATCCAACATCACTCCTTATATAGGCACTAACCTTCTGTCTCTCCACTGCTTCCTAATCTATCCTCTCTCCCAGTTGCTTTTTCGTAGCTTGATTGGATAACAAAGATCGATAAATCGAGCAAAATCGATAAGGAATTATCCAACAGCGAGCTGCGAAAAGTACGAGAAAAACCCTAGATCTTCGAGAAGTAAAAGAATCGGTCTCCACTGATTTAGGAGGGGCGTAAGAGTGATTGGGAAGTGAGAAACTCAGAGGAAAAATGTGACCAGAAATGTAAAATCTCTCTCTCTCTCTCTCTCTCTCTTGAGAAAAAAATACTGAAATGGAAAACGATGGGGTGACACTTAGCATTTACTCTCTGTGTTTTTTTTGTATTTCAAATTGATTAATACATAATAATTTTCTTTTACATTATCCAAAGTTTGAAAGAGGATGTGTAGTACATAAATTTAGAACAAACCTCTTTTGGAGGTTTTCAATATATATATATATATATATATATACTAGATATTACTCGTGCATAGCACGAATTTTAAAATTATTAAAATTTAAAATAATAAGTTTGAATATAATATAAGATGTATACTTTTTAAATGAAGAAAGGTATATAGTTGTATTGATTAATTATTTAATTTATAGTAATTATATATTAACAGTTAAATATATTCAACGTTATACAAAAATACAAAATAAGTATCTTCAAAGTTAGATAGATTTTAAAATTAATAAAATTAAAATTAATAAATAATTTGAATATAATATAAGATGTATAATTTTTACGTATTAAATATATATCAACATTTTAATATATTCATCGTTAGATGAAAATAAATAGTAAGTATATTCAACGTTAGATTGAAATAAATATTGAAAAGTTTTTAGTTCAAGTAATAAAATAATTTTAATAATTTTTTAAGTTATACTTATTTGTTTTATGATGATATTTATGAAAATATATAGTGGTATAATTTTTTAAAATATTGTTCGATAAATTTGTGAGTGAGAGTGATTTAATGAACAAAACTTTGAAATGTTTACTGTGATATATGATCATTTATTTTTTTATTAATTGATTAAATTAAAATAATAATTCAATTTAAGTAATTAAAACATACCAATTTCATGGATAATATATTCACTATAATCTAATAGAAAATTTAAATAAAAATAAAAGTTAATAATCGAAGACATATAAATAAAACAAACTTTAATTAAGAATTACAAAAACAAATTATATATGATTAATGGATAATAGAAATATTATAATTTTGTACTTGAAAAAATGGAAAAACATTTATTTGTTATTAGTAATAGTAATAGTAATAACAACAAATAATATAATTTATGAGCTACAAAAATTAAAATAATATATATAAGAAATACCTAAATATATATAAGAAATTTTAATGTTTCTTTGAGAAACATATACTTTTGGATGGAATTGCCACAACATGGGCATTCTTCTTTGCAAGAATTATTGCAGTAGGATAATAATGGTTAGGAGGATTTGAAAGGCATTACGGACGATTGATCTTCTAATATGCAAGTTTCAACAATTCTCATTCTTTTTTTTTCATGTATGATATATGAGTAAAAATGGAAAATTTACGTAGGAGTAAAATAAATTTTAATTTATTATATTAAATATGTAATTTCTAAGTATGAAACTTAATATTATAATTGTTATTAAAGTTAAAAACATGAAAGTTGTTATTAATAACTATAAAGATGAAAGTTATTTTTTTGAAACCTTACCACTCTAAAATTTAAATGGAAAGTTATAATTTAACTAAAAAAATCATTTTTATAAAATGTGTAATCTAAAATAAATAGAAATAATTAATATATATATATACATATATATATATATATTAAAACAAAGTGATTTTAATATCGATTTAATTAATTAAAATCAAATAACTTTTCTTTTATTTTACGTCAATATTAGTTATATAGTTATAATTTTAAATTTTTTAAACTAGCATATGAATTATTTATTACATAATTAATTCGATTCAATATTTTTTAAATAAAATATTTTTTAAAACTTTTTTGAATAATAAATATAGCACACAAAAAATAAATTAATTAATTTATATAGATATATAAATTTTCAACCCAATATTTTTTACATAATTTATTTGATTCGATTTATTGGAAATTAATTTTTGTAAGTGATTTATTTTACACCGTATACCAATATTTTTAAAATTAAAATATACGAAAAACATTTTAAACAATTATAATAAAAATATAAATTATAAAGAAACATGGAAATTAATTCTTTTAATAATATTATAATTTAATATTACAAAAAAAGTTAAAAAAACAAAAGAATAAGTAGATTAATATATATTGAGATATATGTAATTGAAATATAATAAACTAAAAAAAACAATAGAATGAATATATTAATAAAATAACTAACTTATATCTTTGGTTCTTAATAAGCTATAAACATGGAAGTTGTTTTTTGAAATCTTCCCATTCTAAAATTTAAGTGGGAAGTTATAATTTAACTTTAATAATTAAAATAATTTTTTATAAAATGTGTAATGTAAAACAAAACAAAAATATTAATAGTTATAAACGTGAAAGTTGTTTTCGAAATTTTCCACCATAAAATTACTAAACTATAAGTGAAAAGTTATAAAATAACACGGAGAATATTTTAAAATAACACAGAAGATATTTGAAAAAAAATTATAATAATTAACAAATAAATTTTTTTGTAAAATATATAACTTCAAATAAATAAAAATAATATATATTAAAATAAAATTAGGTTAATATCGGATTTCATTAATTAAAGTTAAATATTTTTTTTTAAATTTAACTTATGAATTATTTATTACATAATTAATTTGATTCAATATTTTTACAATAAAATATTTTTTAAAGCTTTTTTAATAATAAAAGCACATGAAAAATTAAGATATATGAAACAAATTTAAACAATTATAACAAAAATATGAATAAAATTATTAAACTTTAATTATTATTTTTGTTAAGACCAAAAATAATAATCACATCAATTATTTTTATTAAAAAAATTGTTTAATAATAATTAAAAAATTATTCAAACTAGTTTATAATTGTTTAAAAAATAATAGATTGTTTTAACAATTATTCAAGAAATAAAAATTTTAATATTTTATAATTGTTTAAAACTATTTAAAATTGTTTAAACAAATAATAATTTCAAAAATGAAAATTAAAAATTTTTGAAACAATTATTATTTAAAAATATGTAATTTTAATAATAATTGTTTAATTTTAATAAAAAATTAAAATTGTTTAATTTTAATCAAAATTAAACAATTTTAAATTAAACAAATAATAATTTTAAAATTTTTATTTGTTTAAACAATTTTAATAAGAATTGTTTAATTTTAATAAAAATTAAACAATTTTAAAAAATAATAGATTGTTTAAACAATTATTCAAAAAATAATAATTTTAAATAGTACATAATTGTTTAAAACTATTTAAAATTGTTTAAACAAATAATAATTTTAAAAATTAAAATTAAAATTTGTTTAAACAATTATTATTATTAAAATTAAAATTATAATTGTTTAAACAAATAATAATTTTAAAAATTAAAAATCTATTATTTAATAGATTGTTTAATAAATTTTAAATAATTTTATTTAAAATTATATTGTTTAAAATTGTTTAATTATTATTTTTGTTTAATAGGAACAATTATTATTAAAATTTGTTTAAACAATTATTATTAAAATTATTAAAATTGTTTAAACAAATAATAATTATTAAATTTAAACAATTATTATTTAAATTTTAAAATTTGTTTAAACAATTATTATTAAAATTAATTATCAATACTCGATTTTACAAAAAACACAAAAAAATTGAATTTATGTTAAATATTAGTAACATTTATTTTAAAAGAGATATTGTTTGATCTAATACGTTTTAAAAAAAATCTATTGAAAATTTATATTTCTATCAACTTAAATCGATTAAGTGGTTATATAATTCTAATATAAAAGTTTCAAATTAATATTTTACTTATTTATTACATACTGAATTTGATTTTATATTTTTACAATAAATATTTGAAGGGTGAACACGAAGAATAACAATAAAAATAGCATCAAATCCGTTATGTAATAAATAATAACTATTTTTACAATAAAAATTTGAAGCGTAGTAATCGATTATTGTGATTGCCATACTGATTTAAAAATTCTTAAAATTTCAACTTTGATTTTACAATTTTTTATGTGTTATCCAATATGTTTGGTAGGTGACACTTGAAGAAACATTGTTTCAATTATAAAATAAAAACAAATAGGTGACACTTGAAGAAACATTGTTTCGATTATAAAAAAAAACAATTAGTTAAAAAATGAAGCAAATTGAATTAATAATTATTAAAATATTTACTTTAAATTTGCAGAATTTATACACCAAGAATATCATAATTTTTTTTCGTTAAAATAAATTTATGAGAGTATGGAGATATATATAAAAGAATAATGAATTGAAGTTATAGTGCTTTTACGGAGGAAATTAATTTTTAAACTAAAAGTGTGAAGTTATTAGTATTCGTGGAAGTTATGCTAAAATAATAATTTAATTATAAATTTATTGTTAGGTTTTAAACTTTATTAAGATCTAAATTTATATTCTTAAACATTTTGTGATAATAAAATAATTTTAAAATTTTAAAATTATTTGTGGAAGTTAAAATAATTAACAATTAAATTATTTATTTATGATTACGGATAAAAAGTAAAAAGATCAAATACTAATTTAAAAAATATTTGAAATAGAATCAAATGATTTTAAAATTATAATCTTAAGCATTTTATAATAAAAAATAAATTAAACTAAAGCATAATAATTCTTGATAAACATAATTACAAATACATAAAATAATTTTTGTTGAATAATATTTATATTTAACTACTTTAAAATAAAATATTTAAATTTAAATTTAACGATTTTTTAAAATAAAATATTTTAAAAATATTTTTTAAGATTTTCTCTCTCTAGTTTTTGTATTATTGTGAACTCGTCAAAATAAATCAACCGATAAATAATGTGTAAAATATTTTGTTTAGGTTTGAGATAATACGAATAGGAAAAACTTTTATATTATTTTAACTCCTCCTAATAAAGATATATAAGGTCGAGTTCGAAACCTTAACATATTAAAAAATATATAAGATATTGAATATCTTAACTTTTCTCAACAATTTTATGTCATGAAATTGAATGATCAACGAATTAGCACTCGTATTCAATAGAAATGCTTCAAGAAAATTTCACTAAAAAGAATTGTGTTTTTTAATATCCTTTTGCAAAATAATGCTCAAGTTCATGTTGTATGTTTGTATTTGTTTTCATGCTTATAATTTACGTTTTGTTATTATCTCAATCACAAAATTGAGATTGTAATCCAACAAATATTCAATTAACTTAAAAAACTTAACATCGATATATAAATTAAAAAGAGTTAAATGTTAGTTTATATAAGTTCAATATTCACATGTAAAAATTTATGATTTATTTCATACTCGATATATGACAACACAACAAAACATTCTAAATTATATCTAGATTCAATATTGGAACGTTGATACAATAATCGGAATCCAATACCGAAATATTCAAATTGTTACAAACAAACTCTAATATCATATCAAATATATATTTGAGCATAACTAAATCCAAAAACTAGTTTAATAATTTGGGATGATCCGATACTATATGTACGAGCCTATCATTCATGTGTAGATAATGTAGAATAACACAATACGACAAAAAAATGTTGAAGATATTGTTGGAAATAGGTAAAAAAAGGAAAGCTTAAAACCTGAACTACTTTTTAAAAAACAACAAATTATATCTTACGGCCAAAATACATCTTAATCTATATTTTGTCAAATTTGACAAAATCATACTTATATTATTATGATATTTTTTCAGTCGACCTCCTTTACTTTATTTCCTATATCAAACACTTTTTATCTTCCTAAAGGATCTTCTAGCTACCACAAACATATATATTTCCACAAACTTAATACATGCATATTTAAAATTCAAGATTAGGGATGAAATTTGGGGACTGATATTTCCGTCCCTAAATTTAGGGACAGATTATACACGGATTAGGGATAGAAAATGAAATCCGTCCCGAATTCGTCCCCAAATTTGGTTACAGAAGAGTCGTGCCTAATCCGTCCCTAAATACGGACCAATTAGGGACGGAATAGTACGTCGTCCCTAAATTGGAGACGACAGGTCATCTGTCTCTAAATTTGGAGACGGGCAGGTCATCCGTCTCCAGATTTGGGACCGTCCCTAAATTTAGGACTTTAAAAACCATTTTAGGGACGGTTTCGGGATGAATTTTCGGAAAATTAATCTTTTAGTCTCCAATCCGTCCCTAATTCGTGTATAAATAATCTCTTTAACCCCTCAACAATTGATCCGTTTTCATAAGCAACTCTCATATAATTTTCACCGCATATCTTCTATAGTGTTCGCGATATAATGACATCTTCATCAAGATCGAACATTTTCGATTCTAGACAATGGATGTACAGAAGAATTAATCCAGAATCTCAAAGCGTATCGAAAGATTTATAGAAGGCGTCACACAGTTTATGACAATGGCGACGAATCAACAAGTTTACAAAGAAACGGGTACGTTGGTTTGTCCATGCGTCAAATGCAAGAATGAAAAATTTGTTAATGAGAGAACTGTTTGGAAGCATCTTTATTTAAGAGGATTTACCCCGAATTATTTCATGTGGTTATGTCATGGAGAAAA
>CM071873.1:4082805-4103225 GCA_036759665.1 Gynandropsis gynandra
TGATAATGGCATGGGTCGTATGGTCGCATATAATGATCAATACATACGAAATCGACAAATTTACGGATTAACAATGATAAAATGTCAAAAAAACAATCAAAACAATACATTTAAAACGTCAAACTAGTTAATGCCATTTGAGGGTCGCATGGCCGCATATAAAGATCAACTTATGCGAAATCCACGAATTTACGGATTAACAATGATAAAATGTCAAAAAACAATCAAAACAATACATTTAAAACGTCAAACTAATTAATGTCATTTAAGGGTCGCATGGGTCGCATGGCCGCATATAAAGATCATATTATGCGAAATCCACGAATTTACGGATTAACAATGATAAAATGTCAAAAAACAATCAAAACAATACATTTAAAACGTCAAACTAATTAATGCCAATTGAGGGTCGCATGGGTCGCACGGTCACAATACATGCGAAATTGACGAATTTACGGGTTTATAATGATAAAATGTAACAGACCAATCAAAACAATACATTTACAACGTCAATCAATGGTTAAAACAGATTATGACCCATGTGTCCCTATTTGAGTTGTGTATAACCAATGTCTGTGCTAAAAAAACGATAGTAGTGTTTTAAGAACTCGTCGGATGAGTTTGACAAAATTTCAAAAAATACATTCAACATTGTTTTCAAATGTCGATAGTATTTATATTATAGTCTATATTGATCCGAAATTGATAATGGCATGGGTCGTATGGTCGCATATAATGATGGATACATACGAATCGACGAATTTACGGATTAACAATGATAACATGTCGAATGGGTTCTAATTTAATCCAATTGAGGGTCGCATTGGTCGCATTAGTCATATTTGTTCGCATGAGGTCGCATTGGTCGCATGAGTCATATTTGTTCGCATGAGTCATATTTGTTCGCATGAGGTCGAATGAGTCGGATGGGTTCTAATTAAATCCAATTGAGGGTCGCATGGGTCAGATTATAATGAAGAATTTGTCGAATTATAAGGATGAAAGTCTCAAAAGGTTTAATCAAAATAATACAAATAATATAGTATTACAAATTACTAACTAACAGACCTTTCTTTTTTTTGAAGTCGGCGTTGTCTCGGTTGTCACGTTCCAAACTCTGCCAGTGATGCTGGATTTTGAAGATGGGGTTTGTAACGACGAAGAACACGGGGTTTGTGTCGACACAAATGGGTTTTGTATCGACGAAGAAGACGGGGTTTGTGGCGACACAAATGGGTTTTGTATCGACGAAGAAGACGGGGTTTGTGGCGACACAAATGGGGTTTGTCTCGACGAAGATGGGGGACTTCTCCGAGCCTCACCGGGTCCAGGATAACGATTCTCTTTAGGCCTCCCGCTTTGCCTTTTCTGAGCCAGCATAGGAGGTTCAAACTTAAACTCAGACACTGAAGGGGGAAAGTCCCAATCACTGCAATCAGGAACCGGATACACGGTTTCTTGGTAAGCCAAACGCCATGTCTCCCGAAGGTAGTAGTTTGAACATAGATCTATTATCTTGTGACCTTTACCAACCTTATGTGCTTCCGCAATTGTGTGACTGCATGGATACTTATCTACGTCAAACATTTTGCATTCGCACGTTCTTTTTTGAAGACTCACTACAAATCTTCTACCCATCTCATTTATCACCTCATACTCATCACTCAGATTGTTCAATTCAATAACATTATACTTGGATGCCTGTCCAAACTGTTCATGTAACGTATTCTCAACGTAAGGTGTTAACTTTTGAGAATCATCACCGGTAGCTGCATCCAACCTATACCTATTGAACCATTCCACTGTCTTTCCCAAACAAATATCTAAAAGCCCTAGGATCGTAAATTTTTTTGACTTCTTCAATGGTGAGTTTATTGACTCGACGCCATTAGTGGTTAATAAGTTGTACCGTTCCCTCTTAAATTTGCATCTTACCCACTTAACGGGATCAAGTTCCTCTTTCTCCAAATACTTTGCAACATTAGGATACCCAAAGGTCACAACATTACAAAGGTTGGAGGGGGTACAAGGGCACAAAGGTCACCACATTACAAAGGTTGGAGGGGGTACAAGGGTCGCAGGGGTACGAGGGTCGTAGGGGGTACAAGGGTCGTAGGGGTACGAGGGTCGCAGGGGTACGAGGGTCGCAGTCAAGTTCCTCTTTCTCCAAATACTTTGCAACATTAGGATACCTGCGCAAAGGTCACAACATTACAAAGGTTGGAGGGGGTACAAGGGCACAACATTACAAAGGGGTACAAGGGTTGCAGGGGTACGAGGGTCGCAGGGGTACGAGGGCCGGAAAGGGGTACAAGTGTCGTAGGGGTACGAGGGTGGCAGGGGTACGAGGGTCGTAAAGGGGTACGAGGGTTGCAGAGGTTCAAGGGTCGCAAAGGCATACAAGGGTCGCAAAGGGGTACAAGGGTCGCAAAGGGGTACAAGGGTCGCAAAGGGTAGAAGGTTGTACCGTTCCCTCTTAAATTTGCATCTTGCCCACTTAACGGGATCAAGTTCCTCTTTCTCCAAATACTTTGCAACATTAGGATACCTGGCCTTCAAATCATTGAATAGCACTTCAAATTCGTTCTCAGTGTATGCTGCCGCACATTTGAAGAACATTTCTGCCACAGTATCACCCTTTGGAGTCTTTCTACCATGGCCTTTACTGACGTAGCTCTTTATATTTTACGATATATGACACGCACAAAAACCATGATCAGCTTCTTTATACACCTGTTTGACTGCTTTGATCAAGCTTTTATGGCGATCAGATATCACAACGACATCACGTCCGTCCGGTATCACCTGTTTCAATCTTGACATAAACCACATCCATGATTCGTCCTTTTCTCTGTCGACTATTCCCCATGCAAGAGGATATTGGTGATGTTCACCATCTTGCGCGGTCGCCACAATCAATGCTCCCTTGTACACTCCTGTCAGAAATGTCGCATCCACGGCAACCACTTTACGCATGTATTTCCATCCCCTTATAGCCGCTCCGACAGCCATAAAAAGGTATTTGAAGCTTTTCCCATCATTGTCGAACTGAATATCTGCGACAGATCCGGGATTTTTTATATAAAACATGTGCAACCACCCTGGAAGCCTCCTATAATGTTCAAAGTCATCACCACGAATATCCTTTTGAGCACCGCATTTGCCTCTTAATGCCATCAAATACGATACATTGGCACCATATTTTGCTTTTACACGAGCCATCAATTCTTTTGCTGGAGGTGTTTCATAACTTCTGGCAAATTCCTCTTTCAAATAATCCTTAACCATTTGCGCTGTACCCTTTGTAGCTTCGGTGCGTTTAGATACAGGTGAACAATTATGAATGGGATGATGTGTTCTCACACTAAACCGTTTGGAATTCGGGATTGCTGCCACACGTAATTTCCATTTACAACCATTTCCGGAAAACTTGCATCGTACTTCCCACAGCTTCGTATCAGATCTCAATGTTGTATATCTAAATGTAGCTTCGATTGAACCCTTCCTTACAAATGCATGTACATGCTTCTTGCTATCAAACTCTTGCCCAATTTTAAGATCCAATCCATCTCCGAACTCGAAGATATTATTTTCGCCATTGTGAACTACCATTTGCGAGTTGTTCTCACCATCACCATACTTATGCTCTGCTGGCACATCAGAAACAACATTATTACTGCCACAAAGAACTCCATCAACTACCACATTCATGGCACACCCACCATCTTCTCTTAACCCGTTTGTATGTTCACTATCAGAATCATCCGAATCCAAAATATCTATTGTCTCCGGATTACTCTCAACTCTACTTTTATCTAGACCTACAATAACACAGTCATCATAATCTACAACACCTCGATCCTCACCTTCTTTAGCAATGCTTCCAAAAGCCGGAATTAGAGGCTCAATTTCCCTCTCAATTTCGATTTCACAATTCACACCTGCCGTATCTATCTCCACATACAATAGTGGTCGAATTCCTCTTATGCGATCGAACAGATAACAAATAAGATGTTTGTCATTCATTATATATGTCGGCTTCCTATTTTCACAAATATTGGGCAAATAGCTTAACTTCAACTTCGTTGTATTATTATCCACCATCATCTATGCGTATAACTCATCAATCAGTTACTGGTATGTCAGACTAACCGGAGGACATAAGAAAAATACTCTCTGGTTTTCCTGAACTCTACCAACCCATTCAGATTCTCCATTTGGGTTTTTTTCCCATTTACCATCATACAAAAAATAAATCAGTGTGATTTTCTCATCCACCGTATCCATTACACCTGTAACAAAAACATAAAAAGAGGGGTAAATTCTGTGACCCACAGCGACCGTGCAACCCTTGGACCCCTCCGACCCTTTCAACACTTTGCGACCCTTGTACCCCTGCGACCCTTTCAACCCTTTGCGACCCTTTCAACCCTTTGCGACCCCTTTCCCATACGACCCTTTTACCTTTGCGACCCTTGGACCCCTACGACGGTTACGACCCTTGGACCCATACGACCCTTGCGACCCTTGGACCCCTGCGACCCTTTACCTCTGCGACCCTTGGACCCCTGCGACCCCTTTACCTCTGCGACCCTTTGAACCCTTTACGACCCCCCAACTAAACACATCAACATGGATTTGTATTATCATAGCCTAAAAGAATATCAAAAGGGTCAAACTACAACGCTTACTCAAATTTCTGGATAAAACAGAGCTTAAAACATGTTTTGTTTAAAGAACTTTTGAGAGTTTGAAAGAATTATATGATTTCATTTAATTTCCAATCTTATTTGTTTACACAACAAACCGAGAGTCTTATACAAAATGTGAAATACAACATAACAAATTAGTGCAGAAAATATTCTCTATCACTTAACAACCCAAAAAACAAAAAAAAAAAAAGATTATGCAGAAAGAGGTTAAATTATGTCACAATAGCTGTTGGTTTTGGTGTAATAGGTGACGTGTTTCTTTGTGTTTCAGGTGACCTTGTATTGAGAGCAGCACGAGCAACACCTAGAGTTATGAGAGTCATGATTGGAGTGATTTGTAAGGTAGCCTCAGAGATGTTGCAATGAAGAACATGAGAGCTCTTTAGAAACATAGATTAAAGAAAAAACTCCAAAGCAACAGTAAAACACAATTAAAGGAAAAACTCTAACGCAATTTACTCCAATGCAACACTTGAAGTTATGAGAGTCATGACTAGAGTGATTTAACTGTTGCATTAGTCAATTGCAGAGAGAACATTATTTGAAACAGGGAAATGAGAAAACTTTGTATTAGTCATTTTTATATCATGTATGTTTAAACTCTCCCTCAAATTGTGTTTGGTTCAAACCAAGACCAAGTTTGCAGCGAAGATTGTAGAACTGCTCTTTTGAAAAAGTCTTTGTAAATATATTTACAATTTGAAGTTTGGAAGAAATGTGTTTAGTGATAATAGAACCAAGGGCAATTTTTCTCGTATAAATTGATAATCAAACTCTATATGATTAGAGTTTAAACATACATGATATAAAAATGACTAAAACAAAGTTTTCTCCTTTTCCTGTTTCAGAGATGTTGCAGTAAAGAGTGTGAGAGCTCTTTAGAAACAAGGACTAAAGAAAAAACTCCAATGCAACAGTTAAGCACACATTGCTTCCCATACTTCGGAAGCCATCCAAACACGTTCATCTTCCTTTTTTCGATCATGTTTTATTTTCATTGACGAAAGATTTAACTTAAACTTTCAACCCACTCAATTTCAGATTTAACTAGTTCAGTAGTCTCCGATTTTCAATTATTTTTTTTTGGTTGAAATAAATTTAATTAGATCATTAAAAATTATAAATAAATGTTATAAATTATTATGATTAAATGAGTATCCCAAATTCCTTCCACCAATGTTTTTAATTTCTGGATCAGTTCGCAGCTTGTTGTAACGTGGTCGATTGAAATCAAAGTTCATCTTGTTAATCATGTGTCCAAAAATAAGATCATATCTATAAACAAAAGGTGAATTATATTTATAAAATATTACTCGATTATATATTATTTTTTTCTGTGTACCATTGCATTCATTATTTACGACTCAGATCTAGACGTGTGAGTTTACATTTTTCTTCAATCATCGCTAGCAACTCCTGATCGTTGGTTCATGATGCGTATGAGGTGATAATGGGAGGTGGTGGCAGGATTGTTGATAATATGGATATGACATATGTTATGCCAATTTAGAAATGTGAAATAGGGTGAGATTCATAAAATCTAAAAATTGTGACACGAAAGCCCTTTGTTATTGCATAGAAAATGTACAACCATTCCCAAAGAATTTCAACGAATGTTTTACCGATGAAAATCAACCATTGAAAAATCCTATCCATTTCATTTTTCAATCATGTTTCAACGGGATCTTTCAGTTGGAAATGTAGCAATGAATTGTAACGGATAGAACCGTTGAAAATTTCGAGGGATGCTCGTCGAAAAGTGCAATGGATGCATGTTACAAGTTGTAACAGATTCCCATTGCACATTCCAGCGGATATCCGTTGGATCATCCGCCAAAAACCAATGGGTATCCGTTAGAAACCTTCACGGGGTTTTACCAATGGATGACCATTGGTGTTTGGCGGAATATTTCAAATGTTATCAAGGGATGCTCGATGATAATGTGTTCTTCTACTATCAACGAACATCCGTTGATAGCATGACAAATTTGTTAAAAAAAATTAAAAGAAATTAGAATAAAAATGTTAATTTTTATATATCTAAAATATTTATATAATATTTAGCTCTAACTAAAATATAAATCAAACTAACCTAGCTTACATGTCATCTAAACCACCACCGTCGTCTTCGTTTCTGTTCCCTTCGGTGCCTCAATAAATGATCACATCAGAATCAATGATCGGTTCATGTCTTGAAGGTGTTTCCTTCATAGATGGTGGCGGCTCACACGGTTGACCGATCATCAATTCTATGATGTTCTCTATATGACGCATCTGTCCATTATATCTTGAAGTCTAATCTCGAGTTGCTCGATGCGTCGTTCCTTTGTCTCCTGGACCATGGGTACCATCGTGGCATCCTCTACAATATGTTTTTGTAAAGAAATCAACCCGTATAGAGATCCCTTATACGGTCTAAACATATAAAATATAAATATATATATTTATATAAGGAATATTATTATAAATGATAAATGTAATTTATTTGTAAATATATTTTATTTTTTTTATAAAGGACTAAGATTGGTGATTGTTGTGTGATTTAATTTCTTTTAAATTAAATAAGTTTTAATATGACCCATGGATCAAGTCACGAGCATCTCAAGACGTGGATAGAGTTACAATCCCTAAACTCTTCTCAACATGACCCATGGGTCAACAAACAGGTATAGAGAAATTTACAATATAACTCGTGGATAACGCCATGGGTTCCGACTAACAATGACAGGCGGTGATAGTGGCGATGAGCTGTTGAGGCAAGGAGATTCCGGTGTGACCAAAGGTGGCAAAAAGCGGCCAAATCAAGGAGATGGCGGCGACCAGAAGCGACCATGAGTGGCAAAGTTGAGCAGAAGACAACAAGGGTGAACAGAGGGTGGCAGGGGCAGACCAGAAGGCGGAAATGGCAACTAGAAAGCGAAGATGGAAACTAGAGAACAACAACGGTGAGGAGAGAACAAAGACGGGGATGCCAATTAAGGGAAAAGAAAATCCGTTGAGGGCAAGGATGAAAAAGGGCGACAAGGGGGCGGAGATTGAGACAACAAAGAGGCAAGGCCGACCAAGGACTTGGGTGACGAAGAAAAGTTCGACCAAGGGAAAAGAAAAGAAGGCCGAGGGCAAGGATGAGGTAGAGATACCGTAGCAAAAAATGGAAACTAGGCGAAAGAATTTTGAGATATAATGAGGGAAAAATACAAAACAGTGGAAAAGATTTCAAACCGGCGATGATCGGGAACAAAAAGGCGGAATATCTGAAATACCCTCAAAGGGCTAAATCACTTCAAAAATACCTTTCCCCAAAATAATTATTAAATCCGAAAAATAAAAACTGAAGAAAAGACAAATTTGCCCTTAACGTTCGAACGTGGAAAAATGGAAGTTCGGCAGTTTTTCGACGTGAAAAACTGCCGAAAACGAGAAAGCCGAACATTTTTTCGCCGTGAAACCTGTTTAAAAGTTGATAGCAAGAAAGAAATAAGTGATTTCGAACTTGAGAGGGAACGATTTGAAGTTGGCGAACGATTTGAAGTTGGCGAGAAGGAAACTGGCGAAGAGAGCACGAAGAGAGCACGAGTCAATCTTCAATGGCGTCAATAAGTGTAAGTAGTTCGATTTCTAGGGTTTTGCAAGCTTTCGAGTCACAAAATGGTTTATTGATTTGAAATGGGTGTCAGTGTCAGTGAGTCGGTTAGGTCGCAAGGGTCGCAGGAGTTGCATGAACATCTTCGACTCCGTGAGTCGGTTGAGTAGCAAGGGTCGCAGTAGTTTCATGACCATCTTAGACTCAGTTTATTGATTTGAAACGGGTGAGTGTCAGTGAGTCGGTTAGGTCGCAAGGGTCGCAGGAGTTGCATGAACATCTTCGACTCCGTGAGTCGGTTGAGTAGCAAGGGTCGCAGTAGTTTCATGACCATCTTAGACTCAGTTTATTGATTTGAAACGGGCGAGTGTCAGTGTCAGTGAGTCGGTTAGGTCGCAATGGTCGTTTGAGTGTCGCGGAGTGTCTGAGGGTCGTTTGAGTCGCATGGGTCGCACACGTCGGTTGAGGGTCGCACGGGTCGGTTGAGTCGCATGGGTCGGTTGAGTCGCATGGGTCGCTTAGGTCGGTAGAAGTATAATGTATTCGTAATTGGTCATTTTGCAGGAAAAAGGGACTAAGAGGAAGGAGTGCGTGAGTGATGCTGATGCTGATGCTGCAGTCCCTCTGACACTGGAGAAGAAATTAATAGGGGAAATAAGGAAGTCGGAGAAGAGAATCATCAACGCCGTAAGAGACCTTCTAAGGGATGTCGGGATTCATGTGCCTAATCCAAAATCAAAGGCTGCCGAGAAAGTTGCGATCACCGAAACCCAATCTGGACAAGGGTCGCAGGGGGACAAGGGTCGCAGGGGTCCAAGGGTCGCAGAGGAACAAGGGTCGAAGAGGGACAAGGGTCGCACGGGTCCAAGGGTCGCAGAGGAACAAGGGTCGCAGAGGGACAAGGGTCGCAGGGTCAAACTGGGTCGCTGGGTCGAACTGGGTCGTAAAGTCGCAGGGGTATTTTGGGAATATCAACATTTATACGGGTACTTTTGAAGTTAGAAATTTTTTCTTTTCCGGGAAGGGTATTTTTGAAGTGTTTTAGTTCTACGAAGGTATTTTTGAAGTTACCCCGAACAAAAATGACAATCGGTGGGACCATTGTAGGAAATTGAAATGAATTTGGAAGTGACGGAATCAACACAGTTAGGGGTTAAAAACTCTCATGTATATAATTTTTTATTGATATGGTAATTTTTCAATAATTTTTTTATGAGCGACCCATCTGTCCAAAACTTTTTGGACAGATCCGAAATGTCTGTCAAGAATTATGAACGAACTCGGGATGCTCATCCAAAAATTTTCCAATGGATGATTCGCTCGTCTTTAATTCCACATGGCTTATCGCCAAATCTTCTACAAGTCATTCTAAAATCTTGTCATTTTTTAGGCATCTCGTGTAGTGTATATTCTCGATCTGCAGAGTCTCATTACATACAATACTTTCAATTTTTTCTGGAGTTTTAGACGGAAGGACAAGACCGTCCATGATGTTGGATACTTTTTCCATGATTTCATATGGATATCGGTGGTCCATAATCCGTTTCCTTCTTAAAAACGTAAAACATAAAATAAAAATCCATATTAGAACTAAATTAAGTTGAGAAATAACAATAATTAATCTTCAATGAAATAATATTCAAATTATAAAAGTTTCATACACGTAACTGAAAGTTATATGCCTGTTATGTAATATTTGGATAGTCTTGGGTTAAAAGTGTAATTATTAAAAGTTAATAATTCTATTTAAGAAACGAAAACTAGGTTTTCGATATAAGATTTTTAGAATCACTAAACCCTAATAGCCGTCAAAAGAAATACGAAGAACGAAACAGTTTCGTTCATCGAGAATTCCGCATCAAACGTTGAAGGCAGAATCCGATCTCGGCGTGGATACACGTAGAGGACTTGTACTATCAAGTCTATCATCCGATTGTTACAGATTCAACGGAGGACTTGTCTATCAAGTCTATCATCCGATTGTTACAGATTCAACGTTACAGGTACGAAATTGTTTCTATATTTGTTTATCGTTGAAAACCCCGAAAAACTAATCTGAATATGACTAGATCTAAACAATTCGGGTTGATAAAATACGCTTCCGCACCCAAATCAACCCAACAGTAACTCATATAACAACTAAGATGAATATTCATTAGATTTTGTTAATTCTTTCGTTGATTCTCGTATCTCTAAATTAGATACGAATTCTTCTTCTTCGTCTTCTACCACTCCAATTATGTCATGTTTATTTGTTTCAGTTTCTTCTGTTTCTTCTTGAGCAAGTTCTTCAATGAGAAAGACACCAATCGAAATAATCTCGAGAATTTGTTTAGCTTGATTCCCAGTGGATTGTTTTCGATGTTATCGATATATTTATCCATTAGAAGTATCTTCACTACACCAAGATAACTTTCAAAAGATCATCTAGTGTGCAAATATAAAGTATAATAAACTTGATCCACATGTGACTTAAGAATAAAATACTCATATTTTTTATATCTTCGTCTTCTAAAACACCTAACAAGTTTATAATTTTTCCTCATCCAGTAATTAGATTGAACCAATCACATTGAATACCATCATCTATAAAACTAAGGGTGGGTGTTTCGGGTTACCCGGATCGATCCAAATAACCCAACCCATAAGACATATGGGTCACTTAGAAAACCCATTCGGGTTCGGGTCGGTTCGGAATAACCCGAGCAACCCAAACAACTAAAAAAAAAATTAATTGATAAAAAATGTAACCTAAACCTAAGCTTTTTCGTTTTCTATTCCTCTTTTCTCGTCACAGACAATGCCTCCTCTCCTCTCCTCACAGTGCCTCCGCCTCCTCTCCTCACAGCGCCTCTGCCTCCTGCCTGAAACCTCTCTTCACAGTGCCTCATCTCGCTAGTGGCACGCCTCCTCTCGCCAGCGGCGCGCCTCCTCTCGCCAGCGGCGCGCCGCCTCTCCTACAAAACCCAAATCACCTGCGGCGTACCTATTCCTCACAACGCCTCCTCTCCTCATCGTGCCTCCGCCACCTCTCCTCATAGTTCCTCTGCCTCGTCTCCTCACAGCGCCTCTTCTCCTGCCTAAAACCTCGCCAGTGATGCGTCTCCTCTAGCCAGCAGCGCGCCGTCTCTCCTACGAAACCCAAATTGCCAACGGTGTGCCTGTTCCTCACAATGCCTCATCTTCTCATAGCGCCTCCACTTCCTCTCCTCAAAACGCCTTCAACTCCTCTCCTCACAGCTAGGGGTGGGCGTTTTGGGTTACCCGGACCGACCCAGACCGACCCAACCCGAAAAACCCAACCCGTGAGATAAACGGGTTTTGTAAAAAAATCATATGGGTTCAGAATCTGAAACCCAAACGGGTTCGGGTCGGTCTGGATTGGGTTCGAGAGAACCCGAGGAACCCGAAAAAAAATCCTAACCCTCCCCTAACCTAACCTAACCTGTCTGTCGACCCCCTCTCTCCGACTCTCTCACTCTCATTCTCAAATCACCGCCTTCCATCCGTCGGCTCGCCCCTCATCCTCTATCCATCGATCCTCCGTCCGTCGCTCGCCCCTCATCCTCCGTCCATCGCTTCGCTCGCCCTTTATCCTCCTGTCCGTCGCCCCTTCTATATTGGATTACATGTAGATTACTTCTCTTTATGGTGGGCCATTGGAATTTATTTTCCTTGCTGAGAGTATTGAAGACCCTGCATACTATGCTGTTTTCCGTTTACTATCTGATTATCAGGTGCGACTAAGTTAAATCATTTTCGTTCTTGAATGTAATGCTTCTATCTTCAAAGCTTTTAATAGGGTTCTATGCTGGTTGCTATTGCATTATTTTAGTTCTCTTTTGCTGTTGCATTCATTATTTTGCTATTGCATTCATTATTTTGCTATTGCATTCATTTTAGTTCTCTTTTTCAGCCTTTGGGAGGCGTCTAATATCTGCTGGAAGAAGGTTCCAGGGCATGGGACAGTATGGTCAAGGTGAACTGTATAAGGTAAACGAAAGATCTTGAATGTAGGTCCAATTGTTTCTACCAATTGTTTGATTTAGTTTTTGAAACAACCTTTCACATACTTGTTTCGAATGTCTATATTTCTAACCCTCATGATATGACTCAACCTCTCAACCCTGCAACCTTTCTTTCGTCTTACTCGATATCATGAATCGATACAAGTCTTTCGTATATTACATTGAATAGGTCTCATTATGAGTATTCATGTAGCCAAGCACTTACTTGGTTGAGAACACACAGATTGCAAAAGCTATGATTAAAACTGGGACGACTCTATCTGCAAGTTCGTTATCTGCTTCAACCAATGAGAAGTCAAAGACAAAAACTAGGATGTTCAAGGTAGTACATAATATTGCTTTGTTCTATTGTTCACCCTTGTCTCTTCTTTGATGCACGAGTATTTGATAGGAAACTATGCTTTATTCTGCAGTTTGAAGAGCTTCAAGTTGCAGTGACAACAGAAAAAGCCCATATTGGAGCTGCTATTGGATTGGTCTTTGGGTACTTATCTTTCTCTTCAATAACTGGACCTCTCCACTTTTATGGTGTTATCCAAGAAGGATATGGATAGAGTCTTCTTAAAGAACCATCCGGAACTCTAGGTAGTTATTGCATCTACGAGTATCACATGGTACAATGGCTTCGTTCATTTACTTGTTTCAATTCCTCTTCTTATGAAACACTCACCGTATTTGCTATATGTCGGATATGTTTCTTCTACAGCCTTGCTCAATGAGATTTGCAACTGGTGGAAAAACATTCTTTCTGTGGGGAGGATGCATGATGGTATGTATGTATGTATGTGGATAATTTGATTATTTACCGCTTATTTTTGTGCTACGCCAAAGATTTTTGATTATTCGATTCATTCGTTCTTGAAGAATAGAAGTCTTCTTCAAGAACGAATGAATCAAATAGTTTTTATGGATTTTTTACTTGGTATTTTTTTTGAATTTTTACTTGGTATTGTTGTTTATGGATTTTTAGCATTGTATTTTTTTTTTAATTTGTTGCATATTAAATTTGGAACCCGAATTACCCGTTTAAACCCGAATTACCCGTACTTAAATAACCCAAAAAATCCGAAGAACCCGAGAACCCGAAAGAACCCAAATACAATTCGGGTTTTTTTGGGTTCAATGTTTCAAAACCAGAACAACCCGAACCCAACCCGAAACCCGAAGAACCTGTCTCGAAAACTAAATGGGTTTTTTGGGCTCAATTTTCTAAAACCCGAGAAACTCGAACCCAACCCGAACCCGAGGAACCCATCCCGAAACCCGAAACGCCCACCCCTACTCACAACGCCTCTTCTCCTGCCTGAAACCTCTCCTCACAACGCCTCTTCTCCTGCCTGAAACCTCTCCTCACAGCGCCTCAGCGTCTCAGGTTTTTTCGGGTTCAATGTTTCAAAACTCGAACAACCTGAATACAAATCGAAACCCGAAGAACCCAGACCGAAAACCAAATGGTTCCAATTCAGGTTCAATTTTTATAACCCGAAGAACCCGAACCTGGACCGAACCCATGGAATCCAGTCTGAAACCCGAAACGCCCACCCCTATTAAAAATGACATAACCTATACAATGATAAATATTTTTATAAGTCATGTTATAATTTTAATGGTTAACTATTTAGAAGATTAGTAACAAATGTAACCCTGGATACTCAAATTGCAAAATGAGTATATATCATACTAACTATTTCATATAATTTATTAGTTACCTATTGTCTAACCCATATTAAAAAATCTCTTTTAAGTTCTTAAAGTTAAGATTTATTGATTTTCATATATGTACCTTCAAGATCATCATGCAATTTTTATAACATTACAGATATTCACAACTAAATCCTCTTAATTATATATATATATATTTAGTATGTTACCTTTCAAATGACTTCAATATTCTCAGTTGAATGGGATATAACTATATGCGATGTGTAGATTCCATTGTGACAACAACAAATCTTTGAAGTTCCAGCAACTCAACCAATTCCATAAATTATGTTGAGAACATCAGATATTGAATATAAAAATGTCACACCATTATCAAAAGATCTATTTTAATTTCGACTTTGCATTTGAATATATGGCTCCAAGTAATATGGTGTAAATAAAAAATCTTTTGTTATTCACGTATGTCTTTATAATAGAACTCTCTCGATGAGCTTTTTATTTGCCATTTTGTCTCTAGATGAATCATAAATGACTCAATGGATACATCAAATGAAATTGAACTCATAATGCAACTTCATGCAACAGATGAACTGTCAGATATTTCATAACAGAAGAATGATGGTGAAAAAAATCTTCTCTAAGTTATTAAATATATTAACTATCTTATCTTCCAATCTATGATCCATATCCATACTTAAATTCCTCGCACTTAAACAAAAAAAATGACAATACCTGAAAAATGAAGTATTATGAATAATAAAAATTTAATGGATTTAAAGTAATAAGAAATTGATTATTAGAATCAAACATATATCTAATTGCTTCATGTTTGTTTTTCCATCAAATAAAAAACAACTACGGGAAGTAATATTTGCATGACGAGATGAAAAAAATGATTTTTCATTCTCAATAATTTTTCCTTTAGTTGGCAATACATCTTTCCATCATTCATCAATCTAAATATCAAAACTAAAGATTTACCTTCATCAATTATGTGTAACTCTTTTCGTGAACCATACTCTTTCAAATCCATGCATAGTTCAATATTATTATTCATTATATGAGCATGACATCAAGATTATATCGAAAATTTGGTTTTTTCTCAAACGGTACACCCCAAAATATTATTTTCTTGTATCAATTTTGGGTAACTTTGTATCCATTAATTCTTATATGATTTTTTCTCAGCAATCGATAATTCTAGGATTGCCCAAATTAAGAATTTCCTCATACAAAATCTCTTCGACGGTCAAAACTTGAGGAAACGACTTCCACACAACTACATTCCTCTTTAAATTTTTCTTTTTACGTCGTAGTTTATCATCCACGGGAAGAAAACAACAATGACATTTCAACCAACTTGTTTATCCTGATAATATATCGTTAGCTAAAAAATCACTTATTGTTCATATAAAAGAATCTCGTAACAAACAACTATGTCGCTTTGAAATATTGTACGCTTGAACCCCCTCACACAAATCTTTTAATTAATCAATCAATAATTGAATAAATTTATCCAAACATTTCATACGAAGATCAGGCTCGATAATAAGTATTGTTATGAATAAAAAAATCCTTTTTCATGCTTATGTCTAGCCATAAATTTAATGGATCATAATAATCAACCATACTAATAATTACTTCAAGACATTCCAAAACGATTAAAATCGTTCATGCAAAGATCTAAATAAATGTTTTCACTCTAAACTGCAAAGTCATGATATACCTTGAAAAAGTGTTTTCATATCTCACCATCTGAGGGATAATTTTATTCATATTCACGACTCGAGTGCTCAACATCACATCTCGTGATCCTTGTTATCTTTTTACAATGATACAATCTTTTGATTTTATTTATAATTGATAAATACCATATACAATGATATAAAACTAATTTTACTTTATTTGTCAAGTATAGAAATCAATAATTCTGCAAAATGGTTATCCAAATCTAATATCTCTTTAAAAAACATGTAATTATCTTGACAAACATCAATTCTTTTATATAGAAATAAATCCAAAGATCTCATTATCTTCTTTGGCACGTAACAGGACGCTACTACACTGTTATCTTTAGACAAATAATCCTCACAATTTTTTTATAGAATCTATGCAACACTTTGAAAGATTATCTTCTGCCTTCAAATTTATCATATATGTAGACAAAGATAACTGAGAACATGTAATCTGTGTTAGTTTTAGGCTAAGCATTTAGATCATTTCTGCATAGTTTGCATAGCACAAGTTACAAAACCGACACGAACGTTCTCTATGTACTCCTTTTTGTTGATTTCAGGTTTTAAGGCGACAAGGCCTAAACGAGCCTTAGAATGTAAATTCCTGGATTCAACCGCATATACTGGAAGCTACAAATCACTCGGAGCAATTTCAGGTCATGGAACCAAATGGAACACCCGAGCATCGAGCAAGAGGAGCAAAAACTCGAAGTAAACTTAACCCGCACGGGCTTGGAAGAGGCCCCCGCTCAGGCTGCATCCAGAAAAAGTTTGAGCCCGACCCGTACTGACCATCAAACCGCGCGTGCCCCATTAAACTACATGACCCGCACGTGCTGTCACATTAGTCTGCGATTGCTTCAATTCCAGAAATTCTTGCACGACTCGGCCTTTCAAAAAACACGCTCGGATAGGATGTAACATGAAGAGCCCATGCGGGGTGGGGACTATAGCCCGCGCGTGGTGACATTCCAGCAACACTTGCACGCCTCGGGTTGACAAGGAGCCGCTCGGGCTGATTGATACATGATGAGCCCGCACAGATTGAGCACCTAGCCCACACGGGTCCTTTTTTCAGGACCTAACTGTTTTAGGTTTAGAACGAAAAATAGAAAGAAAAGGAGGTGTCTGATGATTGCAGACAGTGGCTGAGACTAGAAAAGAGATCGGAAAACACAAGGAGAAACTCAGGAGAAGCTAGAGAAGGAGAGAAACAACAATCCGAACTTCGGTAACGAGATAAGGAAGACCGAGGAATCGTATCTCTTACTCTTTATCATGTCTAGGGTTAATTTCTCTTGTTTTACAGTAGAAACCATGAGTGAGTAAGCTTCCAGCTATGGGTTAGGGATGCCAGATTTGTAAAGAATGTTTGTAATTATGCGTTAATGCTTAGACCTTTCGAAGTTTTCTTGAATATCGATTTTCAATCAACATCGTAAACATTTTATACTTGTGTTGGCTGCTCAGTATCTTAGGAATTCGTGTTTAACCGGGAGGTTAGATTATGAACCCGGAATCGTTGGTTGTTGATTAAGTTCGATTAATGAGAATCTGGACGGTCGGTTAATCGAATTAGGGATTAGGATTACACGCTTAACGATACCAAAATCATGAGTTAATCGCCGCCGAGAGGTAGGATTGCACGTTGTTGTGGTTAGGAGGTTTAGGTGTCGAGAGAACCATTCCTTATTTTTGAGCATGAATTCCTCGTTACCAAGATCATTCGATAGGTTCAAGATAATTCTCCCCATCGCTGTCATAATTCATTTTAGTGTTTTAGAAATTTGTCTCACATCACCATCAATTCAATCAGTCTTTGTTTAGTCGTATTCTTAGCTTAGGTTGCATTTGTCCCTAGAGCTCGACCCTTGTATTACACCGATCCGTACTCTTGCGGTAAGTGAATATTAGGCATTTTATTGCTTAAAAGTTCGCACATCAAATTTTTGGTGCCACTGCCATGGACTAATTATGGTCTAGATTAAAAATTTGCTAGATTAAGATTTAGTCCTTTCCGGAGTCTTAGTCATTTTTCTGCATTTTTCTTTTCCCTTTATTGAGTCTTTTCTATCTACATCTTATTTGCACTTTGGTTGCTCGTTTAGTGTTGTGCAGGTACCATTGCATGAGAAGCTCCACACAAAAGCTACTCATATACAATCCCGAGGTTGAAAGAACAATACAGAACTTGCACAAAAAGAGGAGAATTAGACCTGCAGATTCTGAATCCGAAGTAGATAAAGAGAGCATACTAGAAACACACGGTTCCAAAGAGGAAGGAACTGACAGCGAAAGCCCCAGCGTAAGCAGCGGAGAAAACAACACAACAAAATCCAAAGTGGACGCCACCGAAGAAACCTACGGAGCTTATACTACTCCAAACTCACCCAACTGCTTTCATGCATGGCCTGACCAATAGAAAACCAAGTTGAGATGCAACCGGCTTTCATCCAGATGCTCAACAATTCCGCTTTCTTAGGAATGGAGAATGAGGATCCATATGCACACATCACTGACTTCAAGATGCTCTGAAGCACTACCAGAGTTGGCACAGGAGTCACACGGGAAGATCTATACCTATCCGTATTCCCATTCTCGCTTAAAGATGCAACACAAAGTTGGTAGTTCAACTTGCCTACTGCGTCCATTACCTCATGGGACGAGATAGAGCAACGATTCATGCAGAAGTTCTTCCCAGACCATAGGACGCTGCTCGTCAAGAGCCGAATCAACTCGTTCCTACAAGAAAGAGGTGAGAGTTTACATGATGCATGGGAACACTTAAAGAAATATCAACACATTTGTGCGCATCATGGAATGGACAAGAGGTACCTCATCACCAGCTTCATGCAAGGTCTCCAAGAGACCACACGCTTCATGATTGTAGCAGCGGGTGGTGGTTCCCTCAACACCTCACTTTCCAACAACTCGAGAATCTGATCAAGAACATGGCAACGGAGGGAGGCAAGAAGGTCGGAGATTACAACCGTGATTTCTCATCCAAAGCCGAGTTAAATGAGTTAGGTATTGCCAATACTGATTTAACAGACATAAAGCAACAAGTTAAGGAGATATACAGGATGATGGCAGACCTCCATGTCGAGCGACAAGATGTATCCATCAGTGAGGGGATCGAGGAGGTCAACTACGTAAACAATTGGACCTACCAACATAACAACATCTAGAGCCATCCCAACCTCTCCTATGGCAATACTAGTAACGTGGCAAACCCGCAGGATTTTCAACCGCGGATGTTGGCAAGAAACCAAAACCAAGGTTTCCAATCGAGAGGGAATGGCCAGAACCAAGGCTTCAGTAACGCGCACAACCCTCAGGTGATTTCGAAGTTCTTTCTATGCTGCAATTGCTGTTGCAAGAACAAAAGAATCATAGTTACATGCTCGAAGGGTTGTAACACCCCCATCCCGGAACAACCTCGGGACTAGGAGTGTCCACCATCACCTCCAAGAGGTGGCTACACGTGTCATCGCTCAAACGCATTTATAAAATAAATATAAATGATTTATTCTGAAATAAGAGTGGTCCGGACCAAATAGCAAAACAAATACGTAAAGACCAGAGTCACGTAATGAAATAATAAATACGAAATGCAAAGTAAAACTCATCGAGACCTCGTGCACGCCTCTCCCATCAGTCCGCTGTGAACCTTCATGTTGCTGCTCAACCTCATTACTTTTTCTCCTCGCCATATCCTGTCCATCCACGACAGCCCAAAAATTGGGTGAGTACGACATACGCACTCAGTGAGATCAATACCTGTACGTACTCTGTGCCACGTATTCTCCCGCTCGAACTGAATATCATAAAATAATGATATATCCTAAGTCTAAACTAAAGATATACAGATAACTCTACCCAACCCGACTGAGTATCTAAAATCTAAGACTAGTACCACACTGGATCATAACGCACAGAGTCCACATGACTCTAGCTCAGGCATATGCTCGTGAAGTCCAAAAGACCCTAGCATACTGAAAATCTCGCAAGGTCGCAACGGACCCCAGCTATCAGTACACTACACTGAAAATCTCGCAAGGTCACAACGTACCCCAGCTATCAGTACACCACACTGAAAATCTCGCAAGGTCACAACGTACCCCAGCTATCAGTACACCACACTGAAAATCTCGCAAGGTCACAACGTACCCCAGCTATCAGTACACTACACTGAAAATCTCGCAAGGTCACAACGTACCCCAGCTATCAGTACACTACAAAAATCTCGCAAGGTCACAACGTACCCCAGCTATCAGTACACACTGAAAATCTCGCAAGGTCACAACGTACCCCAGCTATCAGTACACACTGAAAATCTCGCAAGGTCACAACGTACCCCAGCTATCAGTACACACTGAAAATCTCGCAAGGTCACAACGTACCCCAGCTATCAGTACACACTGAAAATCTCGCAAGGTCACAACGTACCCCAGCTATCAGTACACACTGAAAATCTCGCAAGGTCACAACGTACCCCAGCTATCAGTACACTACAGCGCTCCGTCGCTCGAAAGGTTACCACAACCCCAACACGGTATGACGCCGGCCCAGATCCAAGTGTCGCAATACTAACGTCATCGACCCGATACTCCTCACGTGACAACTCTCACCAACGCGCTCGCACACGCCTTCTTCCGAAGGTTCGAGTGTGAAACCACCCGATCGAGCACACTAACAA
>CM071873.1:4116375-4153944 GCA_036759665.1 Gynandropsis gynandra
GAAAGCTCAAGGAAGTCTCTGAGGTGCTGATGGGGATCCTCATGGTTTCCACCCATGAATTGCTTCTGATAAAGCATGTTGATCATCGCTGGCTTAATCTCAAACTGCTCTCTTGCAACAGCAGGCATCCTTATGGCTGTTTGCACGTTGTTCATGTTCGGCACCACGTAATCCCTTAGAAGACGTGGTGGAGGAGCCTGTAGTTGCATCTGCCCATTGCCGTTCTGATTGTCCATCTCTTGTTGACCTAAAAGCTCTGGAAAAGGACAAACAAAGAACAATTTACGTAGAAAGAACGAAAGAAAAGAAAACGAAAATAAAAAAAAAACAAAAACAAAGCAAGAAAGACTCTAGGTTCGAATCTAAGACGCGTTGACAATAGTCCCCGGAAACGGCGCCAAAAACTTGATGCGTTCTCAAAGTTAAATAAAATAACCTAAACTACCCGCAAGTGCACGGCACGTGTGTAGTATTTTAGGTGTCGATCCCACAGAGACTACGCAACACTAACTAAACTCGAGCTAGGAATCAAACTTGCTAACGAAAGAATATTGATGAAGAATGAAATACTGAAACGTAAATAAACTACTTAGGTTCTAACGATAAGACAAGCGTCCTAGGAAACCGGTTTCACCACAAGACTACCGAAACCAACGATCAATCTATCTATCATGCAATCACAGTTTAAGCTATCTAAGGCAGACGATCCTAATATGATATCTACCCTCTCTCGAGGCATAGACACGTGATCTAGACAAGCTGCCCCCTACTTTCGTGGCTGACACCCTGAACTAAACCCTTTATTAATCGAATGGCCTAAGTTTTCTTTGTTAGAAATGCACAGACAACATACTAGAACTTCCAATCTAAACCGAAGAATTGCGACATGAGAAGGAGCTTTTTACGTTACGTTTCAATAGAATGAATTCAGTAAGGGTAGAATATGCCCCATGGTTGATCGACGGTCCTAGAGAAAGGAATAAAAACTAGGTTCCGGGATAGCCAAGGGCTAATCCCTTCTCCTAGAACAAACAAACTACTCGCTCATGCATCTGTAAACAAACATAGACAAAGTAGAAAGTCTAAGGAACATGAAAACCAAACAAAACCGAAGTGTTGGGGCTTGATCTCCAATGCTCCTTGCTTGTCTCCTCGCAAGAATCTCCTCAACCATGAACTGAATAAAGGTGTCTTCTAATGTCGTCCTCTGCCTCCTTTTATGCACTTTAATTCGGTCTAGATGTTGCCTTAGTCTCCCCACCGACTTCCCATTGTTTTAAGTTAATTTTACTTAACTTAACAAGCAGACACAGGCCGCGACCCGCTCGGGCGGTCGTTGTACCCGCTCGGGTACGGCTAGGGTAGATCGCGCAGATCGTGATCCGTGTGGAGAGCCCGATAGGGCAAGATGATCACCCGCTCGGGTGTAAGGCAATTGATCGGGCATCCCCTTGCCCGAGTCGTGCATGAATTGTGCATAAAATTTGCCGTATTTTTTGCCCGATCGTGCATGAGTTGTGCCCGACCGGGTGGAGGCTCTTCTTGCTAGATCTCGTCCCGTTTGTCCAGTGATGATCCTCGAAGTTGCTCCTTAGCTCCGTGCATGTCCTTTAGCTCCAAAATGATCCAAATACACGTAAAAGCCTGTAAGAACATGAAAACACGAAAACAAGTAAAACAGAAATGGAATCATACGTAAAACATCACATGTATATAAAAAACGTCTCCTAAATCATGCAAGAAATACGTATGAAAACGAGATGATCAATTTCAAAGCCCGCGCGGGGTGGAAGATGAGCCCACTCGGGCAGATCTCATGAGCACGAATCTGAGCGGGTTTGCTGGAACCCTGAAAAGGGCAACATCTTCGGTGTAGAAGACCCGTGCGGGAACGGTGTACAGCCTGCGTGGGCTACGTTACTTCAACCTTGCACCTCATTTCCTACACCCTCAATTGGCCACTTACGCATGGATCCCGACTAAAGCGCCGAGAAAGCACCCAAGGTCAATCTCAAACTCTTTCCGCAGGGGCTTAGGTATGAGTTCCTTGGTCTTGAATCTACATACCATGTGATTATCAATGACGCACTTGATAGGCCACAAGTCGATAAACTGCTCGGTGCACTCAAGCGAAACCGAGCCGCCATCGGTTATACACTGAAGGACATCAGGGGTATCAGCCTCGAGCTTTGCATGCACCACATCCAATTGGAAGATGAGGCAAATTCATCCATAGAATATCAACGCCGACTCAATCCAAACATGATGGAGGCAGTAAAGAAAGAAGTACTGAAGCTTCTAGATGCTGGTATCATATACCACATCTTCGACAGCGCTTGGGTTAGCCCGGTACAAGTGGTACCAAAGAAAGGAGGCACCACCGTCGTCCCAAACCAGAACAACGAGCTTATTCCCACACGAACGGTGACGGGATAACGCATGTGCATAGACTACCGCAAGCTTAACACGAACACCAGGAATGACCACTTCCCATTGCCCTTTATCAACCAAATGCTTGAAAGGTAGCGCTTCATTCCTATTTTTGTTTTCTTGGTGGCTATTCAGGATTCTTCCAGATCCCAATCCACCCTAATGACCAAGAAAAGACGACATTCACTTGTTCATTTAGGACATTCGCCTATCGTCGGATGTCATTCGGTTTATGTAAGGCACCCGCTATGTTTCAAAGATGCATGACTTCTATCTTTTCTGATGTTAATGGCGATGTTATGGAGGTGTTCATGGATGAATTTTCAGTCCATGGATCCTCCTTTGATTCGTGTCTGACCAATCTTTTTAGAGTGCTTACAAGCGAATCTCGCCATTACAAGCGAATCTCGTGCTCAATTGGGAGAAATGTCACTTTATGGTCCGTGAAGAATTTTTTTAGGCCACCGGATTTTAGAAAAGGGAATCGAGGTTGACAGGACTAAGATTGAGGTGATTGAGAAGCTACCCCCTCCTAGGAATGTCAAAGCAATCTGTAGTTTCATTGGGCTTGCAGGGTTTTATCGAAGGTCAAAGACTTCTCCAAGATCGTCAAACTGCTCAACGACCTCTTGAGCAAGGATGTTGTGTTCAAGTTCAATCAAGACTGCCATATTGCCTTTGATAAATTTAAGAAAGCATTGATTTCACCTCCCATCATTCAGCCTTCGGGCTGAAAGCTCCCTTTTTAGCTCATGTGCGACGCTAGTGACTACGTTGTGGGGACTGTACTGGGACAGCGAAGAGACAAGGTGATGCATGCTATTTATTATGCCAGCCAGACCTTAGACAATGCTCAGTGCAATTACTCCACCACGGAGAAAGAGCTGCTAGCCATCGTCTTCGCTTTCGAGAAGTTTCGCTTTTACCTTGTCGGATCCAAGGTAGTTGTTTACTCCGATCATGTCGCGCTGAAATATTTGTTCACCAAGAAGGACGCGAAACCAAGGCTGTGGATCTTAGTCCTTCAAGAATTCGACTTGGAGATACGAGATAGGAAAGGGATAGAAAACAGTGTTGCCGACCACGTGTCCCGCCTTGAGATTTCAAATGGTATCCCTATCGACGACTCTCTTAGAGATGATGTTATCATAGCCATAGACGGAACGCCTGCACTGTGGTACGGAGATTTCGTGAGGTTCTGCCACAAGGCCTAAGCTACAATGCTAGATAGAAGTTCCTACACGATGTCAAGGCCTACTTTTGGGAGGAGCCTTATCTAAAGCGAGGATCGACGATTTATTTCGGCGTTGTATCCCGAAAGAAGAGGTAGCTAATGTGCTTTTCCACTGTCATTCTTCTGACTATGCAAGGCATTTTGCCGCCTCTAAAACAGTTGCAAGAGTTCTCCAAGCCGGATTCTATTGGCCTACGCTCTTCAAAGACGCTCACAGGTATGTCTCAACTTGTGACATATGTCAAAGGACAGGAAACATCTCTAGAAGGCATGAGGGACCTCATCATTATTACATCTTGAAAGTCGAGCCATTTGAGGTTTGGGGCATTGACTTCATGGGACCATTTCCCTCTCCCTTATCATTACATCTTGAAACACTACTGAAGATGTATGGAGTGAGGTACCAGATTGCCACACCGTATCACCCACAGACCAGTGGCCAAGTGGAGGTTTCCAACCAAGAAATCAAGTTCATCCTTGAGAAAACAGTCTCAAAATCTCGACGAGACTGGGCATTGAAGCTAGACGATGCAGTTTGGGCCTTCAGAATAGCTTTCAGGACCTTGATAGGCATGACACCGTTTCAGTTGGTCTAAGGGAACACTACAAAAAAATACGATGTTTCCAACAGACGGGGCAACGGATCTGTCCGTTAACACGAAGTTGCAACGGATTGTAACGGATTTGTGAATACATTCAATGGGCGCAAATCCGTTTCAATCCGTTACTAATTTCAATGGATTTTTAACAGATATCGTATGTTGCCCCGTCCGTTGCAATCCGTCGCAATTTTTAACAGAATGTTAACGGATTTAATTCGTTACCTTTTCCGTTGGAAGATCGTTAGAAGCCGGGAAAAAAACATTTCAATGGTCATATGTTGCTAATTGTAACGGATTCCCGTTACAAATGGCAACAGATGCCCGTTGAAATAGTTAATTTCGAGGTTCACCGGTGGAAATAAATTCACGTGATTTTGCAACGGGCATCCGTTACAATTGCCAACGGATCTCCATTTGAAATTTTACTTTTATATCGAACCCAAAGATTGCATCAAACCATCAATAACAAGTATCTTTATCTCCATTGTTGATCCAAAACCACCTTCATAAACTATGTCACCACCGGGAACCGGAAAAGGATTCCCAGTGGTGAGCCAGATTATGAGGGTGGTTTTGGATTCAAGAATGGAGACAAAGATGTTGGTTTTGGCGACAGAGGTAGCCGGTGGAGGTATCCGACAGAGACGATCCGAAGCGAGTCCGACGCTTCGCCTCTGAATTGAAGTCATTCTCCAATGTTTTTCCTTTTCTGTTTATTGTTAACCATGTTAATATTGTGATTGAGTGAGAGATATTAATGAAATTTTAGTTTAAAAGGAAAAATAATCTAAGGAAATAAAAGTTTTAAAATTAATTTTTGACCTCATATTTCGCGTCGTTTCGGTTTTGCTCACCGCTTGAATTCGACATGAAATCAATTCCAATTACATCATCAACATCATCATTCTTAAAACCTTAAATATTATAATATGCAAAACTAACGAAAACGGATGTCCGTCAGAATTTTTAACGGAAATGGATTTCTGTCGTTGGCCATTTTACGTTGGATGTACGTTAGTAGCCATGGAAAAAGTTTTCAACGGCCATCCGTTGAGATTTGTAACGGATGCCTGTTACAAATGGCAACGGATGCCCTTTGAAATTGTTAATTTCGAGGTTCACTGGTGGAAATAAATTCACGTGATCTTGCAACGGGCATCCGTTGCAATTTCCAACGGATGTCCGTTGGAAATTTCACTATTTAGATCAAAACCAAAGATTGCATCAAACCATCAATAACAAACATATTTTAAAAAAAAATGTCGTCTTCTTCAAATCAAGATATATATAGATCGAGAGAGTGGAGGTATAGAAGAAAAGATCCTATAACCGAAGAGATTACGCAAGAATTCTTACACGGATTGGAGCAATTCATGAGTTTTGCATCGATGCAACCTTTGTGTCAAGAACGCGGGACAATGTTATGTCCATGCAAAAGATGAAAATCATAAAGTATCGAAGTCAAAAAATTGTTTGCAAACATCCTTATAAGGTGGGTTTCGTTGAAAATTACGAAATTTGGTTTTTTCACGGCGAAAATTGCGGTGTTAGAGATATTGTGCAAGATGCACAAGTAGAAAGAAATGAAGAAGTCATTTATGAAGCATCAACCACCAATCCATATGTGGAAATGGTGTCAGATTCTTTTCCTGGAGTTGTTAATGAACAAACGCATGAAGAGATGCCGAACAATGATGCACGTCCATTCTTCAACCTATTGGATTCGGCAAAACAACCTATATATGACGGTTTTCGTGAAGGTCAGTCTCGCTTATCTTTATCTCAAGATTGATGAGTATTAAAACAGACTACAATGTGGCTGAAAATTGTATGGTTTCATTTTGCGAAACAATGCGTGAATTTTTACTGGAAAATAATCAAGCTCCTGAGACATACTACGGATCAAAGAATGTGTTAAAATATTTGGGAATGCCACATGAGAAAATTGATGTTTGTAGAAACAGTTGCATGTTGTTTTGGGGAAATGATAAAGACTTGTTGGAATGCATGTTTTGCGATGCAAGCAGATTTCGGCCTAAAAAACCATCTTGACGTAAATATGTATCATACAAGAAAATGTTCTATATGCTTGTAGCAAACAGGTTGAGAAGGTTATTTGAATCGAAAAAATTCGCTGCGGTAATGAGATGGCACGCAGAACACTCGACGGCCGAAGGTATAATGCAACATCCATCGGATGGTAAGGCTTGGAAAGATTTCAATGAAATATTTCCCGAGTTCGCGTATGAAACGAGAAATGTTTATCTTTGCCTGTGCACGGATGGTTTTGGTCCATATGGATAATCTGGAAGTCAATATTCTCTGTGGCCGGTGATTTTGTCTCCGTATAATTTGCCTCCCGAGATGTGTTTGAAAAGAGAGGTAATGGTTTTGACGTTGCTGATTCCAGAACCAGAACATCCGAAGAAAAGTTTAGATGTCTTTTTGCAGCCCTTAATTAATGAATTAAGACCGTTGTGGAACGAAGGAATTCTGAAAAGAGACGTAATGATTCCAGGACTAGAACATCCGAATAACATTCTATAGATAATGTTTTTGAAAAGAGAGGTAATGTTTCTGAAGTTGCTGATTCCAGGACCAGAACATCCGAAGAAAAGTTTCGATGTCTCTTTGCAGCCCTTAATTCATGAATTAAGATAGTTGTGGAACGAAAAAATTCTTGCTTATGACGTCAGTACGAAGCAAAATTTCACATTGAAAGCGGTCTTGTTGTGGACAATTAGCGATTTTCCTGCCTATGGAATGTTATCTGGATGGAGCACGCACTGAAGATTGGCATGTCCATATTATATAGAGGATAAAGATTCATTTCGACTAGTACATGGTAAGAAACCATGTTGGTGTGATTGTCATAGAAGATTTCTTCCTCGTGGCCATGCTTTCCGGAAAGATAAAAAACATTTTCGGAAGAACGTGGTACAAAAAGAAGAGGCACCGTGCATGCAAACTGGAACACAAATCCTTTATGAAAAATTGAACACAATGGATGATTTACAAGAATTGGTAGAATGCGGTGGAGATCGTGGGCATCATAAACCAAAAGGTTAAGGTGAATGGCATAACTGGTATAAACGTAGTATTTTTTGGAAACTACCATACTAGGATTCATTGATATTACATGATAATTTAGATATTTTGCATATTGAAAAGAACTTTTTCAATAATATCATCAATAATGTTTTGAATGTGGCGGGTAAAACTAAGGATAATATACAATCAAGAAAAGATTTGAAATCAATATGCCGACGACCTGAGTTGGAATTAAGAGATGGAAGGTCACCTGTCCCGGTATTCAAATCGTCTGGTCCGGTGAAAACGACATTATTAAAGTGGTTCAAAGAGGACGTTAAGTTTCCAGATGGATATGCATCGAACATTGTTCGCTGTGTGGATATTGTTGGTTCGAGGCTGATCGGGTTAAAAAGTCACGATTGTCACGTTTTTATGCAGCGACTCATTCCAATTGCATTTGCTGAGCTCTTACCATGGAATGTTCACGATGTGCTATGCGGAATCAACATATTTTTCAGAGATATATGTTCAAGGAATTTAAAAAGGGATGATTTGGATTTAATGAAAAACAATATTTCTAAAGTATTATGTGCATTGGAAAAAGTTTTTCCGGCTTCATTCTTCGATATCATGGAGCATTTGTCAATACATTTACCAGATGAGGCAATACTCGATGGGCCAGTTCAATGCAGATGGATGTATCCTTTCGAAAGTTTTTTCTTTCATTTAAAGAAAAAAGCAAAAAATAAATCAGCGGTCAAAGGATCTATTGTCAAACAATACTTGCTGGAAGAAATCACATATTTCAGCACATCTTATTTCGAGTCGCATATTCAAATGAAAGAACGAAGTGCAACGGATGATCACACAAACTATTTGTATCAATATAATCCACAGTTTGGCACAATCCCTGATATGTTTACACCGATTGGACGTATAGGAGGTAAATCCGAGGAATATTGGTTAACACCGGAGGAGTATAATCACGTCTACAAATATATATACTACTAAATTGTCAAGAGTTATTACCGTTCGAAAGGTACTGTTACATATTATTCAATCTTGTAAATATATATGTATATATATATATATATACAATTTTAACGTATTTTTATTATACATGATATTTGATAAAGAAGTAATTGGTACATATCCTCATCTAAATGCAAATGAACTCAGAGAAACGAAAGTTCAACATTATGGCTCGTGGTTGAGAGACTACGTAAGTACTCGTGTACACATCTATTAAAATTAATTTCATTTATCATAAAGTATTAATTTGTTTTTATTATACGTATAGGTGAAATGTTCTGATGAAAAACTTCCTACGTGGTTAAAAGATTTGGCTAATGGTCCTGCACGAAATGTCATGTGTTGGCCAATCTTGTTTACTCGCGGCTACACGTTCCACACGTACGAACACAGAAAACATAGAAGCACATACAATTATGGCGTTTGCGTTAATAGTGAAATAGAGGGTGGTAACTTCTATGTAATTTTGCATCAATTTATACATGTGGAATATCTCGGTCTCATTGGGTTGAAGGTGATGCTTTTTAAATGTCACTAGTTCGACCCAAGTGTCGAACATGGAATACGAAAAAACCGTTGGGGAGGAATTGACGTCAATCCGGCAAGACAATATGGTAGTAAAGATCAAGCCACGAGGGATCATAAGCTCTGATGATAAAGAAGATCTGTTGCAACCCGATCCGCAGCCGATTCGTTTAATTGATACAGATCGCAAGGAGATTCTTGCAAGAACTGACATAGACGGAGAATTCATAAGCGATTATGAAGACATTGAACCGGAAGATGCTGAAGATGAAAACGACGATGAATTCAATGAACAATCGAAGGAAGACTCGCCCATCGATGAATCTACTGAAGAAGAAATGCAAATACAATAATGTGTATGCTGTGTAATAAATGTAAATGATATGTAATGTACATGACGTGTAATGTACATGATGTGTAATAATGTAGATGATGTGTAATCGAAAAATCGAAATGTTAATACAATCGAACAGTTTATATAAACGATGTTTAATGTATTAGAAATTAGAATTTTCTAATGCTAACAGGCATCCGTTGGAAATATTAACAGATGCCCGTTGACACCTGAAATCACTCTCGACACTTAGAAAAAATTTCTAAGTTTTCCACATTGCCAACGGACATCCGTTGAAAATTTCTAACGGATGCCTGTTGGAAAGTGTAATGATGCCTACCCTAGAATGCAGATTTTCCAACGGGCATCCGTTGGAAATTGTAACGGATGCCTGTTGCAAAGGCAGACGAGCTGCCATTACGCCGTCTGTTGCCTCGCGAATTACCAACAGATGCCCGTTGGAAAGAAAGGACGTTGTGTCATTTAATTGCATCCGTTAAGATGACGTGTTTTCCAACGGGCATCCGTTAGAATTACCAACGGATGCCCGTTGGAAATGTCTCTATATAAACCGTTGAACAGTTTCATTTTCAACACAAATCAAAATCTCAAAATCCTCTCAAACTTTACATTTCACACACAAACACATTCACAAACACTAGGAAAAAAATGAGGGTTAAACGATTTATAGGATTGGAAGGAATGTTGGCTGGTTCTGCGGGAGCTCCTCGCCCACCTTCACCACCACCATATCGATCCCGACCGTTCTGCTGGAATATATGGTAAAAAAAATCATTATTTGCATTTATATTATTGCAAGTTATAAACAATATCTAACTTTTTAATTTAATATTGCAGGTTTGACATGGATGATGTGATCGAACACACGAACAACGACATCATCCAACGGTCCTTATAGGACCAATTATATTATTCCTGACAAGTTACGGCAGAATTCGTGCGCCAGAGATGGTGGTGCACTTTTATTGTAAGTTTTAAATTACATTTCATTTAAAATTATTAGTTATATATGTTATAAAACTAACAGAGCGAATACAGATGGCGGAGAAAGGATACAACTCGCATCTACACAGCATGGGTGCACGACATGCAGGCTCGGATGCACCTTATGATGAACAATGCGAAGCGCAACTACTACACCAAAAATCGCAAACCGACATGGGCAACGAACGCGGTCTTCAATCAATTGATTTAGCATTGGGAGTCAGAAGACTTCAAGGCCAAGAGCGAGAAGCCCAAAAACTGTCGGTACAGCGAGAAGGTTCCCGGAAATGGTCCGCATTGCCAAACTTCGGGATCAAAATCATTCCCGAAGAGAAAACACGAATTGATATAATTTATTATTACCTTAATTTTTTATTAAATACATATCTAATTAAGTTTATTTTATATTACAGATGCAACGGATATGAATAGAACCGACTCTTTTTGGCTGGTATTGGAAACCCACGCCAAGAAGAAGCCGATCGTCCGGGAAGAGGTCGACGAACCCGAACTCGTCGATCCTCGAGCGGAGAAAACCGTGAGAGCAATGACGGAGAAGATTACACAGCAATCACAAGCTGTGTAAAATTGACACAGCAATCACAAAATGTGACAAAGAAGATTACACAACAATCACAAGCTGTGACAGAGAAGGTTACACAATTTCAACGGACGTATTCGTTGGCCAACCGTTAAAATTTTGCAACGGAAATTATCCATTGCAAAGTCGTTGCGAATTGGAACGGATCCCGATTTGCAACGCGCGTTTCCAACGGCTGCAGATCCGTTGCCGTCCGTTAGGAAACGTGTTTTCAAACGGAATTAAGGCATTTCCAACAGATTTGTCCATTGGAAAACACATGTTTTCTTGTAGTGGAAAGCATGTCACCTTCTGGTTAAGCTAGAACACAAGGCATATTGGGATGTAAATACGTTGAACTACGACCTCAAGACAACCGAGGAGAAATGGGTTCTCCAGCTTCACCATCTAGAGGAGATCCGTAATGGCGTCTACGAGAATGCAAGGATCTACAAAGAGCGCACAAAGAAATGGCATGACAAGCACATCCTCCCATGCTCATTCAAAGTAGGTGATCAGGTACTTCTCTTTAATTCCCGGTTGAGATTTTTTCCAGGGAAACTCAAGTCGTGATGGTCGGGGCCCTTCACTATAAAAGGTGTCTCACCACATGGAGCCATAGAAGTGGACAAGGGAAATAGGGGATCATTCATGGCAAACACGCAGAGATTGAAGCCATACTATGATTATCGCGTAGAAGACGGAACATGCATACTCCCTCTTTCCGATCCCACACACGTCTAAAGCATAAGGGCCACGCTAAAGACCGTAAATAAATGCTTCTCGGGAGGCAATCTGAGCTTTGTATCTTGTCTCTTTTCCTTCTTATCTCTTTTCCTTTTTAATTTCTGCTCTCGAACTTTTTTTAGGACATGTACATTTCTCTAGGATTTTAGTGGTTTTCATGATTATGTGCTGCCTGTTTTTCCTTGTGAATTTTTCTAAATGCAACAAAGCCCGCACGGGCTGAGCAAGAGACCCCGCACGTGCTACACTCTACCCGCGCGAGCTAAGTCACACGACCCGCGACGGCTAGAGCCGTCTACAGAGGTAAGTATAGATTTCGAATAACCCGAGCCACTTTAACCCTCACGAATTAAATCCCCCCGAGCATCCATCAACCCCTGAACCCTCTCACCCCCGACTGACACTCGTCGAACTACTCCGTTGCTTCTCCCCGACCCCTTTAACGATGAACCCCTTGGTCGAAAAATCGAAATCTCTCTCCCCCTATTCTCTCTCAAAACTCTTTCAAATCCTTTGATTTCTTCGATTAATCCTGGCAGTTTTCAGAAATACTTTATGTTTTTGACCGATTTGGACTAGATTTAGGCCTGCTGGGAAGAATTTGGGTTGATTTTTATGGATTACGCCTCGAATTAGGATCTCCAGGTCGTGATTTCGTGACCAACTCGCGCGAGTACCTCGTTTCAGAACATAGCTCCCGAGGGGGTTACACACTCTACTCGCGCGGGTTGATGCAACCAGTCAACTTAATCGTTTGTATCTCTTTGACTGTTTTGTAGATGGCTCCTAAATTGTTCAAGAGCTCAAAGAAAAGACGAGTCGAATATAATCCAGAGGAGGGATGACCCACACAACCGGACGCCATCACGGAGCTAACTCCGTATACACCTATCACCACGTCCCACCGACACTACCGGAAAACGACCTTTCTGTCCGGCCACAAATCAAAATTCAACGAGCTGCTGCCTCGCATTCAGCCTTCTCGTTTCTTATCCACGGAAGCTATGCATGCTCTTCACATCGAAAAGCAAATCAACAACATGTTTCACACAATGGAGTGGAGGGGATTGCTGACGACAAGGGAGTACACGTACCGCAACCTCACTGCGGAATTTCTGGCATCTTGCAACACCCTCTTCCCTGAGTCAGGAGACCCGAACAAGGTATTTATGGAGTTCTGTCAGGTGGGACAGAACTATCGCCTCAGTGCGGCGCAGTTTCCTTTTATACTAGACGTCCCGTTTCGCGCGAACGCCAAACTATCGGGATTTGATAAGCAGTAACAAATAGAGTTCTGGGGCCGGATGGCATATGAAACTATTCCAGTACGAAGTCCAAGGCCAGCCACATGTGTCATCCCACCCTCAGGTACTTCCACTATTTCCTAGTCTCCTCCATCTTTGGCAAAGGAGCATAGAGTGGAGTCAATCACACAGAGCTGGGGTACCTAAAGTACGCGATTCACTTAGATATTGATGGCGAAGATTGGGAGATGGGCGATGTCGACTTGGCCTCCATGATTATGCAACACTTCTTAGACAATGCTACCGACAAGGGCAGTAAGTACTCGAAGATCCATTGTGGTGGAGTGGTCACGATGATAGCTCGGAGGCTCGGGATCAACCTCGGTATTCTGATGGAAGATAAGATCGATGAGGTGCTTGAGCTCAACCTCCAAAACCTCAGACACCGACGAGCCATATCCAACGATCCAAGGGAATGCGATTCATGATCGATTCCTTGGAGGTCGACCTTGACAAGATTCAGATTCCCGGGGTAGACGAGGAGGGAATGCGATTCATGATCGATCCAACCATAGGCCAACTTGGTCCACGACTGAACGAGGTAGACGCAGCTCCAGCAACTACACCAGGACCAAGGATATCTTGACAGTGCAGCCGACGCGCTCCCTCTCAACCATGTACCTGCCCTGACTACCATGGACCGTGTTCTAACTTCTCTTATATGGAAGGCGTTTTTGATGTTCTCAGGTATATTGCAGAAGAGAACCGATATCAATCCTTCATGACAAATCAGTGATGGGACCTCGAGGCAGCGAGGTATGCAAAGCAGCAGCAGTTCCACGAGCAATCCATTCAACACTCAGACTACATCGCGGAGTCCGTTCGGTGGTTCCAGCAGCTGAGTATGCAACACTTCTCAGACCCGTACGTCTTAATCCCTCAGGATTATCACGTGGGGGCATTCCCAACCATCCACACCTCCCATACGAGCTTCAACCGTTCTATTATCAACACGGGCATGCGTGAAGAAGCGTAGAAGAGTCAGCTCTTCAATGTGTATGCACGGCAATTATACGGAAGACAGCCACAAACCTTCCACCGAAACTCAAAGGAGGCTGCACCCGCACTTGCAAGAGGTAATGGAAAAGGACGTCACAAAACTCTTCCATGCAGATACCCTTTATCCAACCTCGGACAGCGAACGAGTGAATCCCGTGCATGACGTGCCAAAGAAAGAAGCAGTGACTAAAGGATGGCACGACAAAAAGACCTTACCTCATGACTTCTAACTAGGTGACTTATTTCTACTCTTCAATTCTCATCCTATGTTTCTCTCGGGCAACCTACTGTCTTGTGGGTCTGTTCCTTTTCAGGTACGAGAAGTCTTCACAAATGGAGACGTGGAACTATGGAGCGAGATGGGTGACACATTCAAAGCTAATGGACAGCGGCTAAAGCTCTACAAAGCCGCTCAACCAATCGAAAGTGGAAACTCCATTTATTTTTCCGATCCACCCGTCGCACACGCATGAGGAATGGAGACGTCAAAGCTTAAAGACGTTAAATAAGCGCTTTCTGGGAGGCAACCCAGCTGTTTGATTTTATTTTTTTAGTTTTTAGTTTGAGACCCAGTTATTTGTTTTCGGTTAAAAAAACAGAAAAAAATACCACCGCAAACGTGCTTCACTTCCCTTACCCTCCATCGGAGCTTCACGTTGAGGACGCCGTTCAATTCAAGTATGGGGGAGCAGCTCACGTTTGTCAGGTGATTTCGTTTCATTTTCTTTCATATTCCCTTTGACTTTGTAGTTTTATGTTATTTTTGTAGTTTTTAGTTTGTTTTTGTTTTCGTGAGTCAGAGTCATCCCAAGCACTTGTCCGGTGCCACATTTTGAGATGAACCCTGAACCTAGGATGCTTAAGAATTTGGCCTTTTCCGTGAAATTTTGCATGTTCGAGCTAGGTTTTCCCTAAGTGTTAGAGCTTATTCACTACAAGAAAATCGGGTTTTATGGACTGAAAAATATGTCCCTAATCCGTCCCTAAAAAGGTTTAGTGACGGATTAGAGACGACCAGCGGTAGTACCCAATCGCGCGACTCTAAATGCTATCCGTCCCCAATCCGTTCCTAATTAGGGACAGAAATTTCAGTCCCAATCCGTCCCCAATTAGGGACGGAAAGAGTAGTCCCCAAAAAGTCCCTGGATTAGGGACGGATTTTTTTCAGTCTCTAAAATTTGGAGACGGACCACTGAATCCGTCTCCAAATTTGGAGACGGACCACTGAATCCGTCTCCATGTCTGTCTTCTATGAATTCTTTTGCTAACAATCCACGGTGGTCACATCGCATGTCTCGGTCGACGTTCCTTCGTCTCCTTTCGTTCCTTTCATCCACCGCATCTCCGCCGCTGAAGGAGTACGCCCTTGCGGCCGCGATCTTCCGCCTCGCTCACGGCGCTTCCTACAAGTCTATCGCTCGACGCTTCGGCTTCGGCTCTTCGGCCGATGCTTCCCGAGCTTTCTACACTGCCTGCAAGCTCATCAACGAGAAACTAGGGCAAATCGTCGACGACCCAAAACCCGATTTCTTGCCTTGCTTGCTCCTGAATTGCTGCAGTGTCCAAGGGTTTGCGAAATTCGAAATTGACGGCGAGCTTAGGTCCAAAATGGGTCGATTCTTGTTCAAGCAGTGGTTGATTCCGCCGGTAGATTCGTGGACATCTCCGCCGGTTGGCCGAGCACGATAAAGCCGGAAACAATATTCCGGCAGACGAAGCTGTTCTCGGTTATGGGGGGAGAATCTCGACGTCTCCAAATTTGGAGACGGATGACCTGCCCGTCTCCAAATTTGGAGACGGATGACCTGCCGTCTCTGATTTAGGGACGACTTACTATTTCGTCCCTAATTGGTCTGCATTTAGGGACGGATTAGGCACGACTCTTCTGTCTCCAAATTTGGGGACGGATTAGGGACGGATTTCATTTTCCGTCCCTAATCCGTATATAATCTGTTCCTAAATTTAGGGACGGAAATGTCGGTCCCCAAATTCTGTCCCTAATCTTGAATTTTCTAGTAGTGATTAGTCGGCTGAAAAAATAGGTCGTAGTTCTTTGGGAATCCTAGTGTTACTTGTGGGGGGTTTAGACGAGGTTGCTAGGCTAGTTTTTCGTTTATTCTCTCTATCCAGATGGTCATACTTTGTGTAGACGATGCTTTACTTCACTTTTCTATGAGGAATACTATATCGTGAGATCGAGCTTATTTGCAGATTAAGAGTGCACACTAACACTCCATTGTCGATAGAAATAATGCCTAAAATGCATGATCTAAAATCGATATGAGTGCATCGACCTTGATACTCTTTCGATGGCTCGGGTCTAAGTGGTGGGTTGGCGATCATCTTTCTACGTCCTAAGGGCATGGCAAAAATAAAACGCCGCCTACTCCGCTGCATTCTTAAACGAGATGCATGAGTATACCGACATCGGTAGTCTGGGTCTAAGTAGAGGCTGCATCCCTTCAAATCCGACGTCCTAGAAGCCTAGTGTGTATGCAAAGAAAAAGAGAAAAAAAGAAAAAAGGGAAACGAAAAAGAAGTCATAAAAAGAAAATAAAAAGTAAAAAAGGAGAAAGAAAAAGAAAAAAAGAATAAAGAAAGAAAGAAGCTCGGAAAAGAAACAAGTATCCTCGGTTGTTCTAGGTTTAGCATTGTCTGAAGTCTTGTTTGGTGGAGAGAGTTACGGTGGCTTGTTTAGTTTCCCTTTGATTTACTTTCTCATGGGTAGCCTTGGTGAACCTAGGATGAAGACCGAAAACTTAATTAGGCCGGATTTGCTCTCGACGTGCTAGTTGATCGGTTAGGTTCGCTTTAGCGGTACTTCTAGGAGAAGGGGGGATTCTCGGATTTTGTACACACCACGTGTTCCACGTTTACATTTTATTAGGGAGAAGCAAACATTCAAGTCTAGGGGATTTTGATCATCTCGTTTCCATACGTATTTCTTGCATGATTTTAGAGATGTTTATGATATATATGTGATGCTTTACGTATGATTCCATATCCGTTTTACTTGTTTTCATGTTTTCATGTTCTTACAGGTTTTTATGCGTATTCGGTTCATTTCGGAGCTAAAGGACATGCCCGAAACAAAGTACCAACATCGAGGATCATCACGGGACAAATGGGACGAGAATCGGCATGGAATAGTCACTACCCGCGCGGGTAACTCCCTAGCCCGAGCGGGCATTTGTTACGGCGATTTTGTCCAGCAAATTGAGCACGAGTCGGGCGAGAAATACCCCGATCGAGGCATGAGCCCGAGCGGGCAGCACATGTACCCGAGCGGGAACCCCTTGAGCCCGAGCGGGCAGCCTCCTTTTCATCGCGTTCTTGCGCGATCTTCCGCGCCGTACCCGAGCGGGTCACTTACCTTGCCCGCGCGGGTCGCGACCGTCACCTGCAACTTCAAATACGTTAATTTGACTTAAAACAAATGGAAGTTTTTTGGGGACTTATACAATAAGGAAAACGACCTTAAATAAGGAAAAAGGGGCCAGAGGTCGAGATTATTCATTGATTATTCAATTCTTGATCGAGGGAGAGAAGAGGAAGGTTCTTGCGAAGGAGACTTACGAGGAGCATTGGAGATCAACCCGACACTTCGGTTTCGTTTGGTTTTCATGTTACTTAGACCTTCTATTTCGTTTATGTTTGTTTACGGACGCATGAGCGAGTAGTTTGTTTGTTCTAGGAGAAGGGATTAGCCCATGGCTATCCCGCAACCACTTCTGATTTATCTTTGAATGCATCTTCCTGTTTTTGTTCATCTATTCTTTATCTGAGTGCTTAAATGACTTGTGTTTGCGACGGCCGCGTAGATGCATGTGTTCGGGGTTAGGAGAAGGACCGAAAGGAGAATTCTAGTCTTAGAAGATCACGTTTAGAACAATCGAGGTTAGGCAACGAAAGTAGGGTAGCAGCGGTTGAGGGTAAAATGGATGAATCACAGGTCTTATTGGGTTTAGTTCAAGGTGTCAGCCACGAAAGTAGGGGGCAACTTGACTAGATCACGTGTCTATGCCTCGAGAGAGGGTAGACATGATATTAGGATCGTCTGCCTTAGATAACTTGACTGGGATTGCATGATAGATAGATCGATTGTTGGTTTCGGTAGTCTTGTGGTGAAACCGGTTTCCTGGAACGTTTGTCTCATTCTTAAGAACTAGTTTGTTTATTTTTTTTTAGTATTTCATTCTTAAAATCATATTTCGTTTGTTAGCAAGTTTGATTCACAATTAGAGTTTAGGTTGTGTTGCGTAGTCTCTGTGGGATCGACACCTGAAGTACCACACATGTGCCGTGCACTTGCGGTTAGTTTAGGTTATTTATTTAACTTTGATAACGCATCAAGTTTTTGGCGCCGTTGCCGGGGACTATTGTCAACACGTCTTAGATTCGAGCCTAGACTCTTTCTTGTTTTGTTTTTTGTTTTTGTTTTCTTTTCCTTCGTTCTTTCTACGTAATTTGTCTTTATTTGTCCTTTGCAGAGCCTTCAGATCAACGAGAGATGGATAATCAGAACGGCAATGGACAGATGCAGCAACAGCAACTCGTGCCTCAACCGCGAGAACTACAGGCTCCTCCACCACGTCACCTCAGAGATTACGTGGTGCCGAACATGAACAACGTACAAACAACCATAAGGAAGCCTGCTGCTGCTAGAGAACAGTTTGAGATTAAGCCAGCAATGATCAAAATGCTCTATCAGAAGCAATTCATGGGTGGAAATCACGAGGATCCCCATCAGCACCTCAGATACTTCCTTGAGCTTTCTGGTACGTTCAAAATACACGGAGTCTCAAAGGACGCGATCTTGTTGCGTCTTTTCCCCTTCTCTATTGGGAGGAGAGCGAAAACTTGGATGCAATCGTTCCCCGCCGGATCTATCACTACTTGGGATCAGCTCTACACATTGTTCTTATCGTGTTTCTTTCTTCTGAGCAAGACGATTCAGATGAGGGGGGAAATCACAACGTCCAGATGCAGAGATGGAGAAACTTTGTTTGAGGCGTGGGGCAGATTTAAGGATCTTCTACAGATGTGTCCACACCATGGTCTCGAGCAGTGGTACGTTATCCAAACCTTTTACAACGGAATTTTAGATGAGCACCGAACGACATTGGATAACGCTGCCAGAGGATCATTTATGGATCTGAGCATCGAGGAGGCATACGAGCTGATCGATAACCTTTCCATGAACCACACTATGTGGTCAACACCGAGAGGTATGCCCAACAACACTCTTCGCCTATACGAGTCGAATCAGAGTAGAGCGACGGGTAATGCAGCGAATGCCATGTACTGCGTGAATTGTGGAGATACTGAACACGTGCCTTATCAATGCACGCTGCAAGAGAATGTGGAATACTTGAATTATGCCCAGCAGCAAGGAAATACGCAATTCGGGAATACCTATAACCCGAATTGGAGGAATCACCCGAATCTTTCATACCGAACGACTCAACCGTTAAAGTATTCGGGATTTCAGAAAACACAGCAGCCATACCAGCAAAATAACCAGCAAACTCGGCATGCTCAGCAAGTTCCGCAAGCTCCTCAACCTCCTCAAGCCCCTTCATCAAACCTTGAGGCGGTATTGCTCGAATTTATTAAGGAGCAAAGGCAGCAAACATCGACTCAAACCAAATTCAATGCGGATGTGGGGACAACGATCAACGAGCTCAAAAATCAGATGGAATCATTGAGCAATCATGTGAAGAGTTTAGAGAAATCCGTAGCACAGCAAGCTGCCTCATCCTCTCGGAATCCGGAACAGCTTCCAGGTAAACCCGAATTGAACCCGAGAGAGTACGTGAATGCTATTTCTGTGTGCAGCGGTGATGTGGTTGAGAGTTTGCCCTCCAAAGAGCAAAACCATGCTGCTGTTACATCCATGAAAAGAGGAAAAGGTAAGATTGCGATTATGGAAGGAGTTGAACCGAATTTAGACAAACCATATGTTGCTCCACTAGCGTACAAACCTCCAATACCGTTTCCTCAACGGTTGGTGAGCAGTAAGAATGAAGCACTTGCGGGTAGTTTACGTTATTTGTTTAACTTTGATAACGCATCAAGTAGACGTGTATAACATCTAGCTATATCACCAACTCGGGAAAGCAAAATACACCATGTGTACCCGTTCTCACTTTTCTTATCTTCTCTCGAGTTCTGGCACGCGAGTTCCTCTCATAGATTTTGAACACCGGGACTGTGTTCCGATTCAAGTCTGGGGGGCACTCTTTGAGTGATATGATTACGATTAGTATTAGGTTTTTATTTGTTTTTCTTAATTCTTAGGATTTCTAGCAGATATCTAGTATGATACTACGAACTTTAGTCATTTTTGTGCAACTTCGTCGAATCGGGAACAAAAGCCTAGGTTTGCTGAAAAGGACTTATAGATACCGACTGGTCTAGTAGTTGTGCATGAATCATTGGCTCATAGTTTTATTATGTCCCCTAGGTTTCAGTCCCAAGTGTCTATATCTCCGTGTATATCATTCTCTTTGCTAAGTGAGACACCTTTTAGATTTTTTTTTTATTTTTATGAATCCATGCCTTACACTCCGCTGTCAATCAATAGAATAAGCTTCTAACTATTTCCTTTTATATTGAAATGAGTGCATCGATCTTGATGGTTCGGGTCTAAGTGGTGGGTTGAGGCGCTTTTCTACGTCCTAAGGGTTTGAGATGATCTTCACTCCGCTAAGGTTATAAGACCTTATGAGTGTGCCAATTGGCAATCTGGGTCTAAGTAGAAAGTCACCCTCTTCGATACCGACGTCCTAGAAACCGAGCGCGAAAAAAAAAACAGAAGATGAAAAATATCTTTAGGAATAATCTCTCACGTATGCATGACTAATTTGGTATGGAGATTGCTTGGATATTGTCTAGGGGGTAGTGAAATGAACTTTGGCAATGTGTTGGATTCCATGGCTCGTGGATTTCGGTCGATAGAAGTCTGAACATACGTTCACCTAAGTCTATGTTCGTGTGACGCGTTGTTGTGCATGATGGCTGATTTCTAAAAAAATTTGTACTAGTATCCAGTTGTTGTTGAACTCTTCTTCTGCTTAGTCGTAGTTTTGTTTGAGGACAAACAAAGGTTCAAGTGTGGGGGAGTTTGATAACACGTAATGTGTGTTAGTTTTAGGCTAAGCATTTAGATCATTTCTGCATAGTTTGCATAGCAATAGTTACAAAACCGACGCGAACGTTCTATATGTACTCCTTTTTGTTGATTTTCAGGTTTTAAGGCGACAAGGCCTAAACGAGTTTTAGAATGACAATTCCTGGATTCAACCGTGCATATTGGAAGTTACAAACCAAACGGAGCAAATTCAGGCCACGAAACCAAATGGAACACCCGAGCATCGAGCAAGAAGAGCAAAAACACGAATTTAACTTAGCTCGCGCGGGCTTGGAATAGGCCCCCGCTCGGGTTGCATCCGACAGAAGTTTGAGCCCGACCCGTGCTGACCATCAACCCGCGTGAGCCCCATTAAACTACAAGACCCACACTATTGTCACATTAGCCCACGCCGGCTGTAATTCTAGAATTCTTGCACGACTCGGGCTTTCAACAAACACGCTCAGATAGGATATAACATGAAGAGCCCGTGCAGGGTGGGTACCATAGCTCGTGCGGGGTTACATTACAGCAACACTTGTACGCCTCGGGTTGACAAAGAGCCCGCTCGGCCTGATTGATGCATGATGAGCCCGTGCGGATTGAGCACTTAGCCCGCACGGGTCCCCTTTTCAGGACCTAACTGTTTTAGGTTTAGAACGAAAAATAGAAAGAAAGGGAGGGGGCTGATGATTGCAGACAGTGGTTGAGACCAGAAAAGAGACCCGAAAACACAAGGAGAAACTCTGGAGAAGCTGGAGAAGGAGAGAAACAACAATCCGAACTTTGATAACGAGATACGGAAGACCGAGGAATCGTCTTTCTTACTCTTTATCATGTCTAGGGTTAATTTCTCTTGTTTTACAGTAAAAACCATGAGTGAGTAAGCTTCCAGCTATGGGTTAGGGATTTCGGATTTGTAAAGTATGCTTGTAATTATGCGTTAATGCTTAGACCTTTCGAAGTTTGCTTGAATTTTGATTTTACGATCAACATCGTAAATGTTTTGTACTTGTGCTAGCCACTCAATAACTTAGGAATTCGTGTTTAATCGGGAGGTTAGATTATGAACCCAGAATAGTTGATTGTTGATTAAGTTCGATTAATGAGAATCTAGCCGATCGGTTAATCGGCTTAGAAATAGGATTGCACGCTTAACGCTACCGTAATCATGAGTTAATCGCTTCCGGGAGGTAGGATTGCACGTTGTTGTGGTTAGGAGGTTTAGGTGTCGAGAGAACCATTCCTTATTTATGAGCATGAATTCCCCGTTACCAAGATAATTCGATAGGTTCATGATCCTTTGTTCGTTGCATCCTTCCAAATCTCGGTAACCCGAAACCCATAGTGTTCTTAATTATCAAGTTTTTTACGTCTCCCCATCGCTGTCATAATTCATTTTAATGTTTTAGAAATTTGTCTCACATCACCATCACTTTAATCCGTCTTAGTTTAGTCATATTCTTAGCTTAGATTGCATTAGTCCCTAGAGCTCGACCCTTGTATTACACCGATCCGTACTCTTGCGGTAAGTGAATATTAGGCATTTTATTGCTTGATAGTTCGCGCATCAATAACTCTGAAAGATCCATTACACATCCATCATAAAGTAGATGTCTAGAACTTTCTAACATCTCAAAAAATATTTTGGCATCACCATTCATATCTTCTTCAATATTTTTTTATGTATTTCATCAAAAGCATTTTGCACCATATCTATATAATGATTCATTTCTACATCTTGGTTTGTCTTAAATACTTCATTATGTGCGATACCCATATTAAATATTCAAAAATAGTATTATTTTGTGGTGTAAAGTTATCCCTATGAGATAACCACTTGAAGTAATTGAGAGTGAAAACTCTTAAATAAAGATGATTTCACATGGTCTCTCGTTCACAAGTCTTTCATTTTTTTTATTTTACATAGGGACAAACCAACTTATTGGATTTTTTTGTTGATTTATCGTCATGGTCATGAACTCTGTAACATATTCCATAAACTATTTCAATACACCTTGAGTTTTCAGATTAATCCTTTGTAGATCCATTGTCTTAGAACACAAATATTTGATATCGACGATGATGTCATTATAATATGAAATAAAAATATTATATAAAATAGAATGTCTGATAATTTTCTGTTGGAAACGATGGAAGTTGTAGTGTGGTTTATATAAATCATCGATAATTTTCAGACAAATTAGGTAGTGATGGGCAATCCGGGTTTCGATCCAGGTTCCACGGGTTCGAGTTTCTCGGGTTATGAAAAATAAACCCAGATTGAAACCGTATGTTTTTCTATCAGGGTTACTTGGGTTTCAATTGGGGTTTGGATTTTTCAGTTTTGGAATATTGAACGCAAAATAACCTGAAATATATTTGGTTATTTGGATATTTCGAGTTATTCGGGTTCTTCGGATAATTTGGATATTGTTTGGTTACGATTAATCCGGGTTCTTCGAGTAATTTGGGTTTTTTAGTTAACGGTAATTCGGGTTTTGATTCGAATGCCATGTATTTTTTTTATTCTTTGGAATTTTTTGGGCAGTTCAAGTAATAGAAAAATTTATAGTTTTTTTAGTTTTGTTTTTTAGGTTTGGATTGTTTGGGTTATTCGGATTCTCGCAAACCCGAATCGAATCGATCCGAATGGCTCTTGATTTGAATCCATATAAATTTTGTCGTAAACCAAATGACTTATATATAGGGTTTTTCAGGTTGATCCGATTCGGGTCGATCCAATTATCCAAATTTTACACCCCTAGGATTAAGGACGAATGATGGCGAATTATAGAATAAACTTGGGACATCACTGAATCGTTAACATTTTCGGACAAAATTTCCAGAAATCATCCACAATTCCGATCGGTTTCTAGACCAAAACATGTTGTATAGATGCATAAAAAATTTATCAATGAATACCATTTTTTCCGTATTTTGCACAGCCGTCGATAATTTAAGATGAATTGGTTCAATGTCCAAAAAACCATACGAAATTACAAAATTTTTTCGAACATATGACCGATGAAGAAATCTTTTCATATGAAATCCGTGCTGAAATCGTGATTTTTTAGTAGTGTATTGATTAAAGATATCTTTGTGTTTGTGTTGAAATGAAAGTTAATAAAAAAATGTAATATTTAAATGGGATTAATGAGTCATATTTTTTTGTTGAAAGGTGATAATCTGAAAAAATAAATAAAAATCAGATGGGGTCTAAAATGAGATCCTCCCAAATATGGGGAAAACAGGGAAATTCCCGAAAAAGCAAAAACAAAAAGGAAAACCTACCTCGTACGGACATGAACATTCGAGGCGCAATCAAATTGACCCGACCCGATTCTCAAGGAAACGGGTCAAGTGGATTTATTATTCGGGCGCTGGACACAAGTACTCGATCCCACATGCGATGGGTTCCACACGGAACCGCATATAGAAATGGACACGTGTAACGAGATCAATAGATGAACTATTTTTAATTTTAGAAATATGTTTACATGAATTAAAATTGAATTCAAATAAGAGGGAGATACATGTACTTTTTTTTTCTGTATATATATGTATATATAGTGCTATAGAGAAAGAGAATTCAAGCGTCATAAATTAAATTATTCAAAGGTCTAATCAACGTTTTATCAATTATAAGAAATTCAATCACTAAATTAGCTGGCATCAATAATTGAAAAGATTATCTATGTTTTGTCTTTTTGTTTAGTTATAGATCCGTTTTGGATTTACCTTTTGATTAAAAAAGTAGATATTGTTTGTTATCACGTGTGTAAGTATGCAAATTCAATTTCCTCAATCTAGGAACCAAACGTGACTTTTGTGGACATTTATTTTTAGTAGAGATATAGACATGCATTTACATTTATATTTATAAATTATTAATTCAATGGTTTTTTAAGATCCTTCAATATGTTATATGATAATTTGGGATCTAATTACTCTAATTAATGAATTGAGTATATGTCATGTTTAATTGATGGAAATTAGAGTCTTTCATTATACATTGAACAATAAACCAATATATCTAACTATATATAAAATTTAATTTGTTATTATTAAGTAGTGTAGTGTATAATCACACACATATGAAACCTCAAAATTTTCGTACCATTAAACATTAACGACCATGGCAAGAATCACAAGAGGAAATTCATAATACATGAGACACACGTATAGAAATCCATATGTTAAATATGCATATGTATATATGAATATATATGGTTTATATAAAACCCTAGTTACGTCCAGTATTTACAAAAGGGGGCTAAGCGAAAGTCAATGTAGTCATTCATGTTATAAGCATCGACTGACATATGAGGTAACGTTGCTTATCTTATCATTCATTCATGAGAATTCGAGGCTATGGTTCCTAAGATCCCTCAATTTCCATCGCTATATCAAACTAGTCTCATGAGCCTATGTTATTTCTTTAAATAAAATCGAGCCAATGAAAAGATTAATCGGCCGAAATCGTACTAAAGCCGCATAATTTATCATATATTCCTAACTCACATTCCAAAATAAAACTAATGTTTCAAGAAATTTACTCCATATAGATATATATTAATATATATAGAGATGATTATATATATCCGATTCACTGCGAATATTGAAATACGTTTCAAGATTAAGACTCACTCTGATCGAACATATAAATAGAGAAAACGTTCCAAGAAGCAAAAATCGAAGAGCGATCAAACACGAAAGCAAATATTCATTACTTCGATCATACGCAGCAGCAACAACAACATCGTTCGTACATTAAGCATAACAACACATACATACATGGAAACGAAATTAATACATACATATCGATCATATAACCCGACCGGAGTAATTAATCACGGCAGACTTACCTTGCGGTTGAGGTTGCGACTGTGACTGTGACTGCATCTGCGGCAGCGACACCTTCTGCTTGTTAACCCTTTTCCTTTTCTTATCGTAGCTAACCCCACGCGCCTTTGCCTGGAAGTCCCTAACTTCACGTAGATAGATCCTGATGGCGCGTGCGCCAAAAGGGTTGGCCTCGGGGAGTCCACCGTTCTCCTCGAAGGCGGCTCGGAGTCGGCCGATGAGTGCGTCGAGGCTTCCCCATGCTTGCCTTAGAGGGCAGGGGCAAGGAGCCGGAGGGTTCGGCAGGCCGAAGAAGGCGCAATTCTGGTGGTGCACTTTGGTCTTCCCGAATTGGTCCAAATAACTGTCGAGAATATTCAAATATGCTTATTAGAGTCTAAAGAGACTCACAACACTCATATTGACAGGTTAAACATATATATGTGAGTGAATGTACCGTAGGAATTCCAGGACATGAGCGCCGCTGCAGGAGGGAAGCGAGAGGGGAGGACGGTGGTTGCGAAGATACTGGCAGAAGGTGTTCCAGTCGCGACGTTTCTGGTTCTCGTAGCGGCTCGAGGAGGAAGGAGACGATGATGGCGAAGGAGATGGTGCTGTGGTGATCATTGGGGTGGTGTCGGGATTAGGGTTTTTGTTAGTTTGGTGACGGATCAAGTCCATGGATATTTTTCTTTTGTTTTTAATTAAGGAGGAGTTTATGCATCTGTCTGTCTAGGGTTTTCCTTTCCTTTCTTTACGTGATTTTGGGAAATTAGGGTTCTTTGTTTCTTGTGCGAGTAAATTAGGGCAAGATCTTAAGGATTTATGTGATGAGTGTTTGATGATAACTATCTTGGTAGATATTGGCGTTATTGCTATGTTCTAAACATAACCAAACAGAAGGAAAGAAAGATAACGAGACTTAGCTTGTTCTTGTTCTGCTACAACAGTGGTGAAGTATACTAAAAAAGGCTAGATCATCCAACAAATCTGGTGAAAGACTGAGAGAGAGGAGAGAGAGAACTGGATGAGCAGAAATGGTGAGGCAAAGAGAGAATAAACCTGAAAAAAAAACATGAGAAGAACTAAGTTCTTAAATGAAAGACAGACAAGTATAATGGGAGTGAGAAAAAGATAGAATAAAAAGTGGGTCGAATCAGTTCCCTTCTTTTCCTATCTAGTTTCTCTCTGCTACGTTTTCTACTTTAGGAGATGGTGAGGAGACACATACACAATGGTCAATATATAGTTGCCAAATCATGAGAACTATAGAGAGAGAGATGAGATGAGATTGATCAGATCAGATCATAAATTTGCCATTTAAGCCAAGATGCAGAGACGAGAGAGAGAAGGAAACTCAGAGTTGCACACAGTACAATAATGTGAGTTCATATCTGCAGAAATGAAGAGAGAAAGAGAAAGAAACTATTGGGTCAAGTGGGGGAACTAGAAGTGAAGCTTTGACATGACACGAGGAGCAATAGTCAGTGCTCTTCCCTCAATTTTGTAGGGCCAATCCCTTTTTTTCTTTCATTTTTTTTACTTTATTATATTATATCATGTTCATTGCACCATGCTCACGTATTGATTCACTTTTACAACGTTATTGTTTTCATTATTGTGGAAAAGATGATTTCTAGTTAAGATATAATTCAGAATTTTAAGAGAAAAACGCATAATATGCAGATATGATTTCTAGTTATGATTTCAAATAAGAGAAAAACACATAATTTTGGATTGGTTGTCAGTTCAAAAACGACCCAAATATGATATATTTTATATTCGGAAATATATTATATCGTATAAAAAATATCGAGGAAAAAAATTAACGGATTCTTAATATCTATTATATATGTTCTTTACATAAATTTCGATTAGTGTAAATATTTTATATAAAATAAAAAATTGAATTTAGAATATAAAAGACATCCTACATCATCTTACAAATTATAGAAATATTATTGTTATGGATATGATGTAGGTTTAAGGATAACCCCAAGATCACATAAATGTATATAATATGTATAATAGTGTATGTAAATAAGCAATATTTATACACCAATAAAACCTAGGCGCCTATTACATGGCACGTAGAGTCAAGGTACTGGTCATGAAGGGCGCGTGACTCCACGCGTTTAAAATCCATCTGTCAGTATAAATTAAACAACAGTGGAATGATTTGACAGCAACATCACATTTACCAATAGTAAAAAAAAACTTTTGCGCAACAAAGGAAAATACACATGTATTTATTTAGTTTAATGTCATTTCTCCATGTATTTTTTCAATTTTTAACTCTGCAACAAAAACTATATTTATGTTTGCCTACATATATTTGGCAAAAAATAGGTTTTCCTAATGTCCATGTGGACAAAGGGCAGTGAAATTTTCATCATTTTATTGTTTTATATTAATCTTTTTTTATCTTATTTCTTTGTGAATCGTTTCTCGGCTTTTTTGTTTTAAAATTTATGTAAAAATACAAAAATATTGGATCATTTATTAGACCATTGGATATGTTTTGTTGTCACACGTGTATATGAATTTATTTGTAAGTCTATATTTTGTATTTTTATTTTAGCTATATAAAGTTCTTTAAATATTTTAACTAGTTTAGCTATGGAACTATAAAATATATTTCATTATAAAATCAAATTTTCTTTTTTAGATATACGAAATTCAAATTTAGAATATAAAAATCATATATATAATTTAAAAAATAAAAAATACAGAAAATACATATTTCCTTAAACTATCGTATTTTAATCTTATTTCCCTTAAACTTTCTTTTTCATCTATTCCCCGTGAGTTATTATTATTGATCTTATTCCTCATATAGTTCGGGGTGAAATACTAGAAGTTATATAGTTTGATGGAAAATAGACTAGATATTATATAGTTCGTGGGGGAGAGAGGATATGTTAGAACTCATGTAGTTCGGAGAGAATATGGTAGAAGTCATATAGTTTAGAGGGAATAGATTGTTTTTAAAAAAATAACAAAAAAAATTAACGGGTATTTAACTGAAAAAGAAATATGATAAATTTTTAAAATTTAGATGAAAAGAGTATTGATAATGATAATTTATGAAAGAATAAGATGAGAGACAGACGGTTAAAAAGAAATATTATTAAAATAGGATAGTTTAGAAAAAATAAATAATAATAAATTTAATCACTTAGATTCACGTCCACGTCAACATATACGATCTCCTTGTACAGAACATCTATTTTGTACAGGTGACTTAGGGGAACGCAAAGAAGTGGATCAATTTTGAATTGTATTATACAGTGTATATAATCTAGTTAAAATATCACATAAATTTTAAAAATCCATAAAACTCAATGATTAATTTGTAATAAAATCTTCTAATCAATTCCAAGAAGATTCATCAAAGTAATTAAAATCATGAAAATACAAATATGGCATACAAGTTTTGGAAAATTGTGAATTTTTTTTGAAGTGTTTTTTTAACCCCTTTTGAAGTCGGTTTTAAGTAAATATTTTAAATTATATAGTTTCAAACAAAAAGTAAACATTATTATATTGCGTAAAATTATTATGCTACTGTTACGTTGCATGGAATTTTATATAAGTTTTAAAAAATATATATTTTATTTGACGCAAATTTTATATTCATCTATTATATTTGAAGATTTTAAAATCTTTCTCAATCGAAAATACGATCATATATACTTTTAGTGAGAGAAATGTAATATTTTTAAGGAAGAGAGATATGTGGGGGAACATACTTCCAGCATTTGGAGTATAAAACCTATGAATTAGGGTGTCATGACTACCATGGATGTATAGGATAGACACATATTATATTTATAAACCAATAACTTTTAGTTAACTTGTCACGAACTTTTTTGTTTAATGATAGTTTTTATGGAGTCTATAAATTTACTAGTTTTTTTTTCATTTCCTCATGTAGCAAAATACAAATGTTCCAAATTTGGCAAAATTTCACATGTCTTCTTGTTTCTTCCTAAGGGTGCATTCATTTGATATTTCTACAATTTTTAACATAATTAATTAACACCCATTCATTCTCCCAAAGCCAACGTATGTACAGTACAAATAAAAATTTAGTATAATAATAACGTGATTTTATGAGCTTTTAATTAAACCAATGTTGATAAATTAGATTGTTTATGATTTCACATTGGAGTAAAAATTCAACATATACAGCACTCTACGATATTACATTAAAGGGAACATTTCTCGATAAATTAATGATGCAAGAAATCACTTTTAAGGTTAAATATCAACTTATTTATACTTCTTAAATTAAGTAAAAAGTGTAGAGATGAATGATTTGAATCTACGAAATAAATAGATTTAACCACATGAACATGGGTGATCCAAGTTCGACCCTCAAGACCGTGTGAGAAAGGAATGCTAACATAAAAATGTTTAATAATTAATCCGAATAAGGGAAGTATAGGACAAAACAAAAATTTAATATATATTAAAAATTAAATATAGATAGATGAATATATATATGTATATATATTTATTTCTTATATATATTATTATTAATAATAAGAATATATATATATATATATTATGTATATAATATATATAATTAAAAATAAAATAGTATATATATAATTAAAATATTTATAAATATTATATATAAATATATTTATATATAAAACATAAATAATTAAATAAAAATAAAAATTATCAAAATAAATCGAAGAGATAATTTTGTTTTTGAAATGATATTTTTTTTATAATTTTGGCGTGTTTATAAGAAAGGATGAATTAACTATTTGTAGACAAAATTTCTAATTATTTTGAATGAAAAAATGAAATGGGTTACCCATCCATTTTGACATTCACATTTTAACACTTCTCCTTGAATGTTTATTGAATGTCTCGTTAAAAACCTTATCATGGAAAAACCTTTAGAGATAAAAACCATGATGAGGGTGATGCCTCGTTAAAAGCCTTATCATGGAAAAACCTTTAGGGATAAAATTCATCATCGATTTGTCAACCCTTTGTGTCTTCACAAGTTTCGAAGGTGACACATCCCGTTATTCCGAATGTGTTTATTCAATGTTGAACTACAGCGCCTTTGTGAATAAGTCGGCTACATTTTCGCATGATCGAATGTATTGAACATCAACTTCTTTCTTCTTCTCGAGCTCTTGAGTATACGTGAAAACTTTTGGAGGGATATGTTTTGTTCTGTCACTTTTGATATATTTGCCATTTGTTTGAGCAACACATGTGACATTATCTTCATATAGTATCGTTGTGTTGATATGAGTTGATAATCCACAGGTCTCTTGTATGTGTCGACTTAAAGCTATGAGCCACACACATTCTCTACTTGCTTCATGAAGTGCTATAACTTCAACATGATTTGAAGATGTTACAACTAGTGTGTGTTTCTGTGAATGCCATGATATCTCTGCGACTCCAATTGTGAAAACATATTCTGTTTGTGATCTAGATTTATGAGGATATGATAAATAACCTGCACATGCAAAACCAATCAACTCATGATTGGAATCTATAGGATAAAATAATCCTAAATCAATAGTCCCTTGTAAATATCGAAAGATATGTTTAATCCATGTCAATTGACGGTGTGTAGGGGATGAACTATATCGTGACAAGAGATTAGTAGCAAGTTCTATATAAGGACGAGTGCAATTTGCTAGATACAAGAGAGCCCCTATTGCACTCATATATGATACTTCTGGCCCAAGTATATCTTTATTTTCTTCACAAGGACGAAATGGATCATTTTCAACATTTAAAGATCTACATACCATTGGAGTGCTTAATGGATTTGATTTACCCATCTTAAAGCGTTTTAATATTCTCTTTGTATAATTCGATTGATGTACGAATATACCATTCTTTAGATGCTAAATCTGTAAACCAAGAAAAAACCTTGTTTTTCCAAGGTCTTTCATTTCAAATTTCCTTTTCAGATAACGTTGAGCATTTTCAATCTCCTTTGAGGTCCTAGTTATATTCAAATCATCAACATAAATACCTATAATCACAAATCCACTTGTTGTTTTCTGAATAAATACACACGAAAAATAGGGTTATTCACAAATCATCTTTTAAATAGATATTCACTTAGACGATTGTACCACATACGTCCAGATTGTTTTAACTCATATAAAGATCGTTGCAATTTGATTGCACACATATCTTTAGGTTTTGAATTTGATGTTTTCGGCATTCTTAATACTTCATGAATTTTTATGTATATATCATTATCCATAGATCCATATAGATATGTCGCAACCACATCCATAAGGCACATATCTAAGTTGTTAGATGCTGTTAAACTCATCAAATATCTAAATGTGATTGCATCCATAATATGGAATATGTTTCCTTATAATCAATTCCAGGTCTCTGGGAAAACCCTTGTGCGACAAGGCATGTCTTATATCTCGTGACCTCATTATTTTCAATTCTCTTTCGTACAAAAATCCATTTACATCTAGCTGGTTTCATACCATTAGGAGTTTGAACGATGGGTCTAAATACTTTTCTTTTATTTCATGAGTCTAATTCTATTTTCATAGTTTCTTTCCATTTTACTCAATCACGTCTCTTTTGACATTCTAACACTGACATTGGTTTTGGATCTTCACTATCATTTTCAATTTTTATCATTGTCATTTATTTCGTCTCTTCTTATAATCTTTTCATCATAGATATAGTTAATGGCAATATCATCGTTCTCTGTATGCTCATGATTATTTTCATGATTTTCATTATAAAGATCATCTTCCTCGTTTATTTCTTTTTGGATGTTCTCTATGATCTGAGAATTGATCATCTCGTTTTCATACGTATTTCTTGCACGATTTAGGAGACGTTTTTGATACATCTTTAACTGTATGCTCATGATTATTTTCATGATTTTCATTATAAAGATCATCTTCCTCGTTTATTTCTTTTTGGATGTTCTCTATGATCTGAGAATCAATATCATTATCAAACTTTTTTCTTTTTCAAGGATTTTTATCTTCAAAACCAAGTGGTCTTCCACGCTTCAAGCGTGTTGTAGACTCATTTGAAATTCTTTCATTCACATGCCCTTTTAGTATTTCTATACGAGCAGGTGCATTTGCAGCTGGTACATATGATTTTGTAACCCGAGTTGTATCATTGACCCCATCTGGAAGTCGATTTTCAATATTTTGCAAATGTATTATCTTTTATACTCCTATATTATATTTTTTTATAGGAGGATCAAGATATAACGATGATTATGTTTTCCATGTTAGATCTTGTGAGGCTTATTTTATTCTTCCTCCTAACAGTGGGAATTCATTCTTATTACAATGATAATAAGCATAACGAGCTGTGAACACATCATCCATTTGTGGTTCAAGATATCTAATGATAGAGGGTGAATTATATCCAACATATATTCCCAATCTGCATTCCGGGCCCATTTTTGTCCATTACGGTGGAGCAATCGAAACATATACTACATAACCAAATACTCGTAGATGAGACATATTTGGTTCTTGGTCATTTGCTAATCGCAATGGAGAATAATTATGATAAGCAATTAGCCATATTTGAATTAGTGCTACAACATCTAAAATGACATGTCCCCAAGCAAAAATTGGGAGTTTCGTTTCATTAGCAATGGTCGAGCAATAAGTTAGAGATGTTTAATCAATGATCTGCCGTAACACTTTTTGTATGAACATGTGGTACGGGATGTTCAATCTCAATTCCAATTGATGTACAACAGTCATTGAAAGCTTGAGAAGTGAATTCACCAGTTTTATCAAGCCTCACCTTCTTAATAGGGTGATCGAATAATTAAGCTCGTAATTTTGTTATTTGAGTAAGAAACCTTGTAAATGCAACATTGGGGGTTGATAATAGGCAAACGTGTGACCATCTGCTTGAAGCATCGATTAATACCATAGAGTATCGAAATAGTTCACTTGGTGGATGAATAGGTCCACATATATCCCCATGTAATCATTCTAAAAATGATGGCGATTCATGTCCAACTTTGACCGATGATGGTCTTATTATCAATTTTCCTTGAGAATAAGCACTACATGCGATCTCACGAGATTGAAATATCTTCTCATGTTTTAATAGATGACCATTGGAATTTTGAATGATTTTTCACATCATTATTGAACCAGGATGACCCAACCTATTTATGCCAAATCTTAAACATGTCTTCATACTTTAGGTTGAATGTGTCATATGATTCCATCATTCTTATTTTTGTGAAATATAATTCAGAGGATAAATCTCGTAATATTTCCACAGTATGTTTCTTTCTAGAAACCATTATCGTGATATAAAGATTTTACGATTTTCATCATTCATTGTTTCAATATGATAGTCGTTTCGACGAATATATTTAAAACTCAATAAGTTTTTTTGGGATTGTGGAGAGAACAATGCATCTTGTATGATAAATTTTGTCCCTCTCGACATTATAAAATTTTCTTCTCCACATCCCTTAATTATTTTTGAACTTCCAGATATCGTATTGACACTGGATTGATGTATTCTCAACTTGGAGAAATACTTTTTTATCTTTAAATATTGTATGTGTCGTAGCACAATCGGCTAGACATATGTCTCCATCATTAATGTTTGATCGTAACTTATTTTGTGTTACTTTGATCCGATAAAGACATAAATGAACCTGGAAATATGAAACAAACGTTATATAACAATGTAAAAAAATATTACAATAAAAGATAATCTAATAAAACTTAAAAACAAAATAGCGAAAGAAAAATACATTCGAAAATAATAAAACAAGCTAAGTCTTAAAATGAAATAATGATGACAAAGAAATTCATGTCGAAATCTCATTTTCTTTCCTCATCTTCATTATCAAGTTGATACATAAAATCCGCAATGTCAAGATCTATTCCACCCTTGTCGTCATCCAGGAAATCATCGAGATCATCAGAGACAAAGTTCGTTTGAACATTTTTGCCTTTATTCTTTAGCGACTTCTAGTATAAATAAAAAAATGACTTGGTGTACGATACACTTGGGACCAATGTCCATTCATGCTGCATCGATGACATCTTGTATCTTTTTGCTTTTTAGTCACATTTTCATTTTCAATCACTCGATGATCTTTCCTTTTATTTTCTACGTGGAAATTATTTGGTGGATTGTTCCGATCTCATCTTCTACCATATCCATTTCCACGACTGGGACCGCGTCCACGGCCTCGAAGATTACCACATATATATCCACATCCACGACCATGCCAGTGGTTATAATTTGACGAAGTCGCATTTGTTTCATAAAATGGTGTAGAACTAGTGGGACGAGCATGATTATTTTTCATTAATAGCTCGTTCTGTTGTTCTGCAATGAAGAGAAGCTGTAACAATATGCGATAGGTCTTAAAATACTTCGTGCAATATTTTTATTGTAAAATTACATTATAAGCGTAAAATGTCGATAATTTTTTCTCCAGATTATCACAATGACTTATATTTTTTCTATATATTTCCATCCTAGAGATTATTTCAAATATCGGAGAATGATATTTGTCCACGAATTTGTAATCCTGGAATCTCAAATTCAACCACTCATTCATTTCCTTTGGGAGGATCACATATTTTTTGTGAACAAATCGATTTTAAAGAGATTCCCACAAATCTGCGGGATCTTCTTTTGTTCGATAATCATTTTTTAACCCATCGGCAATTTGATGGCGTAAAATATCATGGCTTTTTGACTTTTTATTTTTTGATGAATTATTATCTTTATCGATCATGACAATGAGCTTTTTGCCTTTTAGATGCATTTTTGCATCAAATGCTCATGTCATATAGTTTTTTTCCAGAGGCATCTAGTGCCGTGATTTTGAGATTCACCAAGTTCGAAATTAAGATATGTTATCATTGAAGAAAATAAATAAATATAAATTATGACATTGAAAACAAAATTAAATAAATTACTATGTAAGAATTCATATGTTAGATCCTTTTATATTTATAGATAATTTTTTTAGATTTATTTAACCAATTAACAATATAATAAAAAAAACATAATTTAAATAAATTATGGGGTGAATTTTTTCATCCTCCACATAATTAAAATAAGTATAATATAAAAAATGGTGACTAATCCATCCTTATAACAATAATAAAAAAATAAAAAAATACAAGTTAAATAAATAACGGGGGTGAAATTTTCCATCCTCCATATAAATAAAATGAATAAAAAATAAAATATAACGTAAAAAATGGTGGTTCAGTCGTCTTATAACAATAATAAACAACAAATAAATATTCGTGAATGTTAATATTATTGATCGGTTCTTAACCCGCAGAATTACATAGTATAATATATTATGTCCGAGATTTAGTCCACGATGTCTTTATAATATGATATGTATTTATATTATGACTGGAATAAATATTCCACGAGGTCTATATAATTTTTTACTTGAAATAGAATCCAAATCGAAACCAAAATCGATTGTAAATCGAGATCGTAAAAAATTGAAAATAATACATGTAACATATAATATTATATTTTTTTCTTAATTAATTAGAACGATCGTGCTGATAACGTATTAAAAATTAAATATATATCGATGAATATATATATGTATATATATATATTTCTTATATATAATATTAATAATAATAAGAATAATATATATTATGTATAATTAAGAAGTAAACAGTATATATATAATTAAAATATTTATAAATATTATATATAAATACACTACTAGAAAATTTAAGATTAGGGACGGATTTGGGGACCGACATTTCCGTCCCTAAATTTAAAAACAGATTATACACGGATTAGGGACAAAAAATGAAATCCGTCACTAATCCGTCCCTAAATTTGGGTACAGAAGAGTCGTGCCTAATCCGTTTCTAAATGCGGACCAATTAGACACGACAGGTCATCCGTCTCCAAATTTGGAGACGGGCATGTCATCCGTCTCCAAATTTGGAGACGGCAGGTCGTCCGTCTCCAAATTTGGAGAGGGGCAGGTCGTCCGTCTCCAAATTGGCTTCCAACTTGGGAAACGGCAGGTCGTCCGTCTCCAAAGTTGGAGAGGGGCAGGTCGTCCGTCTCCAAATTTGGAGACCGATTTGGGACCGTCCCTAAATTTAGGACTTCAAAAACCGTTTTAGGGACGGTTTCGAGACGATTTTTCGGAAAATTAATCTCTTAGTCCCTAATCCGTTCCTAATTCGTGTATAAATAATCTATTTAACCCCTCAACCATTGATCCGTTTTTCATAAGCAACTCTCATATTTTTCACCCCATATCTTTTATAGTGTTTGCGATATAATGGCATCTTCATCAAGATCGAACATTTTCGATTCTAGACAATGGATGTACAGAAGAATTGATCCAGAATCTCAAAGCGTATCGAAAGAGTTTATAGAAGGCGTCACACAGTCTGTGACAATGGCGATCAACAAGTTTACAAAGAAACGGGTACGTTGGTCAAGACAATTGCATGATTTTTTGGAGAGAGACATCGGAGATGAGTAATTGTGTATTTTGTGGAAAAGATCGGTTTTATTTAACAAAGAATGGAAAATCGGTTCCATATCGTCATATGTGGTACTTACCAATTACAGACAGATTAAAAAGATTGTATCAATCTGTGGAGACCGCAAGCGACATGAGATGGCATGCTGAGCATTCAAGTCGTGAAGGAGAGATGTGTCATCCCTCAGATGGTGAGGCGTGGAAACACTTTAACAAGGTATACCCTGATTTTGCAGCTGA
>CM071873.1:4167507-4177873 GCA_036759665.1 Gynandropsis gynandra
GGGGGGAGGGAGATATAAGTGAAGGAGGTCGAAATGGTGGAAGATGTGATGGTGGTGGTAGGACTCCTGCGAAACCTATCAACAAACCACCATGACCGATAAATCATCGAGCTCTCATTATGTTTAAGTGTTTAGGAATTGTGTTTGAGAGAATTTGATGTTTTGATTTTGAAATTGTGTTGAAAATGAACTGTTCCCGAGGCAACGGATAGCATAAATGGCTTCCAACGGGTTTTCATTAGAAAACATTGAAATGAACTGTTCAATGGACTAACTGAAGAACTTTACAAACAACGAAAGTTATTAAGTGACGTGATTGTTGAGTTTTAAACGTTGGAAATTGTGTTCCTAGGGCAACGGATAACATAAATGGCTTCCAACGGCTTTTCGTTAGAAAAGATTGAGCCTGATGCAACGAGAATACAAGGCAGAGCATAGCTGTCATGGCCCTTTTTCAATGGATTCCTGTTGTAAAATTAAAAATCGTGAAATTTTTCTAACTGTCGAACAAAATTAAACGATTCATCTGGATTCCATTGTATTTATCAATGAATGCCCGTTGAAATTGGAAAAATGATCTAAAAAATCAAATTACAAAATTTTGATACTACAATTACAAAATTCACATAACTTCTTCAGTTGATTCTTCAATTGGCAAGTCTTCCTTTAATGGTGCATGGATTTCGTCGCCATGTTCATCTTCTAAATCTTCCGATTCAACATCTTCATAATCATGGATGGATTCACCATCAATGTTAGTTCTTGAGAGAATCTCTTCCCAATTACCAGTATCATTTAACCGTATGGGCTCAGGGTGATGAGCTTACAACAGATAACACCTCACACTTTGATCTTAACTATGATCCACCATTCCTCTCTTTGACGTTTCAATGTTGTAGGATAGTGCACGCAACATACATGATCTGCTTGATCTGTTGTGATGAATGGATCATAATTTGTATATTTTCGTGCTTGGTTGATGTTATTTCCTTCCCATTGATTTTTTGTGTACCACGTCCTATGGTTGGATCGAATCACTAACATTTAAAAATTATTATTTTCAATCCAACGAGACCAAGATATTCCACCTGTAGAATTTGGTGCAAATACCATCTTCCATTAACCTCGATCGCTAGGATTTATCATATCAAGGATGATTTCTTGACTGGTCTAAGGACACTCTTTAATAAAGTTGTGTATTGATGGTGGATGGATGTGGATGATGGTGGAGGATCTCTTGACTGCCTTAAAGGCTCTCTTCAAGATTCTTCCGGTGATGATGCATAATGGAGGTTGATGGTGGTTTCCAAAGTGTTTATGTTGGAGCGATGAACGCCACAAGAGGTGCATAAGCCTCTTGATACCATCGGATATGACTTCAATTGTTCTTGGAACAATTTGAAGACACCATGAATTCAATTATTCCCGGAACAATTTGGAGACACAATGAATTGTTCTCAGAACAAGTTGAAAATATCTTGTTCCTGATAAAAGATCAAGAATACGAAAGATTTTATTTTCTACAAATTTCAGTCTCCTTTTAAAATTGGGGCGGAGTCCTTTATATATGAAATGCTTCATATAAAACCAATGAAAATGATTAAATACATGATTACAAATTTAATCTAATTGTCGTTTATAAAGGTTTTCTAGTCATTGAGAATCTTTGAAGGAGGAATGTAGATGATTCGGTGGGATACGATCGGCTTGAGAAGATTTTCTAGCCATTCGAGATCTTTGAAAAAGGAAAGTAGATGATCCAATAGAATAAGATCAATTTTAGGCAATTTTCCTAGCCGCGAAGTATTCTCCATTTTGTTTCTTGGTTTAGCGCCTCATCAACGTGACACTCTTTTCATGCAATGTCATAGTCAAGGACCTCATCATTCCCTCTTTGTTGCAAGTGATTCGTCCTCAAATCGTAACTACTAGGTGTTCCATAGTGGTAGTGCCAATGACCTCATCATACGTATATATAAATATATTGGTAAATTAAAAGATCGATTGTCATCGTTTTAACTACTAGAAATTTGAAGATTGCAAACGGATTTTGCAGACTGACCAGTCCGTCCCTAAATTTGCGGACGGATTACAAACGGAATAGGACGGGAAAAAAACCGTCCCTAATCCATCCCTTAATTTGCGGACGAACAAACAATCCCTAATTCGTTTGTATTTACGGACGGATTGGAAACGGATGTCGAGGGCGTCCCGGATTAGGGACGGGCACTCAGTGCCATCCGCAATTTGCTCAATGATTTTGGGTATATATTACGATACTTTTCTTGTTCTTTTTAATTAATATACAAATTTTCCTTAAAGGGTAAGGGCACGTCTGTTCTTTTAATATAATTTTAATTGTATCAAATTGGTGAAATAGACCATTAGACTTACATTTAACTAGACAAGGCCAAATTGGTTTCCGGTTCGGATTTCAGTTCGGTTATGATGGTTTACGAGTTATTCGGATTTATATAAATAATAACCAAATTATGACCAAATTGAAATCACTTCGGTACGGTTTGATTTTATAATGGTCCAGTACGGTTATATGCATAAAAAAGGATAACCAAAACAAAAATTTGAATTCTAATTAAATCGGTCTGGTTCGGTTATTATTCGGATATTGGTTAATTTTCTTCAAATCTAAGATGAAATCACTATTGTGTAAGAAAAAAAAGTTATATATAAAAAATAAAAAAAGTAGAAAAAATGAACATAATTGAATATCACAGTGACAATAATTTGAAAAAAAAAATAACTTATTTAAGTCTAAAAAATTTATCATTCACTAAAAAATAACTTTAAAATTTCTCCACAATTTTATGGAAAAATATAAGCGAAGGCAGAATAACCACCAAGGGATTTGAAGTTTCCTTGAAGAAATGGATGAGTGAAGTGGAGGAGAAAGCCAAGGGAAAAGAAGAAAAATCACGTGAAAAAAAAACAAATGAGGGCTAGATTTTTTTAACAATATATTTCAATAATCGTTCGGTTAACCTATGTTTTTCAGTTATTACCCGAACCGAACAAAACCCAATGAGTTTTAAATATTCATACCAAATCGGGTATTTTAAGAATACCCAAACCGAACCAAAATACTATAATTCGGTTCGGTGCGATTCGGTTTTTAATATCCGAACCATAATATCCAGCCCTACATTTAACATTGGCGAGAATCCTTAATATCAATTCTCAATTAAAACCTTACATATTATATAATCTGTTGAAATTAGTGGACAAAAATCACACATTAAATGCTCATAGATTCTACCGTAAGATTTGCAACATTAGGAGGAGAATCATCAATATGTGATAACCCAACAATTATGTGAAGTCATTAAATGCCATAATTATATGACACTCTATACACATATATATATATATATACATATGCATTACTTACAAGAACAAAATAGTGGGTTTTCAAGATGAAATTGGTAACTCTCACTTCGTTCTTGCTCCTCCAATTCTCATTATGTTTCTCAAATAAGTTAATTAATCTCTCTTGATGTTGTTAATGTTCAGTTACCGAATATAATTTTTGGTCGACCAAAAAAATCATCACGACTAAACTTTTATTCTTTAACATCCATTTTTGAACATTTATTAACAAACCATTTATATATACATTTTGTTTTGTTTTATTAGGATTGGATGAAACCACTCGAATTTCCCTCTTTGGGGGTCATGTGAATGAAGAAAAGTCCAACATTGTCATCGACTACCAAGGTCCACATACAAACCCTCCTAAAAGCCCCATAATGGAGAAATATCGACCATTGAGATCGACTATGAAGGTCCACATACACATCCTCCCGGTAGTCCTCCGAATGAAGGAAAATCAGATATCAACATTGATTACGACGGTCCACACGCACACCCTCCCGGAAGTCCCCCAAATGATATGGATATCGGAATAGATTATCGTGGCCCCTACACACACCCTCCTGGAAGTCCTCCGAACAAAGAAATATCAATTACCGAAATCGATTACCATGGTCCTCATACACATCCTCCTGGAAGTCCTCCAAACCATATCTAAACAAAATAAAAGAAATATCATTACCGAAATCGATTACCATGGTCCTCATACACATCCTCCTGGAAGTCCTCCAAACCATATGTAAACAAAATAAATTTGTTTGTTTTGGATGGATAATATATATATAATATTTTCAAAAAATAAATAAATAACACATGACATAAACCAAAACGAAACTCAAAACAATATTGTAGGGGTTTATTTAATTGTTACCATAATAGATAATGAAATAATAATAAATTTAATTGAATTCACCAGTATGAACGAGCGGTCAACACACATCTACAAAACTGTAAACTTCAGTAAAATATTATAAATACATTAATTAGTTTGTTATGGTGATGAATGTAGTGTCTATATGCATACTTTCTTAGTTATCATCTATGTTTAAATATTTTTTCTATCTAAAATATAACCCAAAATAAATAAAAAAAATAGGACGTGACACAATTTTGGCCATACGATTTGCCTTTGAAAACTAATAAAAGTATGCAAATATTAATGCTAATTTGTGTTGAAACATTTTTTTAACGCTAAAACAATGATATTGTAACACAAGTTCCACGAAAAGAGTGGAGTTACATAAGCGCAGAAATGTCTAACCCAACTGTAACACATTGTCTACAATGAATAAAAAAATGGTATTGTGTTAACCTTGCGTTGACTAGTGTAACACTAATTCAATCATAGTAACGAAAATATAGCGATGATATTGTGTTGACAACTTTAACGTGGGTTTAACACAGGTTCAACGGTAGTTCTACGACAGCTTCTATGTTACTATGACATTATAGTGGTCAATGCAATAATAAAGAAAGGTTAACAAACATTTTGCAATGATCTGCATTAGAATTTTTAAATTCATTTTAACGCACGTAGAACATGTATGTGTAACACATGTTTTGTTGCATTTGTGTAACAAATTCTAAACCCCACTTTAGAAATAATGATTCAATTGCGCTGACACATTGATAAAAACATTTAGTAGTTCATGAGTTCCATAGATATCAAAAAAATTGTGTTGATCTTGGTTACTCTTTCTATGTAATCTATATATATAACATGAGACTTATTGATTAGATAAGTTGGAAATTTATCTAAACAAAAAAAAGGCCGGTTCAAATATTTTCGTCACTTCAAATATGGATGTATTAGAGGTTTGATGCATAAACGCATAATATGTTTGTCAAATTTTAAAATGAGTTAGAAAATTTTATTTAATTTTTCTACAAATCAAGTTGGGTTCGTAAAGACCGATAAGGTATATTTTCCATGTTATAGATGTAAAAAAATATTTAGTGAAGATGTGGTGTTAAAAAAATCTATATAAGAAAAGTTTCATATAATATTATTATATTTAAGTTTCTAATGGCGAGCATATGAGACATGACAATTCATACACACGTCATTGAATAACATGGTGATGTGTATAACTATGCATCAATTATGTATGAATATAGTTTTGACGGTACTTTTCCTCTTGATGGATATAAGAAATAATTTATAATATTTTATCGATCATCAAATTATCCATGATCACATGAATGAAAAAAATAAAATGAATTACAAACATATATTTTCAATCAACATAAATCTAACAAAGTTTCTACAGTTATTATTAAAAATCAGGTGATTGAATAATGGCGAACATATAAGACAATGAAAATTCATACCCACGTCATTGAATAATCAAGTGATGTATATAATTATGCATCAGTTATATATAAAAATACTTTTGACGCTATTATTTCTCGTTATAGATATAAGAAGATGATTTTGAATGTTTTTTTTATCATCAAATTATCCATGATAACGTGATTTAAAAAAATAAAATGGATTAAAATTATATCTTCAAACGATAAAAAATCTAACCGTTTTTTAAAATTATTATTAAAAATTGAAATGATTAATTAACTATTAATGAAATTGGGTAACTTCAAAAGTACCCTTCAAACGCTATTTTGACTTCAAGCCACCCTCCCCTAGAAAAAAAGGTTTTAACTTCAAATCTACCCTTAAAATATTGATAACCCCATATTACCCTTGTCCTTTAATTAGTCGACAATTTTTGCTTGTTCTTCAATCCATAAATCGTAATTTTTTAGTAGTTTGTACTTTTCAAAAGGTTATAGCTCTTGAAAATTTAATAATATATGTGTAGATGTGGTTATACTCCTCTAGTGTTAGCCAATATTTCTCGGATTTTCCCTCATGTACGTTCAATCGGTGTAAATATCTTAGAAATTGCACCAAATTGAGGATTATATTAATATATTTTTTTTGTAATCTTCTTTTGATCTTCTCTATTTTGTCGGAATATATGACTCGAAATAAAATATGCTAAAATATGGGATTTCTTCTAACAAATATTGTTTAACAATATATCCTTAAACCACTGCTTTGTTTTGTTGCATTTTTCTTTAGCTGAAATAAAAACCTTTCGAAAGGGTACATCCATCGAAATTGAACAAGACCATTAAGTTTTTCTTCATCTGGTAAAAATATTGGCAAATGTTCCATGCATAAAAGAAGGAAGGCGAAAAAATTCTTTCCAAAGAGCATAATACATCGAAGATCTTTTTTTTCAGTAACTCTAAATTATCCCTTTTTAAAGTTCTTTGAAAATATATCTCTGAAGAATATGTTAATTCCGTATAACACATCATGAACGTTCGGTGTTAATAGCTCAGAAAATGCAATTAGAATGATTCGCTATATGAAAACGTGATAATCGTTTACTTTTGAACCTGAAGAGCCTCGAACCCATAATATCCACACACCGAACAATGTTCGATGCATATCTATCTAGAAATTTAACGTCTTCTTTTGACCTATTTAATAATGCTATTTTCGCTGGCCCAGCCAATCAGAATATTAGTATAGATGCCCTTCCATCGCGTAACTCCAATTCAAGCCTTTGACCTGCTTTCTTCAAATTTTTCCTTGACTGTATGCTATCTTCATTTTTTCCATCACATTCATAACAATATGATGATGTTATCGAAAAGGTATTTTTCAATATGCATAATATCAAAATTATGATGCAATATCAGTGATTTCTAATATGATAGTTCGCAAAAAAAAAATACTACATGTATACCAGTTATGTCATTCACCTTGTCCTTGTGGTTTTCGATGCCCACGATCTGCACCATATTCCTCGGATTCTTGTAAATCTTCCATCGTGTTTAATTATTCGTAAAAGATTTGGGTTCCTGTTTACATGCATGGTGCATCTTTTTTTGTACCACATTCTTTTTGAAAATATGCTTTTTATCTTTTTCTGAATGTATGTCCACGGGGAAAAATCTTCTATGACAATTAAATCAACATGGTTTCTTTTCCATGTACTAGTCGAAACGAATCCATTAACCTCGATGGCTCTACTAGGATTTATCGTATCAAGGATGATTTCTTGACTGACCTAAGGACACTCTTTAATAAAGTCGTGTAGTTTCCAAAGTGTTTATGTTGGAGCGATGGACGCCACAAGAGGTGGATAAGCCTCTTGATACCATCGGATATGACTTCAATTGTTCTTGGAACAATTTGAAGACACCATGAATTCAATTATTCCCGAAACAATTTGGAGACACAATGAATTCAATTGTTCTCAGAAAGAGTTGAAAGTATCTTGTTCATGATGAACGATCAAGAATACGAAAGATTTTATTTTCTACAAATTCTAGTCTCCTTTAAAATTAGGGCGGAGTCCTTGATATATGAAATGCTTCATATAAAAACAAGGAAAATGATTAAATACATAATTACAAATTTAATCTAGTTGTCGTTTATAAAGATTTTCTAGTCACTGAGAATCATTGAAGGCGGAATGTAGATGATTCGGTGGGATACGATCAACATGAGAAGATTTTCTAACCGTTCAAGATCTTTGAAAAAGAAAAGTAGATGATCCGATAGAATAAGATCAATTTTAGGCAATTTTCCTTGTCGTGAAGTTTTTTCCATTATGTTTCTTGGTTTAGCGCCTCATCAGTCTGACACTATTTTCGTGTAGTGTCATAGTCAAGGACCTCATCATTCCCTCTTTGTTGCAAGTGATTTGTCCTCGAATCGTAACTACTAGGTGTTCCATATTGGTAGGCAATTTGGTTGACACACTCTAGATTGTGGTACATGTCATCTCCTTTGGTACTTGCTTTGGACTCCTCATATTAGATCCAATGACTTCATCACACGCATATATGAATATATTTGTAAATTAAAAGATCGATTGTCATCATTTTAACTATTAGAAATTTGAAGATTACAAACGGATTTTGCGGACTGACACAGTCCGTCCCTAAATCTGGGAACAGATTACAGATGGAATAGGACGGGAAAAAACCGTCCTAATGCGTCCCGGATTAGGGACGAGCACTTAGTGTTGTCCGCAATTTGCTCAATGATTTTAGGTATATATTACGAAACTCTCCTTGTTCTTTTTTATTGATATACAAATTTTACTTAAAGGGTAAGTGCATGTCTGTTCTTTTAATACAGTTTTAATTATATACAATTGGTGAAATAGACCATTAGTCTTTACATTTAACTAGGCCTGGCCAAATTGGTTTTCGGTTATGATTTCGGTTCGGTTATGATGGTTACGAGTTATTCGGATTTCTATAAATAATAACCAATTTATGACCAAATATAAATCGATTCGGTTCGGTTCAATTTTATAATGGTTCAGTATGGTTATATGTATAAAAAAGGAAAACCAAAATAACATTTGAATTCTAATTAAATCAGTTTGGTTCGGTTATTATTCGGATATTGGTTAATTTTCTTTGAATCTAAGATGAAATCACTCTTGTGTAAGAAAAAAAAAAGTTATATAAAAAATAGAAAAAATGACCATAATTGAATATCACAGTGACAATAATTTGAAAAAAAATTAACTTATTTAAGTCTAAAAAATTTATCATTCACTAAAAAATAACTTTAAAACTTCTCCACAATTATATGCAAAAATATAAGCGAAGGCAGAACAACCACCAAGGGATTTGAAGTTTTCTTGAAAAAATGGATGGGTGAAGTGGAGCAAAAGCCAAGGGAAAAGAAGAAAAATCACGTGAAGAAAAAGCAAATGGAGGTAGGTTTTTTTAATAATATATTTCAATAATCGTTTGGTTAACCGATGTTTTTCGGTTATTACCCGAACCGAACCAAACCTAACGATTTTTACATATTCATACCCAATCGGGTATTTTAAGTATACCCGAACCGAACCGAAATACTATAATTCTGTTCGGTTCGATTCAATATTTAATACACGAACCATAATGTGCAGCGCTACATTTAACATTGGAGAGAATCCTTAATACCAATTCTCAATTAAAACCTTACTTATTATATAATCTGTTGAAATTAATGGACAAAGAATCACACATTAAATGTTCATAAATTCTCTAGTAAGATTTTGCAACATTAGGAGGAGAATCATTAATATGTGATAACCCAACAATTATGTGAAGTCATTAAATGCGATAATTATACGTCACTCTATTCACATACATATATATACACATGCATTACTTACAAGAACAAAATAGTGGGTTTTCAAGATGAAATTGGTAATTCTCACTTGGGGGATTATAAAAAATGCCCCTGTAGGGCTAATGTGCTTCAAAAATACCCTTGGTTGAAAAAAAAAGTTTCAACTTCAAATCTACCCTTAAAATATTGATAATCCCATATTACCCTTGACGACAATTTTTCTCTCTCCTCTAGAGCACCTCTAATTCTCGCGCGAAAATTACTGTTCTCCCACACCACAACAGATTCGGCGAGAGTAGCTTGCAATCGGCATCAGATTCGCTGCCAATAGGTTGAAATCCTTTGTTGTCAACAAAGAAGCTCGCAATTAAGCACGTTCCGCAGAAAAACCAGGTATATATAGTGAGTTTTTCGTGTTTCTCTTGTGTTTATTACAATGTCAAAGGTGACAGAGTGGGTCACAGAGTCGTACGGTCGCACTGGGTCACAGTCTCATCGAGGGGTCAAAGGGATCAAAGGTCGTCGCAGGGGTCCAAGGGTAAAGGGGTCGCAAAGCGTCACAGGGGTCCAAGGGTCGGATAGGAAAGGGGTCGCAAAGGGTTCAAAGGGTCGCAGAGGTAAAAGGGTCGTAGGGGTCCAAGGGTCGGATGGGAAAGGGGTCGCAAAGGGTTCAAAGGGTCGCATGGGTCCAAGGGTCGCATGGTAAAGGGGTCGCAAAGGGTTCAAAGGGTCGCATGGGTCCAAGGGTCGCATGGTAAAGGGGTCGCAAAGGGTTCAAAGGGTCGCATGGGTCCAAGGGTCGCAACGGTCGCAGGGGTCCAA
>CM071873.1:4184958-4204083 GCA_036759665.1 Gynandropsis gynandra
ACCTCCCTTGGGGGGGCCTCTTCGACAGGACCGACTGGAGCATCTGCATAAAATTACTTCATTCATTAGATGCGTATTTTGCGACCCATGCGACCCTTGCCGACTCTCGATGGAAATTGACTCAAATGAACTTTTGAGCTATTTATTACTTACTTGGTGGAACTTCATCAGGAGCAACGACTGCAGTTAGAGGAATGTCGGCGGCAGATGCGATATTTTCAATTAATCTCGAAATGTTTGCCAAATCCTCTTCTGCGCCATCTCCACGGACATTTTCAGACTCTGACTCAACCGGCTCTTCGTAAGGACCTGGATATGAACGTTGAAGGAATTCATAGTCTCTAACACTGCCGGAATATTGGTTTGCGGTGCTCGAATCTATCTCGGCAGATTTTGATTTTGCCTTTTCAGCACCTTTGGGATTTGCCGCCTCTGCTTTTGTATTAGGCAAATGAAACCCGGCATCCCTTAGAAGATCTCTGACAGCGTTGATGATTCTTTTCTCCGACTTCTTTATTTCCTTCACTAATTTCTGCTCCAGTGTCAGCCGGACTGGAGCTTCTTTTCCTTCAGCTTCATCTTCATCCTCGCCTTCTCTTTCAGCATCAGCTTCAGCATCACCATCTCTTTCTTCATCACCTTCAGCATCAGCTTCAGCATCAGCTTCATCATCTTCAAGCTCTATCATTTTTTCCCCCACGCTCTTTTTCCTCTTAGTCCCCTTCCCCTTCCCCTTCCCTTTCCCCTTCTTTTCATCTCCAAGAACTGCTTTCCGCGTCAGCAGTTCTTGCTCACGAATGTCCTCCCAACAAAGTCCCTTCGGATTTCTACGAATATGTTCCATCCATATCTGAACATCGGGATCGCATCCCTCATAGTCGTCCAGATCATAACTTGTAAAGTGTTCATCGCGATCAGCACAAAGAATACTTCGAATATCCTGAAAAACAAAAAATAGTCATTATTACCCTCTGTGACCCTTGTTTTCCTTGTGACCCTTGTATAATTGTTACCTTAGAATCTCCGATCAGCCTTATGACTTCTGCGTACTTCAGGTTAATACTGGGTTTAACCATCTTCTTGCACATTCTTGGGCATGATGGATCCGCATTCTCTACATCAACATACCATCCCTTTCCGCCCAAACTAGGGATGGTTTCGAAAGGAAGTAACTGCAACATTAAAAAAATCAGAATGCAAAAAGTATGAAAAAATTCAAGTTATTCGAATAATATATACAACTTACCATTAGTGGGATCATGAAACCGCCACAATACCATTTTGGTTTCGGTGATTCCCCGCTAACGTGCTTGCGGCAAGTATCCACAATCTTCTCGAATGTGTAACGCCCCCATGGAAAGTCTTCACAAAATTCCAAATCATCAACCATGTCAATGAGATCATGGCTGATAGAGTTGTCTGATGAAGGCTTGTGATCAATAACTTGCGCCAACAACAACAAAGTTGCCAACCTCTTTTGGTCCTCGTCATTCTTCGCCTTCACAAGCTTTCCAATGATTTGTGCGGGGGTCACCTTTCCACGGCCGAAATACTTCCGCCTGAATGTATCACCCCTTTTGGACTCCCATCCTTTGGGATATGGTCCGGAGTTCATTCCGGAAATTAGTGCGTGCTCCACTATAGAGTACCGGATGGGAACACCGTTTAAGACGAACCACAACTCCTTCTTGTCCCGTACAATCACAGAGTGATTTAGGAGGATAGACAATTGAACCTTAGTCAATGTGGAATCACATTGGAAATGGAATAAATGCTTAAATTGCGATTCCTTCTCGAAGTAATGCACGTCGTATTCATCTAAGATTCCTCTCAGCTTCGTTATTGTCTCGTGAAGGATAACTCTGGTGGTGATCTTTGGCTTTCTGTCCATGTGTTTGATTTGATACACAAACTTCGGCTTTGGGGCCACCTGCAAAATGACCAATTAATTAAAGAATACATTATACTTCTACCGACTCAAGCGACTCATGCGACTTAAGCGACCCATGCGACTTATGCAACCCATGCGACCCATGCGACCCAACTGACCCTTTGACTCAACTGACCCATGCGACTTGACTGAACCATGCGACCCGAACCGACTCACTAAGACAACCGACTCAAACGATCCTTAGACCCCCTGCGACGCTCAAGCGACGATTGCGACCCAAACCGACTCACTGAGACAACCGACTCAAACGACCCTTAGACTCCCTGCGACGCTCAAGCGACCATTGCGACCCAAATTGACTCACTCAGACTCAACAGACTCACTGAAACTCACACCCATTTCAAATCAATAAACCATTCTGGGACTCGACAGCCTGCAAAACCTAGAAATCGACGCTCAACCAACCATCGCGACCCAAACCGACCCACTGAGACAATCGACTCTTGCGACTCAACCGACTCACTCAGACTCAACCGACTCATTGACACTCACACCATTTCAAATCAATAAACCATTTTGGGACTCGACATCCTCCAAAACCCTAGAAATCGATCTACTTACACTTATTGACGCCATTGAAGATTGACTCGTGCTCTCTTCTCCACCGCTGCTGATTCTAGCCATTTCCTTCTTGCCAACTTCGAATTTCCTTCTTGCCAAATTGAAATCACTTGTTCTTTCTTGGCTTTTACTCTCCCAGAATACGGGTTTGGCTTTTACTCTCCTAGAATCTTGGCTTTTACTCTCCCAGAATGCGGGTTTGGCTTTTACTCTCCCAGAATGCGAGTTTTCTCACGTTCGAAAATTAAGGGTAAATTTGTCTTTTCTCCAACTTTTTTTTCCGATTAAATAATTATTTTAGGGAAGGGTATTTTTGAAGCGTTTTAGCCCTACGAGGGTATATCTGATATTCCGCCTTCTCTTCGTTCTTGCTCCTCCAATTCTCATTATGTTTCTCAAGTAAGTTAATTAATCTCTCTTGGCGCTGCTAATGTTCAGTAATTGAATATAATTTTTTGGCGACAAAAAAATCATCACAACTACATTTTTATTCTTTAACATCCATTTTTGAACATTGATTAACTAACCATTTATATATACATTTTTTTGTTTTATTAGGATTGGATGAAACTACTTGATTTGCCCTCTTTGGGGTCATGTGAATGAAGAAAAGTCCAAAATTGTCATCGACTACCAAGGTCCACATACACACCCTCCCAAAAGTCCCCATAATGGAGAAATATCGACCATTGAGATCGACTATGAAGGTCCGCATACACATCCTCCCGGTAGTCCTCCGAATGAAGGAAAATCAGATATCAACATTGATTACGACGGTCCACATACACAACCTCCCGGAAGTCCCCTAAATGATATGGATATTGGAATAGATTATCGTGGCCCCCACACACACCCTCCTGGAAGTCCTCCGAACAAAGAAATATCAATTACTGAAATCGATTACCATGGTCCTCATACACATCCTCCTGGAAGTCCTCCAAACCATATGTAAACAAAATAAATTTGTTTGTTTTGGATGGATAATATATATAATATTTTCAATAATAAAATAAATAAAACATGACATAAACCAAAATGAAACTCAAAACAATATTTCAGGGGTTAATTTAATTGTTACCATAATAGATAATGAAATAATAACAAATTTAATTGAATTCATCATTATGAACGAGCGGTCAACACACATCTATAAAACTGTAAACTTCAGTAAAATATTATAAATACATGAATTAGTTTGTTATGGTGATGAATGTGGTATATATATATATGCATACTTTCATAGTTAAACAAGGTAGTAAAATACTTTATGTTTACCTTACAATTTTTCTCCATTTAATTAGAAAATTAATATAATACGATGAATTTTAAACATACGAAGAATGACCAACATAGATATTTAACGAAAACGAGTTCAATTTAAATGAATCATTTTTTGGAGTAAAGATTCACATTGATTATTGTAAATAGGGATGTGAAATAATATATCAGTTCGTGAGTAAGTTCTAACTCAGATCATTTTTAGCAAGCTGACGATATGAATCGAAACGAATTATAGTTTAGATTAACTAGCTCGCGAGTTGGCTGGCGAGCTGGAGAACAAAAGTAGGTGATCTACACATAAACAAAAAATAATAGGTTATTATTTTATTAAGATATATTTGTTTTTTTATTATATAAATTTCGAAGTAGATGAAAAAGGAGATAAAAAGAATGTTATGAGTGAATTTGTGAGCGAAATAATTAAAAATATTAATATTTTCAATATTTTATTTTAAGATTCGATAACTTTGCATTGAAATATTATCCTTATATTCAATAACTTTATATTATAATTAATATTTTTATATTTTAAATAGTTTATTTTATTTAGTTTGATGATTAACATATTTTAGATTTATTTTAAATTAAATAACTTAGTTCACGAACCAACGCGTTTTCTGGCGATCAGAGTTGAGTCCGATTGTTTTCGGGAGAGCAGAACTAAACCGGCTTGTTTCCTGGCGCGCTGAGCCAAACCAACTCGTTAATACCCCCAATTGTAAATACTTTTTTCATATTTAAGACTTGCAAACATATATAATAGTTTAAATGGATTGGATTAACTCAACTTTCATGTCTTTTTAGTCTAAAAAATAAAAACAAAATTTTATCACAAAATTAAAAGTAATAAGAATAATATTTTTATAATGGTTCAGTATGGTTATATGTATAAAAAAGGATAACCAAAATAAAATTTGAATTCTAATTAAATTGGTTTGGTTCGGTTATTATTCGGATATTGGTTAATTTTCTTCAAATCTAAGATGAAATCACTCTTGTGTAAGAAAAAAAAAGTTATACATAAAAAATAGAAAAAAGTAGAAAAAATGAACATAATTGAATATCACAGTGACAATAGTTTGAAAAAATTAACTTATTTAAGTCTAAAAAATTTATCATTCACTAAAAAATAACTTTAAAACTTCTCCACAATTATATTGAAAAATAACCAAGGGATTGATGTTTTTTTGAAGAAATGGATGGGTGAAGTGGAGGAGAAAGTCAAGAGAAAAGAAAAAAATCACGTGAACAAAAAAGCAAATGGAGACTATGTTTTTTTAATAATATATTTCAATAATCGTTCGGTTAGCCGATGTTTTGCGGTTATTACCCGAAATGAACCAAACCCAACGAGTTTTACATATTCATACCCAATCAGATATTTTAAATATACCCAAATTGAACCGAAATACTATAATTCGGTTCGGTTCGATTCGGTTTTTAATACCCGAACCATAATGTCCAGCCCTACATTTAACATTGGAGAGAATCCTTAATATCAATTCTCAATTAAAACCTTACATATTATATAATCTGTTGAAATTAATGGACAAAGAATCACACATTAAATGCTCATAGATTTTCCAGTAAGATTTGCAACATTGGGAGGAGAATCATTAATATGTGATAACCCAACAATTATGTGAAGTCATTAAATGCCATAATTATATGTCACTCTATTCACATACATATATATACACATGCATTACTTACAAGAACAAAATAGTGGGTTAACAAGATGAAATTGGTAATTCTCACTTCGTTCTTGCTCCTCCAATTCTCATTATGTTTCTCAAGTAAGTTAATTAATCTCTCTTGGCGCTGCTAATGTTCTTCAATTGAATATAATTTTTTGCGGCCAAAAAATCATCACGACTACATTTTTATTCTTTAACATCCATTTCTTAACATTGATTAACTAACCATTTATATATACATTTTTTTTGTTTTATTAGGATTGGATGAAACTACTCGATTTGCCCTCTTTGGGGGTCATGTGAATGAAGAAAAGTCCAACATTGTCATCGACTACCAAGGTCCACATACACACCCTCCTAAAAGTCCCCATAATGGAGAAATATCGACTATTGAGATCGACTATGAAGGTCCACATACACATCCTCCCGGTAGTCCTCCGAATGAAGGAAAATCAGATATCAACATTGATTACGACGGTCCACATACACATCCTCCCGGAAGTCCCCCAAATGATATGGATATCGGAATAGATTATCGTGGCCCCCACACACACCCTCCTGGAAGTCCTCCGAACAAAGAAATATCAATTAACGAAATCGATTACCATGGTCCTCATACACATCCTCCTGGAAGTCCTCCAAACCATATCTAAACAAAATAAATTTGTTTGTTTTGGATGGATAATATATATAATATTTTCAATAAATAAATAAATAAAACATGACATAAACCAAATGAAACTCAAAACAATATTGTAGGGGTTTATTTAATTGTTACCATAATAGATAATGAAATAATAATAAATTTAATTGAATTCACCATTATGAACGATCGGTCAACACACATCTATAAAACTGTAAACTTCAGTAAAATATTATAAATACAATAATTAGTTTGTTATGGTGATGAATGTGGTATCTATATGCATACTTTCATAGTTAAACATTGTAGTAAAATAGTTTATGTTTACCTTACAATTTTTCTCCATTTAATTTGAATTAATATAATAAGATGAATTTTAAACATACGAAGAATGACCAACATAGATATTTAAGGAAAATGAGTTCAATTTAAATGAATAATTCGGAGTAAAGATTCACATTGATTACTGTACATAGGGATGTGAAATAATATATCAGTTCGTGAGTAAGTTCTAACTCAGATTCTTTTTAGCAACCTGACGATATGAATCGAAACCAGTTATAGTTTAGATTAACTAGCTCGCGAGTTGGCTGGCGAGCTGGAGAACAAAAGTAGGTGATCTACACATAAACAAAAAATAATAGGTTATTATTTTATTAAGATATATTTGTTTTTTTATTATATAAATTTCGAAGTAAATGAAAAAGGAGATAAAAAGAATGTTATGAGTGACTTTGTGAGCGAAATAATTAAAAATATTAATATTTTCAATATTTTATTTTAAGATTCGATAACTTTGCATTGAAATATTATTATGATATTCAATAACTTTATATTGTAATTAATATTTTTATATTATAAATAGTTTATTTTATTTAGTTTGATGATTACCATATTTTAGAGTTATTTTAAATTAAATAACTTAGTTCACGAACCAACGCGTTTTCTGACGATCAGAGTTGAGTCTGATTATTTTCTGGAGAGCAGAACTAAACAGGCTTGTTTCCTAGCGCGCTGAGCCAAACTAACTCGTTTATACCCCCAAAGAAATACTTTTTTCATATTTAAGACTTGCAAACATATATAATAGTTTAAATGGATTGGATTAACTCAATTTTCATGTCTTTTTAGTCTAAAAAAATCAAAACAAAAGTTTATCACAAAACTAAAAGTAATAAGAGTAATATTTTTCCAACTTTAAATAATAATTGATTTTTTACACTATTTTGAAATATAGTTACAATATTCTATGTATATATTATAAAAAATTATTTTATTTTATCGCGCCGTGAGCTTGGTCACCTAACAAAGTTATCATCTATGTTTATATATTTTTTCTATCTTAAATATTACCCAAAATAAATAAAAATAGGACGTGACACAATTTTGGCAATACGATTTGCCTTAGAAAACTAATAAAAGTATGCAAAGATTAATGCTAATTTTTGTTGAAACATGTTTTTAACGCTAAAACAATGATATTGTAACACAATTTCCACGAAAAAGTGGAGTTACATAAACGCGGAAATGTCTAACCCAACTGTAACACATTGTCTACAATGGATCAAAAAATGGTATTGTGTTAACCTTGCATTGACTAGTGTAACACTAATTCAATCATAGTAACGAGAATATAGCGATGATATTGTGTTGACAACTTTAACGTGGGTTTAACACAGGTTCAACGGTAGTTCTACGATAGCTTCTATGTTACTATGACATTATAGTGCAATAATAACGAAAGGTTAACAAACATTTTGAAATTATCTGCATTAGAATTTTCAAAGACATTTTAACGCACGTAGAACATGTATGTGTAACACATGTTTTGTTGCATTTGTGTAACAAATTCTAAACCCCACTTTAGAAATAATGATTCAATTGCGCTGACACATTGATAAAAACATTTAGTAGTTCATGAGTTCCATTAATATCAAAACAATTGTGTTGATCTTGGTTACTCTTTCTATGCAATCTATATATGTAACATGAGACTTATTGATTAGATAATTTGGAAAATTTATCTAAACAAAAAATAAGGCCGGTTCAAATATTTTTGTCACTTCAAATGTGGATGTATTAGAGATTTGATACATAAACGAATAATATGTTTGTCGAATTTCAAAGTGAGTTAGAAAATTTTATTTAATTTTTCTACAAATCAAGTTGGGTTCGTAAAGACCGATAAGGTATATTGTCCATGTTATAGAAGTAAAAAAAAATATTTAATGAAGATGATGTGTTAAAAAATTATATATATAAAAGTTGTTGTAATTCCAGCGTTCTTAGCCCTCCACGTCAGATTTTAAAAAAATTACTCAAGCATGTGTCTGCAATTTTTTAGTTGTTAATTGTGGAAGATGAAAAGTTATCTTCAATTGATAACCGAAGAAACAACGCTTTTCTGACACGAAACGCTTAACCATCCAATAAACCATCCAATAAAGGAAAAAACGAAGTGGGCAAAATAATTAAAGTCTGCTCGAATCGAAGGGGGAGAGGCTTGTTCTCTTTGTGAGGACAGGCCTGTCCTCTCTCTTCCCACCATCACCGTCGATTGTAGATCTTTTTTGTAAGGTTGAGAATTGCAAATGGTTAGGTCAGGGGTATTCGAAGCGTAAAAATTACAGATGGTTAGGTCAGAGAGATTCGTCGTCGTCGAAGACGGAAATTCATCACTGGACTCCGTCGCGTACGACGCCTTTGGGCCGTATTCAGCCGCAGGCTCCAAATTACCGTACCATTTAATGCAACGATCGGGAGGCTAATGCCCCCGTTAGGTTCAAGGTATGTCGTTAAAAGATATATTCGGTAGTTTCCGGGTGTTCATTTCTTGGTCTAATTAGAAGTAGATGATTGTGATTCTTACAGGAAACAGAGAAATGGGGATTCAATATTTGCTTTTAAGGTTTTTTCAGAAGGTTCGAATTGAAGGAGGAGAGAAAATCCTCCTTACAGTAGCTACAGATTACCTAATTTTCTGGGTTTATCAATTTATAGTAGCTACAGATCACCTTCTTGTCCAATCAATCCCATATCGAGCATCCATTCGCATGGTATTTGGAGATCCCTGTATCTCTTGATTGTACCATCCCGCATCCTTTCAGTGTTGCTAACACATTCTTCCAATCTGCAAAATCGATGATTTAATGCTATTAACTCATGTTATTGTATAAGGTTGGAATGCGGTAGTATATTGTTTAATACATGCTCGCCTGTCTTGCAAGGATTGAATTCTTTGTAAGGCATGTATTAGAGTCTCCTTTGGATTATCTTTGAACGATAAGACTTCAGTTTCAAGGTTCCTTAGGCCTCGGTAATTCAAAGCAGCTTCTCTGAGTGCATATGCTTTGCGCTCTGGCCATTTAGGAAAATGCTTACGACAGCCCTTTAATCAACTAAGGAACATAGTTCCTCATCTACCCATTTCACAAAATTCTCCACTTGTGATATGTCTGTATATGCTGCATTTTCCACCTTACTGATTAAGAATTGGATGTGATCTTTGTGTCTTTCTATGTCAGATTTTACCTGCATGTGAATACGTTGCTCTATAAGGAGGATCCTCTCTGTTTCCACCGTCGATTGTTGATCTCAGCCTCTAGAAGCGGAAAATCTTCTAAGCATTTCCAGTGAATTTGTAAGATTGAGAATTGCAGATGGTTAGGTCAGGGATATTCGAAGCGTGAGAATTGCAGATGGTTAAGTCAGGGAGATTGAGCGTTGATTCGTCGTCCTCGACTTTGGGCCGTATTCAACCGCAGGCTCTGACTTACCTTACCATTTACTGCAATGATCGCGAGGCTATTGCCCGCGTCCGGTTCAAGGTATACAGTTAAAAAGATTTATTCGGTGGTTTGCGGGTGTTCATTTCTTGGTCTAATTAGAAGTAGATGATTGTGCCAGATGTTTTGAAATGTTGTTGACTGTTTTGGCCAAATCTTAGGAGCTGAATAAGACCAGGAGTTACTAGGAATCGACCAAATAGAAATTTAACTTATATTAGGTTAGAAGTTCCTATTATCTACAGGTCATGTATTTGGTAGTTAATATTTGTAGTAACATTTGCTTGTAGTCTCTTTGCTCTGTCATCTGTACATCGATGCAATAGAAATAATGAAAAATTTTCCTTCCTGAGAATCTTTCATTGTCAATGTATAACCCTTTTTACTGGTCTAATTGATTCCGATTTCTGATAGATAGGTTGGGATAGTTTTGAAGTATTGTTGAATGTACTTTTTGGTTTTGTGTGAAGAAAGGAAAATCGTGTTTCTTTCAAGAGATGCTTGGGCGCTAGGTTTTCTAACCTTCCTCTGGAATGTTTGGGGTATTGTTCTCTAGGATTTACTGTTGTATGAAGACAAGGGATTAAAACATAGAGTATCAAACTTATCATGACAAGTTTATGATCAATTAATATTTAAATAGATAAATATCATGATCATTAACCACCGTAACCAAAATAAATTGACTTTTTATAGTTTTTTCAATTAATAGAAATTATGTATTTCATTATCCACGGATCTCATTATTTGCCCTTTTTATTAAAAAATTGAAATATAACAATATTCGTATAGAAGTTTTCACGAATAAGTTGTAGTTCAATATATTTTTTTCAATTTTAGATCTCATTCAATTGAATATTAACATTATTAATTTTATATTATGAATTATGTAATTAAGAAATTTGTCAATATTAACGAATTAATTAAAATTCTAAATCAAATCTGCAAAACAAAAATAAAAACTATATTATTATTATTTGTTAAAAAATTTGTTAAAACCATTATAACTAATCATAATAATATATTTATAAATATTATCCCGCGTATCGCGCGGGTTCAATCCTAGTCTATATAAGAAAAGTTTCATATAATACTATTATATTTGAGTTTCTAATGGCGAGCATATGAGACAATGACAATTCATATACACGTCATTGAATAATCAGGTGATGTGTATAACTGTGCATCAATTATGTATGAAAATAGTTTTGACGGTACTTTTCCTCTTGATGGATATAAGAAAATAATTTTGAATATTTTATCGATCATTAAAATATCCATGATCACATGAATAAAAAATAAAATGAATTACAAACATATATTTTCGATCAACAAAAATCTAACAAATTTTAAAGTTATTATTAAAAATCAGGTGATTGAATAATGGCGAACATATAAGACAATGAAAATTCAAACGCACGTCATTGAATAATCAAGTGAGGTATATAATTATTCAACAATTATATATAAAAATAGTTTTGACGCTATTATTTCTCGTTATAGATATAAGAAGATGATTTTGAAAGTTTTTTTATCATCAAATTATCCATGATAACGTGAATAAAAAAATAAAATGGATTACAAACATATATTTTCAAACGATAAAAAATCTAACAGTTTTTTTAAAATTATTATTAAAAATTGAAATGATTAATTAACTATTAATGAAATTGGGTAACTTCAAAAGTACCCTTCAAACGCTATTTTGATTTCAAGCCTATATTCCCCTAGAAAAAAACGGTTTTAACTTCAAATCTATCCTTAAAATATTGATAACCCCATATTTACCCTTGTCTTTTAATTAGTCGACAATTTTTCCTTGTTCTTCAGTCCTTAAATCTTAACTTTTTTATTAATGTTTGTACTTTTCAAAAGGTTATAGCTCCTGAAAATTTAATAATATATGTGTCGATGTGGTTATACTCCTCTAGTGTTAGCCAATATTCCTCGGATTTCTCTCATGTACGTTCAATCGGTGTAAATATCTTAGAAATTGCACCAAACTGAGGATTATATTAATATAATTTTTTATAATCTTCTCTATTTTGTGGGAATATGTGACTCGAAATAAAATGTGCTGAAATATGAGATTTCTTCTAACAAATATTGTTTAACAATATATCCTTAAACCACTGCTTTGTTTTGTTGCATTTTTCTTTAGCTGAAATAAAAACCTTTCGAAAAGGTACATCCATCGAAATTGAACAAGACCACTGAGTATTTCCTCATCTATTAAAAATATTGGCAAATGTTCCATGCATCAAAGAAGGAAGGCGAAAAAATTCTTTCCAAAGAGCATAATACATCGAAGATATTGTTTTTCACTAACTCCAAATCATCCCTTTTTCAAGTTCTTTAAACTTATATCTCTGAAGAATATGTTAATTATGTATAACACATCATGAACGTTCGGTGGTAATAGCTCAGAAAATGCAATTAGAATGATTCGCTGTATGAAAACGTGATAATCGTTACTTTTCAACCAGATGAGTCTCGAACCCATAATATCCACATACCGAAAAATGTTCAATGCATATCCATCTAGAAATTTAACGTCTTCTTTTCACCACTTTAATAATGCCATTTTCGTTGGCCCAACCATTCGGAATATTGGGATAGATGCCCTTCCATCGCGTAACTCCAATTCTGCCCTTTGACCTGCTTTCTTCAAATTTTTTATTGACTGTATGCTATCTTCATTTTTTCCATCACATTCATAACAGTGTTGATGATGTTATCGAGAAGGTATTTTTCAATATGCATAAATCAAAATTATGATACAATATATGTGATTTCTAATATGATAGTTCGCAAAAAAATACTACATGTATACCAATTATGTCAATCACCTTATCCTTATGGTTTTCGAAGCCCACGATCTCCACCACATTCCTCGGATTCTTGTAAATCTTCCATCGTGTTTGATTATACTTAAAATATTTGGGTTCCTGTTTACATGCATGGTGCATCTTTTTTTTGTACCACATTCTTTTGAAAATATCTTTTTTATCTTTTTTTTTAGTGTAAGTCCACGGGGAAAAATCTTCTATGACAATCAAACAACCATGGTTTTTTCCCATGTACTAGTCGAAACGAATCCATTAACCTCAATCGCTCTACTAGGATTTATCGTATCAAGGATGATTTCTTGACTGGCCTAAGGACACTCTTTAATAAAGTCGTGTATTAATGGCGGATAGATGTGGATGATGGTGGAGGATCTCTTGACTGCCGTAAAGGCTCTCTTCAAGATTCTTCAGGTGATGATGCATAATGGAGGTTGATGGTGGTTTTCAAAGTGTTTATGTTGGAGTGATGAACGCCACAAGAGGTGCATAAGCCTCTTGATACCATCGGATATGAATTCAATTGTTCTTGGAACAATTTGAAGACACCATGAATTCAATTATTCCCGAAACAATTAGGAGACAAAATGAATTCAATTGTTCTCAGAAAAAGTTGAAAGTATCTTGTTTCTGATGAACGATCAAAGAATACGAAAGATTTTATTTTCTACAAATTCTAGTCTCCTTTTAAAATTAGGGCGGAGTCCTTTATATATGAAATGCTTCATATAAAAACAAGGAAAATGATTAAATACATGATTACAAATTTAATCTACTTTTCCTCTATAAAGATTTTCTAGTCACTGAGAATCTTTGAAGGAGGAATGTAGATGATTCGGTGGGATACAATCGGCTTGAGAAGATTTTCTAGCCGTTCGAGATCTTTGAAAAAGAAAAGTAGATGATCCGATAAAATAAGATCAATTTTTGGAAATTTTCCTAGCCGTGAAGTTTTCTCCATTCTGTTTCTTGGTTTAGCGCATCATCAGTGTGACACTCTTTTCGTGCAGTTTCATAGTCAAGGACTACATCATTCCCTCTTTGTTGCAAGTGATTCGTCCTCCAATCGTAACTACTAAGTGTTCCATAGTGGTAGGCAATTTGGTTGGCACACTCGAGACTATGGTACATGTCATCTCCTTTGGTACTATCTTTGGACTCCTCATATTAGATCCAATGAGCTCATCACACGTATATATAAATATATTTTTAAATTAAAAGATCGATTGCCATCGTTTTAATTACTAGAAATTTGAAGATTGCAAACGGATTTTGCGGACTAACCAGTCCGTCCGTAAATTTGGGGACGGATTACAGACGGAATAGGCGAGAAAAAAACCGTCCTAATCTGTCCCTAAATTTGCGGACGAACAAAAAATCCCTAATTCGTTTGTATTTGTGGACGGATTGGAAACGGATGCCGAGGGCGTCCCGGATTAGGGACGGGCACTTAGTGCCCTCCGCAATTTGCTCAATGATTTTGGGTATATATTACGATACTTTCCTTGTTCTTTTTAATTGATATACAAATTTTACTTAAAGGGTAAGTGCACGTCTGTTCTTTTAATACAATTTTAATTGTATCAAATTGGTGAAATAGACCATTAGACTTTACATTTAACTCGGCCTGGCCAAATTGGCTTTCGGTTCGGTTATGATGGTTACGAGTTATTCGGATTTCTATAAATAATAACCAAATTATGACCAAATTTAAATCATCATTCACTAAAAAATAACTTTAAACCTTCTCAACATTTATATAGAAAATATAAGAGAAGGCAGAACAACCCCCAAGGGATTTGATGTTTTTTTGAAGAAATGGATGGGTGAAGTGGAGGAGAAAGCCAAGAGAAAAGAAAAAAATCACGTGAAGAAAAAAGCAAATGGAGACTAGGTTTTCTTAATAATATATTTCAATAATTGTTCGGTTAACCGATGTTTTGCGGTTATTACCCGAAATGAACCAAACCCAACGAATTTTACATATTCATACCCAATCAGATATTTTAAGTATACCCAAACCGAACCGAAATACTATAATTCGGTTCGGTTCGATTCGGTTTTTAATACCCGAACCATAATGTCCAGCCCTACATTTAACATTGGGGAGAATCCTTAATATCAATTCTCAATTAAAACCTTACATATTATATAATCTGTTGAAATTAATGGACAAAGAATCACACATTAAATGCTCATAGATTTTCCAGTAAGATTTGCAACATTGGGAGGAGAATCATTAATATGTGATAACCCAACAATTATGTGAAGTCATTAAATGCCATAATTATATGTCATTCTATTCACATACATATATATACACATGCATTACTTACAAGAACAAAATAGTGGGTTAACAAGATGAAATTGGTAATTCTCACTTCGTTCTTGCTCCTCCAATTCTCATTATGTTTCTCAAGTAAGTTAATTAATCTCTCTTGGCGCTGTTAATGTTCTTCAATTGAATATAATTTTTTGCGGCCAAAAAAATCATCACGACTACATTTTTATTCTTTAACATCCATTTCTTAACATCGATTAACTAACGATTTATATATACATTTTTTGTTTTATTAGGATTGGATGAAACTACTCGATTTGCCCTCTTTGGGGGTCATGTGAATGAAGAAAAGTCCAACATTGTCATCGACTACCAAGGTCCACATACACACCCTCCTAAAAGTCCCCATAATGGAGAAATATCGACTATTGAGATCGACTATGAAGGTCCACATACACATCCTCCCGGTAGTCCTCCGAATGAAGGAAAATCAGATATCAACATTGATTACGACGGTCCACATACACATCCTCCCGGAAGTCCCCCAAATGATATGGATATCGGAATAGATTATCGTGGCCCCCACACACACCCTCCTGGAAGTCCTCCGAACAAAGAAATATCAATTAACGAAATCGATTACCATGGTCCTCATACACATCCTCCTGGAAGTCCTCCAAACCATATCTAAACAAAATAAATTTGTTTGTTTTGGATGGATAATATATAATATTTTCAATAAATAAATAAATAAAACATGACATAAACCAAATGAAACTCAAAACAATATTGCAGGGGTTTATTTAATTGTTACCATAATAGATAATGAAATAATAATAAATTTAATTAAATTCACCATTATGAACTATCGGTCAACACACATCTATAAAACTGTAAACTTTGGTAAAATATTATAAATACAATAATTAGTTTGTTATGGTGATGAATGTGGTATCTATATGCATACTTTCATAGTTAAACATTGTAGTAAAATACTTTATATTTACCTTACAATTTTGCTCCATTTAATTATAAAATTAATATAATAAGATGAATTTTAAACATACGAAGAATGACCAACATAGATATTTAAGGAAAATGAGTTCAATTTTAATGAATAATTCGGAGTAAAGATTCACATTGATTACTGTACATAGAGATGTGAAATAATATATCAGTTTGTGAGTAAGTTTTAACTCAGATTCTTTTTAACAAGCTGACGATATGAATCGAAACGAGTTATAGTTTAGATTAACTAGCTCGCGAGTTGGCTGGCGAGCTGGAGAACAAAAGTAGGTGATCTACACATAAACAAAAAATAATAGGTTATTATTTTATTAAGATATATTTGTTTTTTTATTATATAAATTTCGAAGTAGATGAAAAAGGAGATAAAAAAGAATGTTATGAGTGACTTTGTGAGCGAAATAATTAAAAATATTAATATTTTTAATATTTTATTTTAAGATTCGATAACTTTGCATTTAAATATTATTCTGATATTCGATAACTTTATATTGTAATTAATATTTTTATATTTTAAATAGTTTATTTTATTTAGTTTGATGATTAACATATTTTAGAGTTATTTCAAATTAAATAACTTAGTTCACGAACCAACGCGTTTTCTGGCGATCAGAGTTGAGTCTGATTGTTTTCTGGAGAGCAGAACTAAACAGGCTTGTTTCCTAGCGCTGAGCCAAACCAACTCGTTTATACCCCAAAGAAATACTTTTTTCATATTTAAGACTTGCAAACATATATAATAGTTTAAATGGATTGGATTAACTCAATTTTCATGTCTTTTTAGTCTAAAAAAATCAAAACAAAAGTTTACCACAAAACTAAAAGTAATAAGAATAATATTTTTCCAACTTTAAATAATAATTGATTTTTTACACTATTTTGAAATATAGTTACAATATTCTATGTATATATTATAAAAAATTATTTTATTTTATCGCACCGTGAGCTTGGTCACCTAACAAAGTTATCATCTATGTTTATATATTTTTTCTATCTTAAATATTACCCAAAATAAATAAAAATAGGACGTGACACAATTTTGGCAATACGATTTGCCTTAGAAAAGTATGCAAAGATTAATACTAATTTTTGTTGAAACATGTTTTTACCGCTAAAACAATGATATTGTAACACAAGTTCCACGAAAAGAGTGGAGTTACATAAACGCGGAAATGTCTAACCCAACTGTAACACATTGTCTACAATGGATCAAAAAATGGTATTGTGTTAACCTTGCATTGACTAGTGTAACACTAATTCAATCATAGTAACGAAAATATAGCGATGATATTGTGTTGACAACTTTAACGTGGGTTTAACACAGGTTCAACGGTAGTTCTACGACAGCTTCTATATTACTATGACATTATAGTGGTCAATGCAATAATAACGAAAGGTTAATAAACATTTTGCAATGATCTGCATTAGAATTTTGAAAGACAGCCGATTTACAACACTTCAAAGCATGGCCAGAATCAGCAAAGTATTGACAGAAAAAGAAATTGGAATCATCATGTTGCTGACTACAGACGTAGAGAACAAAAAAAGAAAGCCGGTTCAAATATTTTTGTCACTTCAAATGTGGATGTATTAGAGGTTTGATGCATAAACGAATAATATGTTTGTCGAATTTCAAAGTGAGTTAGAAAATTTTATTTAATTTTTTTACAAATCAAGTTGGGTTCGTAAAGACCGATAAGGTATATTGTCCATGTTATAAAAGTAAAAAAAATATTTAATGAAGATGATATGTTAAAAAATCTATATAAGAAAAGTTTCATATAATACTATTATATTTGAGTTTCTAATGGTGAGCATATGAGACAATGACAATTCATATACACGTCATTGAATAATCAGGTGATGTGTATAATTATGCATCAATTATGTATGAAAATAGTTTTGACGGTACTTTTCCTCTTGATCGATATAAGAAAATAATTTTTAATATTTTATCGATCATTAAATTATCCATGATCACATGAATGAAAAATAAAATGAATTACAAACATATATTTTCGATCAACAAAAATCTAACAAATTTTCTAAAGTTATTATTAAAAATCAGGTGATTGAATAATGGCGAACATATAAGACAATGAAAATTCAAACCCACGTCATTGAATAATCAAGTGAGGTATATAATTATTTATCAATTATATATAAAAATAGTTTTGACGCTATTATTTCTCGTTATAGATATAAGAAGATGATTTTGAAAGTTTTTTTATCATCAAATTATCCATGATAACGTGAATAAAAAATAAAATGGATTACAAACATATATTTTCAAACGATAAAAAATCTAACAGTTTTTTTTAAATTATTATTAAAAATTGAAATGATTAATTAACTATTAATGAAATTGGGTAACTTCAAAAGTACCCTTCAAACGCTATTTTGATTTCAAGCCTATATTCCCCTAGAAAAAACGGTTTTAACTTCAAATCTATCCTTAAAATATTGATAACCCCATATTTACCCTTATCTTTTAATTAGTCGACAATTTTTCCTTGTTCTTCAGTCCTTAAATCTTAACTTTTTTATTAATGTTTGTACTTTTCAAAAGGTTATAGCTCCTGAAAATTTAATAATATATGTGTCGATGTGGTTATACTCCTCTAGTGTTAGACAATATTCCTCGGATTTCTCTCATGTACGTTCAATCGGTGTAAATATCTTAGAAATTGCACCAAACTGAGGATTATATTAATATAATTTTTTATAATCTTCTCTATTTTGTGGGAATATGTGACTCGAAATAAAATGTGCTGAAATATGAGATTTCTTCTAACAAATATTGTTTAACAATATATCCTTAAACCACTGCTTTGTTTTGTTGCATTTTTCTTTAGCTGAAATAAAAACCTTTCGAAAAGATACATCCATCGAAATTGAACAAGACCACTGAGTATTTCCTCATCTATTAAAAATATTGGCAAATGTTCCATGCATCAAAGAAGGAAGGCGAAAAATTCTTTCCAAAGAGCATAATACATCGAAGATATTGTTTTTCACTAACTCCAAATCATCCCTTTTTCAAGTTCTTTAAAC
>CM071873.1:4206260-4266611 GCA_036759665.1 Gynandropsis gynandra
GGTTATCATTCGGATAATGGTTAATTTTCTTCAAATCTAAGATTAAATCACTCTTGTGTAAGAAAAAACAAACGATATATAAAAAAGTAGAAAAAATGAACATAATTGAATATCACAGTGACAATAGTTTGAAAAAATTAACTTATTTAAGTCTAAAAAATTTATCATTCACTAAAAAATAACTTTAAAACTTCTCAACAATTATATAGAAAATATAAGAGAAGGCAGAACAACCACCAAGGGATTTGATGTTTTTTTTGAAGAAATGGATGGGTGAAGTGGAGGAGAAAGACAAGAGAAAAGAAAAAAATCACGTGAAGAAAAAAGCAAATGGAGACTAGGTTTTTTTAATAATATATTTCAATAATCGTTCGGTTAACCGATGTTTTGCGGTTATTACCCGAAATGAACCAAACCCAACGAGTTTTACATATTCATACCCAATCAGATATTTTAAGTATATCCAAACCGAACCGAAATACTATAATTCGGTTCGGTTCGATTCGGTTTTTAATACCCGAACCATAATGTCCAGCCCTACATTTAACATTGGGGAGAATCCTTAATATCAATTCTCAATTAAAACCTTACATATTATATAATCTGTTGAAATTAATGGACAAAGAATCACACATTAAATGCTCATAGATTTTCCAGTAAGATTTGCAACATTGGGAGGAGAATCATTAATATGTGATAACCCAACAATTATGTGAAGTCATTAAATGCCATAATTATATGTCACTCTATTCACATACATATATATACACATGCATTACTTACAAGAACAAAATAGTGGGTTAACAAGATGAAATTGGTAATTCTCACTTCGTTCTTGCTCCTCCAATTCTCATTATGTTTCTCAAGTAAGTTAATTAATCTCTCTTGGCGCTGCTAATGTTCTTCAATTGAATATAATTTTTTGCGGCCAAAAAATCATCACGACTACATTTTTATTCTTTAACATCCATTTCTTAACATTGATTAACTAACCATTTATATATACATTTTTTTTTTTGTTTTATTAGGATTGGATGAAACTACTCGATTTGCCCTCTTTGGGGGTCATGTGAATGAAGAAAAGTCCAACATTGTCATCGACTACCAAGGTCCACATACACACCCTCCTAAAAGTCCCCATAATGGAGAAATATCGACTATTGAGATCGACTATGAAGGTCCACATACACATCCTCCCGGTAGTCCTCCGAATGAAGGAAAATCAGATATCAACATTGATTACGACGGTCCACATACACATCCTCCCGGAAGTCCCCCAAATGATATGGATATCGGAATAGATTATCGTGGCCCCCACACACACCCTCCTGGAAGTCCTCCGAACAAAGAAATATCAATTAACGAAATCGATTACCATGGTCCTCATACACATCCTCCTGGAAGTCCTCCAAACCATATCTAAACAAAATAAATTTGTTTGTTTTGGATGGATAATATATAATATTTTCAATAAATAAATAAATAAAACATGACATAAACCAAATGAAACTCAAAACAATATTGCATGGGTTTATTTAATTGTTACCATAATAGATAATGAAATAATAATAAATTTAATTGAATTCACCATTATGAACGATCGGTCAACACACATCTATAAAACTGTAAACTTTGGTAAAATATTATAAATACAATAATTAGTTTGTTATGGTGATGAATGTGGTATCTATATGCATACTTTCATAGTTAAACATTGTAGTAAAATACTTTATATTTACCTTACAATTTTGCTCCATTTAATTATAAAATTAATATAATAAGATGAATTTTAAACATACGAAGAATGACCAACATAGATATTTAAGGAAAATGAGTTCAATCAATTTAAATAATTCGGAGTAAAGATTCACATTGATTACTGTACATAGGGATGTGAAATAATATATCTATTAAATTAAATAACTTAATAGATAATGAAATAATAATAAATTTAATTGAATTCACCATTGTAAACGAGCGGTCAACACACATCTATAAAACTGTAAACTTCAGCAAAATATTATAAATACATTAATTAGTTTGTTATGGTGATGAATGTGGTATCTATATGCATACTTTCATAGTTAAACAATGTAGTAAAATACTTTATGTTTACCTTACAATTTTTCTCCATTTAATTTGAAAATTAATATAATACTATGAATTTTAAACATACGAAGAATGACCAACATAGATATTTAACGAAAATGAGTTCAATTTAAATGAATCATTCGGAGTAAAGATTCACATTGATTATTGTAAATAGGGATGTGAAATAATATATCAGTTCGTGAGTAAGTTCTAACTCAGATCGTTTTTAGCAAGCTGACGATATGAATCGAAACGAGTTATAGTTTAGATTAACTAGCTCGCGAGTTGGCTGGCGAGCTGGAGAACAAAAGTAGGTGATCTACACTTAAACAAAAAATAATAGGTTATTATTTTATTAAGATATATTTGTTTTTTTATTATATAAATTTTGAAGTAGATGAAAAAGGAGATAAAAAGAATGTTATGAGTGAATTTGTGAGCGAAATAATTAAAAAATATTAATATTTCAATATTTTATTTTAAGATTCGATAACTTTGCATTGAAATATTATTCTGATATTCAATAACTTTATATTCGAATTAATATTGTTATATTTTAAATAGTTTATTTTATTTAGTTTGATGATTAACATTTTTTTAGAGTTATTTTAAATTAAATAACTTAGTTCAGGAACCAACGCGTTTTCTGACGATCAGAGTTGAGTCTGATTGTTTTCTGGAGAGCAGAACTAAACCGGCTTGTTTCCTGGCGCGCTGAGCCAAACCAACTCGTTTACACCCCCAATTGTAAATACTTTTTTCATTTTCAAGACTTGCAAACTTATATAATAGTTTAAATGGATTGGATTAACTCAATTTTCATGTCTTTTTAGTCTAAAAAATCAAAACAAAATTTTATCAAAAAATTTAAAAGTAATACGAATAATATTTTTTCATTTTTAAATAATAATTGATTTTTTACACTATTTTGAAATATAGTTACAATATTCTATGTAAATATTATAAAAAATTATTTTATTTTATCGCGCCGTGAGCTTGGTCACCTAACAAAGTTATCATCTATGTTTATATATTTTTTCTATCTAAAATATTACCCAAAATAAATAAAAATTGGGAGTGGCACAATTTTGGCCATACAATTTGCCTTTGAAAACTAATAAAAGTATGCAAAGATTAATGCTAATTTGTGTTGAAACATGTTTTTAATGCTAAAACAATGATATTGTAACACAAGTTCCACGAAAAGAGTGGAATTACATAAGAGCGGAAATGTCTAACTCAACTGTAACACATTGTCTACAATGGATCAAAAAATGGTATTGTGTTAACCTTGCATTGACTAGTGTAACACTAATTCAATCATAGTAACGAAAATATAGCGATGATATTGTGTTGACAACTTTAACGTGGGTTTAACACAGGTTCAACGGTAGTTCTACGACAGCTTCTATGTTACTATGACATTATAGTGGCAATGCAATAATAACGAAAGGTTAACAAACATTTTGAAATTATCTGCATTAGAATTTTCAAAGACATTTTAACGCACGTAGAACATGTATGTGTATAACTATGCATCAATTATGTATGGATATAGTTTTGACGGTACTTTTCCTCTTGAGGGATATAAGAAAATAATTTTGAATATTTTATCGATCATCAAATTATCCATGATCACATGAATGAAAAAACATAAAATGAATTACAAACATATATTTTCAATCAACATAAATCTAACAAATTTTCTAAAGTTAATATTAAAAATGAGGTGATTGAATAATGGAGAACATATAAGACAATGAAATTGCATACCCACATCATTGAATAATCAAGTGATGTGCATAATTACGCATCAATTATTTCTCGATATAGATATAAGAAAATGATTTTGAATGTTTTTTTATCATCAAATTATCCATGATCACGTGAATAAAAAAAATAAAATGGATTACAAACGTATATTTTCAAATGATAAAAAATCTAACAGTTTTTTTTAAATTATTATTAAAAATTGAAATGATTAATTAACTGTTAATAAAATTGGGTAACTTCAAAAGTACCCTTCAAGCGCTATTTTGACTTCAAGCCTACCCTCCCTTAGAAAAAAAAGTTTTAACTTCAAATCTACCCTTAAAATATTGATAACCCCATATTACCCTTGTCCTTTAATTAGTCGACAATTTTTCCTTGTTCTTCAGTCCCTAAATCTTAATTCTAGTAGTGTTTGTACTTTTCAAAAGATAATAGCTTTTGAAAATTATATAATATATATGTGTAGATGTGGTTATACTCCTTTGGTGTTAGCCAATATTTCTCGGATTTCCCTCATGTACGTTCAATCGGTGTAAATATCTTAGAATTGCACCAAACATAGGATTATATTGATATAAATTATTTTTGTAATCTTCTTCTGATCTTCTCTATTTGGTGGGAATATGTGACTCGAAATAAAATATGCTGAAATATGAGATTTCTTCTAACAAATATTGTTTAACAATATATCCTTAAAACACTGCTTTGTTTTGTTGCATTTTTCCTTAGCTGAAATAAAAACCTTTCGAAAGGATACATCCATCGAAATTGAACAAGACCACTGAGTATTTCTTCATCTGGTAAAAATATTGGCAAATTTTCCATGCATGAAAGGAGGAAGGCGAAAAAATTCTTTCCAAAGAGCACAATACATCGAAGATATTGTTTTTCAATAACTCCAAATCATCCCTTTTTAAAGTTCTTTAAACATATATCTCTGAAGAATATGTTAATTATGTATAACACATCGTGAACGTTCGGTGGTAATAGCTCAGAAAATGTAATTACAATGATTCGATGCATGAAAACGTGATAATCGTTACTTTTCAACCTGATGAGCCTCGAACCCATAATATCCACACACCGAACAATGTTCAATGCATATCTATCTAGAAAATTAACGTCTTCTTTTCACCACTTTAATAATGCTATTCTCGCTGGCCCAACCAATCGAAATATTAGGATAGATGCCCTTCCATCGCATAACTCCAATTCAGGCCTTTGACATGCTTTCTTCAAATTTTTCCTTGACTTTATGCTATCTTCATTTTTCCCGTCACATTCATAACAGTGTTGATGATGTTATCAAAAAGTTATTTTTCAATATGCATAATATCAAAATTATGATGCAATATCAGTGATTTCTAATATGATAGTTCGCAAAAAATACTACGTTTATACTAGTTATGTCATTCACCGTGTCCTTGTGGTTTTCGATGCCCACGATCTCCACCACATTCCTCGGATTCTTGTAAATCTTCCATCGTGTTTAATTATTCGTAAAGGATTTTGGTTCATGTTTACATGCATGGTGCATCTTTTTTTGTATCACATTCTTTTGAAAATATCTTGTTTATCTTTTTCTGAATGTATTTCCACGGGGAAAAATCTTCTATGACAATCAAACCAATATGGTTTCTTTTCCATGTACTAGTCGAAACGAATCTGTATCCTGTATACAATATGGACATGCCAGTCTCCTGTGCATGCTCTATCCAAATAACATTTCATAGGTAGGGAAGTCGCTCATTGTCTACAACAAGACCGCTTTCAATGTAAAATTCTTCTTCGTACTTACGTCATAAGCAACAATTCTTTAGTTCTACAAATCTTTTAATTCATGAATTAAGGGCTGAAAAAAGACATAAAACTTTTCTTCAGATGTTTTAGTCCTACAATCAGCAACATCAGAAACATTACTTTTCTTATCAGACACATATCGAGAGAAAAATTATATGGAGATAAAATCACTGGCTACATATAATATTAACTTTCAGATTGTCCATATGGACTAAAACTATCAGTGCACCAGATAAAGATAACCATTTCTTGTTTCATATGCAAACTCAGAATATATTTCATTGAAATCCTTCCATGTCTTACCATTTGATGGATGTTGCATTATTCGTTCACTAGGGATGGGCAAATTACCCGAAGAAACCGTCTTGACGCGAAACTCGTCCCGAACTCGTGAAAAAATACTCAAACCCACGGGTTCGGATAATGAAATTTCGTTACCCATGTGTTTGGTTTTAGGTTCTTAAATCACTGAAACGGGTACCCTAATATATATATATATAGTTAGACATATACATTACAATAATTACAAATATGCCATTAGGTCTAGATTTCATTTTATTTTTCTCTTTTCATCCTGACGCCGACCTGACCACCAATGACCTCTATCTCTATCCTTTGTTTCATCTGCCTCTCGTCGTCTCCCCATTTTCTTCTCAACATCGACCTGACCAGAGACACTCACCTCCATCACCACCGCCAACCTGACTAGTGACCTCTCTATCCTTCGTCTCCCTCTTTTCTTCCCGACGCCGACCTGACAAGCGACGCTCGTTTCCATCACCACCGATCATTTCTTTCTCTTCGCTCGCCTCCATCACCGCTGGTAAGCGCATGTATTTCCGTCAATTTAATTTTTTTCTTGTTAGTGTTACCGTCAGCTTGGAATGAGTCAGTCGCACTTTGTGGTTAGTGTTGTTGTTGCAATCTCTTCATTCATGTTAGTGTCACCATCCAATTCTATGATGTCGTTCCATGTTGGTATCGAATGTCGCTAGTGTGGTTTGTGTCGTCGTCCATGTTGGTCTCGAATGTCGCTAGTGTGGTCTGTGTCGTCGTCTATGTTGGTGTAGCCATGGATGTGTTTCTATTTTTTTCCATGTTAGTGTCGTCCATGTTCACTGCCAAAATTGGTTGAAGATGTCTTCACTGTCAAATTAGAATCCTTTTAATTTTTGTAATTATTTTTGCATTTGCAATTTCTATCAACAACGAAACGATGATATCTTCTACCGGAGAAACTTCGGAAGTGCCTCTTTTGTCGCAAACATTGGTTTCAATTGATGAATCAACATCAAATGAGGAGGATAAATCTAATCAAGTTGAACCGTCTTCAAATAGCGAGGTACCAAAAACATTTTCTAAAGCTTGGGTGCATTTTAGGAGAACAAAAGACAACAAAAGCTACTTGCAATCGTTGTGGTACATCTATTAGTTGCATATAAAAAACAGGTACTTCAACTAGTTAAATTTTGAAACATTTAAGGATATGCAAAAAATTATCTCGAGACGATGATGAAGTTTCTTGTAGTAAAAAGCTAAAACAAAAAACCTTGCATCATCAATCGAGTTTCCTTTTAGGTTTGTTGAAAAGGAACGGTTCTGATATTTTATGAGTGTGGTTGAACCTCGTTCTGTCATTCCTTCACGTAGGACAATCACTAGAGATTGTCAGGATTTGTTTGTGGGGGAAAAGAAAAAATTACGTCAATTTTTTAAGAAACACAAAGGTAGTGTTTCTCTCACTACGGATACTTGGACATCCGTGCAAAATATTAATTATGTGTTTAACCATCCACTTTATTGATAGTGATTGGAATTTGCATAAAAAGATAATCAAGTTTTGTCTAATCATGCAGGAGAAACAATTGGTAAGATGGTGGAGAAATGTTTAATTCATTAGGGAATTAACAAAGTTTTCACCGAGACGGTTGATAATGCAAGCTCTAATGATCTAAGAATTAAGTAATTAAAGAGAAATTTTACATCATGGAGAACAATTATATTAGATGGTGAATTTCTTTATATAAGATGTGGTGCTCATATTTTGGGGTTGGTTGTTAAGGATGGTTTGTAAGAGATGCATGAATCAATTTTGCGAATTCGTGCGACTGTTCATTATGTACGGTCTTCTAGTGGTAGAGCTAAGAAATTTAAGGAGTGTTTGGAACATCAAAAGCTTTCTACAAAAGTTGGTCTTTGTTTAGATGTTGAAACAAGGTCGAATTCTACATATTTGATGTGGGAACCGGTTTTAAAACTCAAGCAAGGTTTTAATATGCTTGAGATAAAAGATGAGAAATATGTGGAGGCCCTTACAAAAAATGGATTAGGTCCACCAAGACTTGTTGATTGGACTTAGGCATGATCGTAGTTGTCGATTTTGAAATGCTTTTATGATTCTACATTAGAAATCTTTTGATCACGATATGTTACTGGGAATGAGTATATGTAGAAGATATTTGGTGTGGGTTGGAAAACTTAGTAAATGATTATTTCATGTGATGAGGAGTGTACAAGGTCAATGGCTGAGAAAATGAAGAAGAAGTTTGATAAGTATTGGTATTCTGATAACGTGAATATGATTATTTACGTGGCACATGTTTTGGATCCTCGATACAAGTTGAAGTATGTGATTTGGATGATTCGAAAGAGTTACAATGATGATGATAAAGCTAATGAAATGATTGATAAGCTTAATGGTGCTTTACAAAGATTGTTTAAGCGTCATGCAAGGTGATATTGGTTGCAAGGAACATGCAACGCATCGTCGTCTCCAACGCAGCGGAGAGCGTCTACACTAATTTTGAGCCCATGGCAGAGCATTACATCGTGGTGTTGTGGCAGTTGCTTAACAGAGTGCCACGTTCCCAAAGCTTGCATGGTGTCGTATTTCTTAGAGAAGTATAAGGAGGGGGAACTTCAAAAATACCCTCGTAGGGCTAAAGTGCTTCAAAAATACTCTTCCCTGAAAAAAAAAATTTAAACTTCAAATCTATCCTTAAAATATTGATAATCCCATATTACCCTTGTCGATAAATTTTCTCTCTCCTCTAGAGCACCTCGATTTCTCTCTCTATTGTGGCGCAAAAATAACTGTTCTCCCACACCACGACAGATTCGGCAAGAGTAGCTTGAAATCGACATCTGATTCGCTTCCAATAGGTTGAAATTGTTTGTTGTCAACAAAGAAGCTTGCACTTAAGCAGGTTCCGCAGAAAAACTGTTGCACTGGATCACAGAGTCTTAGGGGTCCAAGGGTCGTAGGGGTAAAGGGGAAAGGGGTCAAAAGGTCGCAGGGAAAGGGTCGCAGGGTTTAGGATAGGGTCGTAGGGGTCCAAGGGTCGAAGAGGGTAAAAGGGTCGCAGGGGTCCAAGGGTGGAAGAGGGTAAAACCCTAGTCCCCTTCCGACCCTTGTTCATATGCTACCCTTGTTATAATAATAGTAAATCCACAAAAACAGTGATACTAACACTAACACTAATAATTGAATAATAGTAAATCCACAAGATCATATGACGTTCAAGTTAAAAGGAGGTTTAAAGAAATCAAAATAAAAATCAAATCATAATATGTTGTTGACAAATTGAAGCACATGTTCTCCTCCAATGGAGAGCTTTTCTACTATGAGGAAACAACCCACGTTCAGTCATTTTCTTGACAAAACTGTCTGCACCCCCCTGATGCAAGCGCTACCACGACTCATAGGTCTTAAAACTGCTAGCCAAAAATCGATCGTTCCGCAATCGATTCCACAATCGAGGTACATCATTATATGACATCGTCTATGACAAAGTTCGTTCTCCCTCGCAAACCCTATCGAAAGTGTCTGCGAAATCACCAAAGTTACATCAATATAAATGAATAAAAGTCGAATAAATAACCAAATTATATATGATGAATCGGTTTGAGGTCACTTACCAACGAATATAGGGTCAGATTTGAACACGTGATTGGTACAATGAAAACCCTCTCATTAGGAATGGCCCTGTTGACGTTAAAGACCATGTCACCTTCGTGAAGGAAAAATACGACATCCCCAATACGAATATTTTGGTTGTTGTAGAAATTTTTCCATCCATCAGTGAATTCGGAGCCATCCAACTTGACTTCCCATGTTCTGTTAGACGCATTCGATTTAATCGTTTCCATGTTGATGTCAAATATGTACATTCTCTACATGTAACATACCGACACAGTGTTTTAAAGAAGATTACAAGGTAGTACAGATGCTGCGCAAGAATCTCTCGGAAGAAAGAGGGGAATGTGGTATTTTCGGAAAAAAAAAAGATGGAAGATGATGAGAGGAAAAAATGGATTAGAAAAAAGGAAACAACTGGAATTCGAAAAGACATGACATTGAATCGACGTTAGATGGAATTCGAAAATACATGACCACACTGTCACATGGGTCGCAGGGGTAAAAGGGTCGAACGAGTAAAACGGTCGCAGGGTCAAGCGTCGAACGGGTAAAAGGTTCGCAAGGGACAAACGGTGCGACCCTTGTACCTCTGCAACCATTGGACCCCTGCGACCCTTTACGCTTTATTATTAAAAAATTATTTACAAATAATATGAATAAATTTTAAAAAAATGACAATGTACAAAATTAAATTATCCATTCCAAAAATAAAAATTATATACAAATAATATGAATAAAATGTTAAAAAAAGAACAATGTACCAAATTACATCTTCCATAATCAAAGAGTAAACATTTTTTTAAACCCTTTGACCGTGCGACCCTTGTACTGTGCGACCCTTGTCCCTCTCCGACCCTTGTCTCCCTTTGACCCTTATCTCCCTTCGACCCCGTACCTCTGCGACCACTTGGACCTCTGCGACCACTTAGACCTCTGCGACCCTTATCTCCCTTCGACCCTTGTCTCCCTTTGACACTTGTACCTGTGCGACCCTTTGTCCCATGCGACCCTTGGACCCTCCGCAACTCTTGTTACAATAATAGTAAATGCACAAAAACATCAATACTAACAATAATACATTCTATTGAGAAATAGTAAAAAAACCAACCAAATAAAAACATGAATTTTTTTGTTCAAATGAGGTTCAAAGCAAACAAAATACAACGAAATTCAAGCTATATTGATTATAGGCCTTGATAGAGGGGAAAATAGTAGACAAGGTACATCATGAATAGCATGCAGTTCGACTTTGAGGGTACAACCCACGTTAAAGCCATGATTGTGGCAAAACTTTGTCTAACCTTGGTGATGCTAGCGCCACCGCGTTTCACGAGCCTTAGATGTGCCTCCCAAATCCGTCCGTAATTGATTATCAGAATAATCTTACTTTCTCTACCGCAAATACCACTCGACCTCGCAAACTCTATCGAAAGTGTCTGCGATAACCGAATAAATTTACAACGACGCCAAACTAATGCCTATACGGCCAGATATGATGAATTGAATAAATCGGTTTGAGTTCACTTACCACTGCATCTACGGCCAAATTTGAACGCGTGACTGGTACCGTGAAAATCCTCTGACCAGAAGAAGATGACCCTACTTCTACGGATGATGATGATATAGATGATGCATATTGTAGATTACACATATCATCTCCGAAACCAATAACGTGCAAAACCATGTCACCTTTGTGACAGAAAACTAAGAAATCCCGAATACGAAAATCATGGCCCTTTGAGAAATCTTTCCCTCCATCAGTAAATCTTGAGCCATCCAACTTGACTTCCCATGTTTTGTTAGACACATCCGATTTAAGCGTTGTCGTGTTGTCGTCCCTCGTTTTCCCGTAAATATGCTCATCGAAGATTTTCGTCGGAATGTCCTGTAACAAAAATCGTAGAAAAATTCAATCTTTACATTCTTTACATTAACATACCGAATGCGAGAGATGAAGGATATTGCGAGGTAGTTCTCTAGAAAGCTCGGAAGAATGACTTGGATGAAAGTAGGGAAATGTTGCATTTTTGGCAAAAATGGATGGAAGATGATGAGAGTTAGAGAGAGTGTGTGTTATTCGAAAAAGAAAACGACTGGAATACGAAAAGACATGACCTTGACATCGAATCACCGTCAGATGGAATTTGATATGTTTTTTCAAATTTTGGTGAAAAGTTCGGCGGGAATTTTGGTGAAAATGATAAAATGTCAAAAACCAATCAAAATTGAGGGTGTCATGGGTCGTATGGGTTGCATATATTGCGAAATCAATGAATTTGAAGGTTTGTAATGATAAAATGCCAAAAACCAATCAAAACAATACATTTACAACGTCAAACTAATTAATGCCAAATGAGGGTCGCATGGGTCGCTTGGTCGCATATATTGATGAATAGATGCGAAATTGAAGAATTACGGGTTTATGATGATAAAATGAGAAAAACCAATCAAAACAATACATTTACAACATCAAACTAATTAATTCCAATTGAAGGTCGCATGGGTCGCATGAGTCGCTTGGTCGCATATATTGATGAATAGATTCGAAATCGACGAACTTACGGGTTTGTAATGATACAATGACAAAAACCAATCAAAACAATACACTTACAATGTCAAACTAATTAATGCCAAATGAGGGTCGTATGGATCGCATGGGTCACTTGGTCACATATATTGATCAATAGATGCGAAGGATTTATAATGATAAAATGACAAAAGCCAATCAAAACAATACATCTAATCAACGGTTAAAACAGATTATGACCCATGTGTCCCTAGTTGAGTTGTGTATAACCAATGCATGTGTTTCAAAAGTGATAGTAGTGTTTTAAGAACTCGTCGGATGAGTTTGAGAAAATTTCAAAAAATACATTTAACATTTTGTTCAAATGTCGATATTATTTATATTATTATCTATATTGGTTCTAAATTAGACATATACAACTCAAATATATTGATAATGGCATATTGATAATGGCATGGGTTGCTTGGTCACATATATGGATCAATAGATGCGAACTCGACGAATTTACTAGTTTATAATGATAAAATGACAAAAACCAATCAAAACAATACATTTACAACGCCAAACTAATTAATGCCAATTGAGGGTCGCATGGGTTGCAAGGGTCGATCAAAGATTCTAAATCAAAACATTACATTTACAACGTCAATCAAAGACTCTGCACACATTCTATTTCCACGTACTTCGTCTTCCAGTCTTCTGCATTCTTCTTGTATAGTATTACAGTCAAGAGTTATCTCATGCCATGTACTTCGTCTTCCATTCACATTTCAAGAGTGACCCAACACCGTCATCTAATTCACCCCCGCAACTCGTCAATGACTGCATAGAGACTGAGTCCACCGATTACCAAGACCTTGAGTAACACATAGATAGCACGATACCTTGGGTCGACAATGGTGACTGCGGCACACAGGTCACAAAGGTAAAACAGATTTTTCATAGAAATTAGGGTTAGATACGCATACTAAGAGAAGAGACGTAGACGTTAACTTATAGACATGGGTCGAAAGGGTCACATGGGTCGGAAGGATCACATGGGACAGGAGTCTGATAGCAAAAGGACAAGTCACATGAGTCGTATAGGTCGCATGAGTCGTACATGGGTCATATGTGGTCGCATGATGTCGCATGCATCAGATGGGTTCCTGTTAAACTTGATTCTAATTTAATCCGATTGAGGGTCGCATAACGGGTCATATTGGGTCACATGAATCGGATGGGTCATAACCTTACGAACAATAGATGCAAAATAAGACATTTTCAACGTTTAAATATTGATTACATAAGGTCACAAAGGTTACAAAGGTCAGAAAAATTACAAAAAAAAGTTATATAAGGTTACATAAGGTCTCAAAGGTCACAACGGTTACAAAAAAGGAAAGCAAAAAGTAGAAGAAAAAGGAAAAAAGGGTTACATAAGATCTCAAAGGTCACAAAGGGCAAATTTGCCGACTTTAGAGACACATCGGAGCCCTCCCTCGTAAAGAGGGTTGTGTGTATCTCAACGCCTTCTCCAAGTTGACCTCCAACTGTGACCTTAGGTAACGCAAATATAGCTTGCTTTACGTAAGCGAGCTCGAGCATTTTCCAATTGTTGAATAGCTCCTTCACGTAATTCTTGATGTCCGAGTCCGCCAATTACCAAGACCTTATGTAGTGCAGATACAACACAAAGTCCTCCATCCACGTTGTAAGTACTTGTGTGTATCTGCATAGAGACCGAGTTCGACAATTACCAAGACCTTGAGTAACAAACAGACAACACGATGCCATGTGTCCACCATGTGACCTTCGTGACGAATGTCAAAACGGCCACAAAGGTAACAAGGATTTTTTTAGAGAAATTTAGGGTTAGAGACTTAGAAAGGAGATAGATGGGATTCTCCCGATTCATTCTCATCTCAAATGGGTGTTATGGTGAGAGTTAGAAAATTTGATGAACCTTTTAATATATGGGTAACAGAGACGTGTCGCAATGGTCTTGAATTTGTCATTGGTAAAATAAAAGGCATAGCTAGCACTGGAAAAGCCAGTAGTCTGACATTGAAAAGACTAGTCGAAAGGATCGAAATGGCCACATGGGTCGCAAGGGTTGCATGAGGCTCTGTGACCCAGTGCGACCGTGCGATCCTTGTACCTCTGCGACCCTTTGACCCCTGCGACAATGTATCAAATATTTAAAGAATAACAATGTACCAAATATTTACAACTTCCATTCCAAAAAAAACAATGTACCAAAATATCAAGTTAGTCTCGGGGTGGATCGATACGTTTTCCATTACTAAATATATCAGCCACCATCTTCTCAAGCGACCCACACGACTCAAACGACCCTTGTGACTCAAACGACCCTTGCGACTCAATGACATAAGCGACCCATGTGACTCAAATGACTCTTGGACCGCTTGCGACGCTCAGACGACCATTGCGACCCAACCCACTCACTGAGTCGAAGATGGTCATGCAACTCCTGCGACCCTTCGAAAGCAAAACTACTGCTGCGTGAACTAAAAACAGTGAAAGCAGATCTAGAGTTTGCGAGAGAGCGATGTGCTCAGCTAGAAGAAGAGAACAAACGTCTGAGGGAGAAGCGTGCGAAGGGAAGCAATCCTGCAGATGATGATTTGGTATTGATGAGTGCCCCCATCCCATGCCTATGATTCCCTTCTCAAAATTCGTTAATGACATGTGTGAGTGTGGCTGCAGATCCGCCTCCAACTAGAGAGTCTTCTGGCCGAGAAAGCTCGATTGGGCCATGAGAATTGGGTGTACGCACGTGAGAATCGCTTCTTGAAAGATTTTTTAGGGATTTGATCTTGGTAGATTCGGGTTCGGGTACCCGCGGGTACCCGATGTATTTGGAGGGTACCCGAGCCTCGGGTACACGAACCCCTCGGGGTCGGGGTAGGGGAGGGAAATGTGTCCCCGGCCAGGGGTCCAAGGGTCGCAGAGGAACAAGGGTCGCAGGGGTCCAAGGGTCGCAGAGGAACAAGGGTCGCAGGGGTCCAAGGGTCGCAGAGGAACAAGGGTCGAAGAGGGACAAGGGTCACAGGGGTCCAAGGGTCGCAGAGGAACAAGGGTCGCAGAAGGACAAGGGTCGCAGGGTCAAACTGGGTCGCTGGGTCAAACTGGGTCGTAAAGTCGCAGGGGGATTTTGGGAATATCAACATTTATACGGGTACTTTTGAAATTAGAAATATTTTCTTTTTCGGGAAGGGTATTTTTGAAGTGTTTTAGCCCTACGAGGGTATTTTTGAAATTACCCCGATTAAAAATGATCATCTATATTGTTGATTGTATTGATATAATTTGTTATTTCTAGTTGATTATAGATTTCATAGTAGATAAAATGTAAATCTTTTAATGTGGTAGTGCCGATTGATACCAAACCTGAACAAAGGAGTGAATTAGTTGCGGATCAATTAATCTCATTGCAGGAACACAGTTGGAGTCGGTGACGTAGTTCTCGAGTTTCAAGAAGATATTTTCCATAAATATAAAGGTTTGTTGGTAAAGTATAAAATTCCTTTTTAAAGCCATACAAAATAAATAGAACAAAACGGTTATGGAGTGTATAGTGTATACACTATTAGATATGAAAACAATTATATATATATATATACTAGTTTGAATTGTGGAAAATTTTTATTAAAATATAATAGAATTTTATTTGTTGATATAAAAATTCATAATAAATAATTTAATCGGTAACGTGCGAATACGTAAATTTTGGATTTTGATTAAATCATATCTAATATATTTTCAAATATTCTATGTTATTTAACTTTTTTGCAAGTTGTGAATTGTTGACACCTTCTTTTTATCTAGTACCGTTGAATTAATATTAGATTTAACTTTAATCATATAATATAGTACTATTATAAATTTAAGATAAAAAATTTATATTACATAATAAATAAAAATTTATTGGATAACAAAATAAAAATTATTAATGATTTTTAAACAATATTTTTGAAATAATTTTATATTTATTATTATTATTATTATTACTAAGTTTTATTTTAAAGAAATAATTTATGAAGTTTTATTTTCTTAAAAAATACAAATTAAAATGATTAGTCAGATATTTGCGGCTATTCTGTATTTATCCACCCCTAATAATTTTTTCATGTTGCAAAAAATGAAATTATCAAATAAAATTAGTTAGTTCCCACTGAAATGGAGTAATATTACTTTATTCGAAATCTAATATTATATAATATCACGCTAAAACCCAATTTATAAATGGAAATATTTTTATGTTAAAGAGAAAATATATTTAAAAAATTACTTCCATTTAACTTTTTAATTACTATTATTAATTTTTGATTTTTATGTAAATAATTTTTTAATTCCATTAGATACATTTTATATTAAGTAAAAGATAAAGTAGTTCAATATTCAAAATATGAAACTAAAATAACAATTACATATAGTAGAATTTTTTATATGTCCTGTTAAATTCATAAACGGATTATGCAACGTCACAATATTTTTTAAAATCACATTCAAAATTTTATTTTACAAAAATAAGAAATAAAGTTTTTTGTTATACAAAATTTTTTCCCTCACTCTTTTTTATACAATACAACACTATTTTTATTGAAATTTTGTAAAAAAAAGAGATCATTTTACATTTTTTAAATGAATTATGTCCTTTAAACGGAAAATAATTTTAAACGTATTTAAATTTTTATATTTTATTAGAATCTTTTTCAAATATAATTTGTTAATGAAAATATTTTTATTAATAAAATATATTTTAAAAAAATTAATAACCTCCAACAATTTAAATTTAATAATATTAATAAATCACATTCAAAATTTTATTTTACAAAAATAAAAATTAAACTTTTTTATTATTCAAATTTTATTCTCTCACTCTTTTTGTTACAATACAACACTATTTTTATTGAAATTTTGTAAAAAAAATCATTTTACATTTTTGAAATGAATCCCATCTTTTAAATGAAAAATAATTTTAAATGTATTTAAATTTTTATACAATACAAATATTTTTATTAGAATCTTTTTCAAATATAATTCTTTAATGGAAATATTTTTATTAATGAAATATATTTTTTTTGTAAAAAGTTAATAACCTCCAACAATTTAAATTTAATAATATTAATAATAACAATAATTGAAAATCATTTTTTTCTCAACCTTCTTCTCTCTCCTCCGCCTCCTTCCTCCTCTCCCTCTCCTTCTCTCTTTCTCCCCCGACGCCATTCTTCTTCTTCCTCTCTGCTTCTCTTTCATTTTCGTTTTCTTGCTTTGCTTGGCGCTTCCTCTCCCTCACCCACCTATCCTCTCATCCTCAACCATCTCGGCTCGGGTTACCTCCACCACCCCTCGCCTCGGTCCCCCTCGCCTCGCCGCGCCGCGCATTGCCTCCACCACCGCCGCATAAGAGTAAGACGAAGAACTGCAGGTAAGGGAATATAAGGGATTGAATACCCAAACCCTAAGAAAGAAATAAGGGCGATGAAACCCCAGAACAAATCGCAAGGCTGATATTGGGTGAGAGATGTCGGTGACGAAATCGCACCGTTGAATGGGGGAAAAACGAATCCAACGGCTGTTGAAGCCAGTTTGAGCGACTGCCAAGCACGCGCTCCATCGGGAAGGGGTGGAAACTGGGTCGGGTCGCCGAATCGGTTGATAACCCGGAACATCTCAGCTGTACACGCAGGCAAAGGAACCATCAGACGGTAGGAATGGCTGCAATGTCATCGGTTGTGCACTGTTCATCAGTACAAGCCTTTTAGTATAGTAATAGATACGAAAACTCGTCCTTTTCTTTTTGCTTATTTTATTGAGATTGAAGCTATGAATGATATGCAGTAGTTTCACGTTTTTACGTAATGAAAAAATGTTATGATTTTAAAAACTTTAGATAGAATTTCAAATACATAACATAACTGGTTATGATAAAGAGTATTTATCTTTGCAAAAAATGCATTTCAACACTATACTCTTTAATTATATTTTTTTGTTAATTTATTTATAATTTATTTTATTTGATTTATAGGATATTTATATGTTATTGTATAAATCCAATGTTTTAAAAAGCGTTCTAGGCGTTCGTCGTCACCGACCGTCTTCTGGTTGTCCGACCAATGGCTAGACGGTCCCTTTTTTTTTAATGACATTAAAACAATGTCCTTTTAATATTTAAAAAAACTAACAATGATACTCATCAACGCGTTTATCTTTTACCGCCTTTACTTTCATCATTGCATTCATCTGCTTATATCTATTGTATCGTTTCTCGTCTATTGACTTCACCTCCTCGCCTTCGTCTCTAAATCCCGTCTTTTCCTTCATCATTTTTATTATCGCCATCGTATTTTGTATGTTGTAATCGCATTAAACAGTGTCATTATTTCTCATCTATGTCTTTGTTTCATCTCTACCATCGGCTTCATATCTCGCATTCGCGTTCGCCTTTGCCCTTGCCTTGGTCTAACATCGTCTTCACTCAACATTCATTTTTTGTATAGGAAAAAAGATATATTCCTCCTAAATTATCACACTTTAATCTTATTTCCTATGAACTTTCTCTGTCGTCCAATTCCCCACTGAACTTTCATTACTAACTTATTTTCCCTAACTTTTATAATTATTCTATTTCCCCCTTCGTTAAATATCCGTTAATTTTTCTGTTATTTTTTTTAAAATAACCTATTCCCCTCAAACTATATGACTTCTAATCTATTCTCCCGAACTATATGAATTCTAACATATTCTCCCTTCCCCTCCCTCCGAATTATATAACCTCTAGTCTATTCCCCCCGAACTATATGATGTCTATCTTATTTTTCCCCGAACTATATAATCTCTAGCCCATTTTCCCCAAACTATGTAACCTCTAGCATATTCCCCTTGAACTATATGTTGTAATCTATTCCCTCTAAAAAAAAATTGTACATTCAATATATTTTCAAAATTTTGATTATTATAAACGTAACATATTTTTTTAATAGTAATATATTTTTAAATTTTGATTAGTATAAAGGTACCATATTTGCTTTAACGTATTATTAAATTTTGGTTATTATATTATATTTTTATGATTGATAAAAATATATATTTGCAAGTTTTTGCCTTCAACTCTTGATCGAAGTCTTAGGATTCAACTTGATATCGCATAACCACATGTGATTGTGGCATTTTCACATATTTTTAGTGTTTCTAAATCGAGTTCTTCAAGGGTTTAGGACATCATCATTATTGAGATTAGTTCTAGGTTTTGATTGTTGGTTATTGAGGAGTTTTGAAACATAAATCCATCTTCTATCTTGTTATAAAACATTGAAATGTGATCTGGGGTCATATCACATTCAAATAATATTCAATATTTGAATTCACACGTTTTATATTTTTATTATCGAATTGAATTTTTCAAGTACTCAGTTCTTTTATTTGAATTTAATCGAGTCAAATATTTCAAAAATATTAGATTTTAATCGCACGGTAACCCAACACATATGACCTAAACAAAATCTAGACGAAATAAATGGCATATAAAAAATAAAAATAATTATATTTAATAGACACAATATATTTAAAATTATATTTATATTATAAATATGCATATATTAATAAAGATTATTAGACACAATATATTTGCAATTATATTTATATTATAAATATGCATATATTAATAAAGATTATATTTAAATCAAGAGTTGAAGGCAAAACTTGCAATCATAAAAATGTAAATATATTATTTTAATAGTTTTATCAATCATTATAACAATTCTAACAATTATTATATTGCATTTTTTATTTTAATATTTTTTTATCAATCATAAAAAATGTGAATATAATAACCAAAATTTAATAACATGTTAAAATATTAAAGAGAATATGTTACGTTTATAATAACCAAAATTTAAAAAATATGTTACTATTAAATAAAAAATATTACGTTTATAATAACCAAAATTTTAAAATATGTTATTATTAAAGAAAATATGTTACGTTTATAATAACCAAATTTTTAAAAATATGTTGAATGTACAATTTTTTTTAGAGTGAATAGGTTAGAAGTCATATAATTTGGAGGTGAATATGCTAGAGATTATATAGTTCGGGAAAAAATAGACTAGAAATCATACAGTTCAGGAAAAATTGACTAAAAGTTATATAGTTTGGAAGAAAATAGATTAGAAATCATATAGTAAAAAAATTTGACTAAAAATTATATATTTCAGAAAGACTAAAAATTATATAGTTTGAAGAGAATAGAGTAGATAATTACATATATCTCTTGTACTAAAATTTTTGAATATCAAATGGGATATAATTCTATATTCGATGCAAATTTCGGCAAAACTCCGGTTTCATAATCCGGTTTACTATCCGGTTTAAAACTGTTAGATTTTTATCTTCTTCAATTTCGAGATAAGGCACTTACCATACAGAGACATACCTTATTCTTCTCCATTGCACTCTTTCTCTCTCTCTCACCATGCTTTCTCTTACAGCAAATACACTCAAATCTTCCATCTTCATACCCATAGCTCAATCCAAGTCCCATGGATCATTCCTCAACCCGATTACCCGACCCGTTAACCCGAGACCCACCACCTTCACCGTCACCGCCGCGCTGATACCGTCCACCGTCATCTCCGGTCCCGTCGCAGTATCGATCGCTCGACGCTGCCGGGAAAATCGAAGTTCTTGCCGGTCGAATGGGTCTCTGGTTTCAGTACGCACCACTCATATCCTCTCTCTTCACTGAGGGTTTCACTCCTCCCTCCATCGAAGAGCTTACCGGAATCTCCGGCGTCGAGCAGAACCGTCTCATCGTCGGCGCACAGGTCCGCGACTCCATCGCTCAGTCCAACGCCGATCCCGAGCTTATCGCGGCGTTCGATACCGGAGGCGCCGAGCTTCTCTACGAGATCCGTCTCCTCAGCGCTACGCAACGCCTCGCCGCGGCTAAGTACATCGTCAGCCATGGATTCGATGCGAAGCGTTCACAGGATTTAGCGCGGGCGATCAAGGATTATCCGCGAAGGAGAGGTGATAAAGGATGGGAAGAGTTTGATTACAATTTACCTGGGGATTGTCTCTCCTTCATGTACTACAGGCAGAGCAGAGAGCACCGTAACCCGTCGGAGCAGCGAACCGCCATGTTAGAACAAGCCTTGGAGGCTGCGGAATCGGAGAAGGCAAAGAATGCTGTGACAAGAGAGCTACAAGGTGGAAAAGGTGAAGAAGAAGACGGGAAAGATGAAACTGGGCCCGACTGGGTTCGGGTTCCGGTCGTGAGGTTGCGGTTTGGAGAGCTTGCGGAGGCGAGCTCGGTGGTGGTTTTACCAGTTTGCAAGGCCGAGGAAGGAGGAGAGAAGATTCTTGAGGCTCCAATGGAGTTCAAACCTGGAGGGCATTTCGGCATTGTGGAGGCGGAGAAAGCATGGAGTAGATGGGTGGTCTTGCCCGGGTGGGAGCCCGTGGCCGCATTGGGAAAGGGAGGGGTTGCGGTGATGTTTAGAGACGATAGAAAGGTGGTGCCTTGGAGGGCAAAGGAGGAGGCTTTGGTGGTGGTTGTGGATCGGGAGAGGAAGGCGGTAGAGGGTGAAGATGGGTTCTATCTGGTGTCTAGCGGAGGAGGGGACGGTCTGAAGGTGGAGAGAGGGTCGGCGTTGAAGGCAAGAGGGGCAGAGGAGGAGAGTTTAGGGCTGGTGGTTCTGATAGTGCGGCCACCCCAAGAAGACGAATATCAGCTAAGTGATATAGATTGGGATTGACGACTAGAACGAAACTTTAGCAATTTCATAACAAAGCCAACCCCATGTTTAGAATCTTGCGTTGTTTGCTTAAGCAAATTACACAAAGGTTTGGTAAAGGTGGAGACTTTATTTTTTGCAGCCAATGGATTGCAGAAGTATCGTTACATTCGCTCAATGTCCGCATAATAATATATATAAGATCACTTAAGGTGTTAAATGAAACAGAATGGATGTTTAAACTATTTGCTTTAGTTGTGTTCTTACCGCACACGAACGAGAGAATTAAAAGCAATACTTTGACACCTGCTATTACTTCTTCTAAATTCCGATCTTCTGCAAACACTCAGAATCCATGAACAAGTCGAGCTTGTTGTTCAGCAATTTCTGAATGTTGGCTGCATTGCCGAATCGTTCCACAAGGATATAGTGTAAGAAATGCTTGCAAGAAGTATCTCAAAGAATCAACATTTCAAGGATTCTCACCGCAAATCAGTCATCAGTGAACAGATCATTAGTTTCCACTGCCTCGATTGTTCATGCAGTCAACAGATTCCTCTGGCGTCTATCGAGGTACTAAAAGAGGAAAAATGAAAACCCTCAACAACAAATTCACCTCTGCATATACAATATCTATACCCATAATAAGTTTTACCTGAGCTTGTCCCGTGCTGTGGAGAAAAACGCTTAATAGGCAGCTTGAAACCCATGGATCCATACAAGGGGTTGGTATTGACACGGCAGCCTCTAGAATTTTGAAAATACTGACTCCTTATTTCTGGCTTTACACGTTTTGCCTTAATCAGTAAAATAGCAAGCTATGCCTTGGAAAACTTCAAAGGGTTCTTGACATGAACGTTATCTTCTGCATTTCTTCTGTAACTTTTCGTAGACCTCAGACGCTTTCCAGAAGAAGGAGCTGCAAATTGAAGCGAACGCAATAAGTTTTACAGTAGCAAGTGAAAATACATAGTTTTTTTTTATAGCAAAAGCAGAAAATGACTTCTCGAATGAAAAACCAAGACCGGGAAGTAGCTAACAATGCCAAAATTTATCTGCTAAAGCTTGTCGAAATCTTTCACTAGAACACGAAGAAGAGTTAAGCAATCACTGATCACTCAGCAAATGCAGAAGGAAAAACATCATAATCACAGTAACCAAAATTAGTGGAAAACGAAGAAATGGAACAAACATTGTTAAATCCAATTGATCCGGCGAACTGGATTTGCTGAAACTTGAACTTAAATCAACAATCCATAAGAAAACTAAAGCCATAGACCAAAGAGCCAATCAATGACTACAAAGTAGACCAAATTAGGGTTTTATGTTCCCCTCCTCAATCATCAACATAGAAAAAGAACCTCAGACATGCACCCGAAGCAAATCAGATCCGAGATGAAGTTTCCATTTCGGCGCGAAAATATAGAATTCAAGTGTACGAAACAGGAAGACTAGTTTTCAGAAATCATCGACACCAACCCCAACGATCAACACGGATCCAAAATGAAGCAAAAAATCAGACCAGACGCAAAGAGATCCCACCAAACAGCGTACCTACACAGCATCAGGTGCAGCATCTGCCGGTTTCGACCGCTTACGGGCACCCGGTGGAACCAGCGCCAACAACGGAATAGAATTTCCCTTTTTCGAAACGTATGATTCAAGAGTTGACGAACCGGAATGATCCTGTATCTGAGATGAAGGAGATTGTATTCCTTCGAATAGATCATCCGCCATTGCTCCCTCTCTTCTCTGTGGCTTATGGCTTCGCCGACGACGACGACGCGCTCTCGCATGGGGACGCAGATGCTGACTCCAGAAATTGGGCCTAAACTATGGGCCTTGAAAAAGCAGTATCGGCCCAAAAAGTAATGAAATTATGCGTAACAAATATTAATGAATATAATTTTAGTTTTTCTGATAAATAAATATAATTTGTTAAAAATTAATCAATTAATAGATATAAATATATATTAAAAATGTATAATATATATTATATAAATAATATTAACAAGATATATATAATTAAATACATATTATAATATATACGTATGTAATTAATAATATGTATTGTATATTATATAAATATAGAAATATTTATACGCGTACGTATAAAAGTTAACTATATATATAAATATATATATTATAATATATAATAATAAAATATATATATATATCTTACCGTGTGTAAATAAAGAAAGAGGTAATGAGGATAGGAGGGAGAGACGTGAGAAACAAGAGAGTGGTGAGAGAATTGAGAGAGAAAACGGTAGAGAAAGTAAGGAAAGAATTTTGTGATTTTTTGTTATATATCTCTTACATAGGAATTTCCTATTTATAGGTAAAATTCCTTAATAAAAAATATATGAATTGTTCTAATTGACATTTACAATTCAACATTTTTTAAATGTGTATTATCTGTCTCGTAAAAAAAATCTGATTATTGAAAAACCCTTTGGGATAAAAAACTATGATGAGTAAAAAAGAGTACAGCCATAAAAACTCCTCCTCGATTTGTCAATCCTTTGTTTAGTCATAAGCTTCGGAGGTGACGCATCCCGATATTTTGAATGTGTTTTCTCAATGTTGAAGTAGGGAGCGCTTTTGTGAATAAATCGGCTATATTTTCGCATGATCGGATGTATTGAACATCAACTTCTTTCTTCTTCTCGAGCTTTTGTGTATACGTGAAAAATTTTGGAGGTATATGCTTTATTCTGTCACTTTTGATATATCCTTCCTTTGTTTGAGCAACGCAAGCGGTATTATCATCATATAGTATTATTGGGTTGATATTAGTTGATAATCCGCATATCTCTTGTATGTGTCGAGTTAAAGCTCTGAGCCACACACATTCTCTACTCGCTTCATGAAGTGCTATGACTTCAGCATGATTTGAAGACGTTGCAACTAGTGTTTGTTTCTGTGAACGCCATGATATCGCTGTGATCAACTCACATTTGGAATCTCTAGGATAAAATAATCCTAAATCAATCGTCCTTGTAAATCGAAAGATATGTTTAATCCCTGTCCAATGACGACGTGTAGGGGATGAGCTGTATCGTGACAAGAGATTAGTAGCAAATGCTATATCAGGACGAGTGCAATTTGCTAGATATAAGAGAGCCCCTATTGCGCTCATATATGGTACTTCTGGTCCAAGTATATCTTCATTTTCTTCACAATGACGAAATGCATCTTTTTCAACATTTAAAGATCTACATACCATTGGAGTGTTTAATGGGTTTGTTTTATCCATGTTAAAGCGTTTTAATACTCTCTTTGTATAATTCGATTAATGTACAAATATACCAGTCTTTAGATACCCTATCTGTAAACCAACACAAAACTTTATTTATCCAAGATCTTTCATTTCAAATTCCTTTTTCAGATAATTCCGAGCATTTTTCAATCTCTTTTGAGGTCCCAATTATATTTAGATCATCAACGTAAACAGATGTAATCACAAATCCACTTGTTGTTTTCTGAATAAAAACACAAGGAAAAATAAGGTTATTCACAATCCCTTTTTTAGTAGATATTCACTTAGACGATTATACCACATACGTCCAGATTGTTTCAATCCGTATAAAGATCGTTGTAATTTGATTGCACATATTTCTTTAGGTTTTGAGTTTGATGTTTTCGGCATTCTTAATCCTTTAGGGATTTTCATGTATATATCATTATCTAAAGATCCATATAGATATGCCACAACCACATCCATAAGGTACATATCTAAGTTGTTGGATGCTTTTAAACTCATCAAATATCTAAATGTGATTGCATCCATAATAGGGGAATATGTTTCCTCATAATCAATTCCAGATCTTTGGGAAAACCCTTGTCTGACAAGGCGTGCCTTATATCTCGTGACCTCATTATTTTCATTTCTTTTTCGTACAAAAAACCATTTGCATCCAACCGGTTTGACACCATTTGGAGTTTGAACGATGTGTCCAAATACTTTTCTTTTATTTAATGAGTCTAATTCTATTTGCATAGCTTCTTTCCATTTGATCCAATCATGTCTCTTTTGACATTCTAACACTGACATTTGTTCTAGATCTTCACTATCATTTTCAATTTCTTTGGATACAGAGAAAGAGAATATTCCATCATTGTCATTTATTTCATCTCTTCTTATAATCTTTTCATCATAGATATAATTGATGGAAATTTCATTGTTTTCTGTATGTTCATGATTATTTTCATGATTTTCATTTTGAATATCATCTTCCTCATTTGTTTCTTTTTGAATGTTCTATATGATTTGAGAATCATCATTATTATCAAACTTCTTTCTCTTTCGAGGATTTTTATCTTTAGAACCAAGTGGTCGTCCGAGCTTTAAGCGTGTTGTAGACTCATTTTAAATTCTTTCACCCGTATGCCCTTTTGGTATTTCTATACGAGCAGGTGCATTTGCAGCCGGTAAACATGATTTTATAACCCGAGCTGTATCATTGAACCCATCTGGAAGTCTATTCACAATTTTTTGCAAATGTATTATCTTTTGTACTTCCATATTACATTGTTTTGTAGGAGGATCAAGATATTACAATGATTGTGTTTTCCATGTTAACACTCATGAGGCTTGTTTTATTCATCCTCCTAACGGTGGGAATTCATTCTCATTAAAATGACAATCAGCAAAACGAGCTGTGAATACATCACTCGTTTCTGGTTCAAGATATCTAATGATAGATGGTGAATTATATCCAACATAAATTCCCAATCTGCGTTGTGGGCCAATTTTTGTTCGTTGCGGTGGAGCAATTGGAACATATACATCACAAGCAAATACTCGAAGATGAGATATATTTGGTTCTTAGCCATTTGATAATTGCAATGGAGAATATTTATGATAAGCACTTGGCATTATTTGAATTAGTGCAACAGCATGTAAAATGGCATGCCCCCAAGTAGAAACTGGAAGTTTCGTTTTCATTAGCAATGATCGAGCAATAAGTTGGAGACGTTTAATCAATGACTCTGTCATACCATTTTGTGTATGAACATGTGGTACGAGATGTTCAATCTCAAGACCATTCGATGCACAATAGTCATTGAAAGTTTGAGAAGTGAATTCACCAGCGTTATCAAGCCTCACCTTCTTAATAGGGTGATCGGGGAATTGAGCTCGAATCTTGTTATTTGAGCAATAAACCTCGCAAATGCAACATTGCGAGTTGATAATAAGCAAACGTATGACCATCTGCTAGAAGCATCAATCAATACCATAAAGTATCGAAATGGTCCACTTGGTGGATGTATAGGTCCACATATATCCACATGTAATCGTTCTAAAAACGATGGTGATTCATGTCCAACTTTGACAGATGATGGTCTTATTATTTATTTTCCTTGAGAACAAGCACTACATGTGATTTCATGAGATTGAAATATCTTCTCATGTTTTAATAGATGACCATTGCAATTTTGAATAATTTTTCGCATCATTATTGAACCAGGGTGACCCAATCGATCATGTCAAATCTTAAATATATCTTCATATCTTGGGTTGAATATGGCATATGTTTCCACCACTCTTATCTTTGTGAAATATAGTCTAGAGGATAAAGCTGGTAAAATTTCCACAATATATTTCTTTTTAGAAACCATTATCGTGATATAAAGATATTCACGGTTTTCATCATTCATGGTCTCAACATGATAGCCATTTTGGCGAATATCTTTGAAACTTAATAAGTTTCTTTGGGACAGTGGAGAGAATAATGCATCTTGTATGATAAATTTTGTCCCTCCGGACATTATAAAATTTGCTTCTCCACATCCTTTAATTATTTTTGCATTTCCAGATATTGTATTGACACTGGATTCATGTATTCGCAACTTGGAGAAATATTTTCTATCTTTCAATATTGTATGTGTCGTAGCACAATAGGCTAGACATATGTCTCCATCATTGATGTTTGATCGTGACATTCGTATTACTTTGATCCGATAAATATATAGATGAACCTGAAAATATGAAACAAACTGACATATTGTATCTTTTCACCTTTTAGTCACGTTTTCATTTTCATTCGCTCAATTATCTTTCCTTTTATTTTCTCCATGACGGAAATTATTTGGTGGATTACTCCGACCTCTTCCTCTACCATATCCATTTCCACGACCACGACCACGTCCACGGCCTCAACCACGAACACGTATATATCCACGCCCACGGCCATGCCAATGGTAATAATTTGATGAAGTCGCATTTGTTTCATAAAATGTCGCATTTGTTTCATTAATAGCTCGTTCTATCGTTATGCAACGAGGAGAAGCTGTAACAATTCGCGATAGGTCTTAAAATCCTTCGCGCGATATTGTTGTTGTAAAATTACATTATCAGCACTGAACGTCGATAATGTTTTTTCCAGTTTATCATAATCATTTATCTTTTCTCCATATAATTCCATCCTGGAGATTATTTCGAACATTGCATAATGATATTCATCGACGGATTTATAATCCTGAAATCTTAGATTCAACCAATCATTCTTTGCCTTTGGGAGTATCATATATTTTTGTTTAAATCTGCGGGATCTTCTTTTGTTCGATATTCATTTTTTAATCCAATAGCAATATGATGACGTAAAAATATCATGGCTTTTGCCTTTTCCTATTCTGAGGAATTATTATCTTTATCGATCATGGCAATAAGCTTTTTGCCTTTTAGATGCATTTTAGCATCAAATGCCCATGTCATATAGTTTTTTCCAGAGGCATCTAGTGCTGTGATTTTGAGATTCACCAAGTTCGACATGAAGATCTGTTATCATTGAAGAGAAAGCACACAAACTATATCTATCTGTTGAGGAAGCTCGATCTGTTCAATTGCGACCTTATAATGCAAATGTAAAAAATAAACAAATATAAGTTATGACATTGAAAACAAAATTAAATAAATTATTATAAAAATTCATGTGTTAGGTCCGTATATATTTATAGATAATTTATTTTTAGATTTATTTAACCGATTAACAATTAAATAACAAAAAACATAATTTAAATAAATTATGGGGTGAAATTTTTTTTTCATCCTCCACATAAATAAATAAAATAGGTATAACAACAATAAGTTAAATAAATTATGGGGTGAATTTTTTTCATCCTCCACATAAATATAATAATTAACAAAATAAAAATAAAACAAAAATTGGTGGATCGGTCATCCGTATAACAACAATAAGTTAAATAAATTATGGGGTGAATTTTTTTCATCCTCCACATAAATATAATAATTAACAAAATAAAATATGACGTAAAAAATAGTGGCATAGTCATCCTTATAACAAGAATAAATAACAGATAAATATTAATAAATTATTAATATTATTGATTGGTGGTTCAGCCCGCAGAATCATATAGTATAATATATATTATGACCGAGATATATATTCCGCGTGGTCTATATATAATTTTTTACGTGAAAATCGAATCCAAATCGAAACCAAAATCAATTGGAAATCGAGATCGTAAAAAATATAAATTAAAAATAATACATGTAATGTATAATATTGTATTTTTTTTCTTAATTAACTAGAACGCTCGTACTGATAACGTATTAAAAATTAATCATTAATAGATATAAATATATATTAAAAATGCATAAGACATATATAATTAAATATATATAATAATATGATTTGAAATATATATATATATACACGTATGTATATTAATAATATGCATTGTATATTATATAAATATAGATATATTTATCTGCGTACGTATATATATAATATTGTAAGAGTTAATTATATATAAATATGTATATATTATAATATATAAATAATAAAGTATTATATATATATATATATTTTACCGTGTGTAAATAAAGAAAAACGTAATGAGGAGAGGAGAGAGACGTGAGAAGCAAGAAAGTGGCGAGAGAATTGAAAGAGAAAACGGTAGAGAGAGTAAAAAAATAATTTTGTGATTTTTTGTTGTATGTCTCGTACATAGGAATTACTTATTATATACAAAATTCCTTAATAAAAAATATATGGATTGTGGCCAATTGACATTTATAATTCAACATAATTTTAGTTTTTTCAATAAATTTATTTTCAAGTGGTGGAAGACTTCTTAAGTATGAAAAATATCCAAGGAAACAAAATAAAATTATATTAAATTAACAACTCAAATTCATTACAATTTAAGAAGAAATAAAAAAAAGTTTTTGGCATTATACAGTCATATTTTGCATTGTTTGTATTAATTTATATAGTTTGAAGAAGAGACAAAACTTGTGAAGTCTTTAGACAACGACACGAAACACAAATCTTGTAGCACGTTGAACAAGACCTACCAAATCATGCATTGAAATATTCAACAGAAAGACTTAACAAGTATTAAATATTTTATTAACAAATAAAAAATATTTTGTCCATTCTTGTGTGTTTGTGTTAAATAGTCCCGAGGAGTTCAACCACCCTTTTGCCTTTTCTCCACCTTAATTTAATTAATTTGTAACGATATATGCTATAGTTGAGAGTGGTTCGATATATATATATTTTAGTATTAATCTCGTCCTTTGTGTGGGTTAAACTTAATGCGTTATATTTATTTTTAACATATAAAAAACATTATATGTGAACATATATTTAAAAATTGGGTAAGTATAAATTTTTTAAAACATAAATGTACAATATTTTTATACATTATTGAATTTCTTTATATACAACATTTGTTGTTTTTATTTACATATATCAATATTATCTAAAATAAGTAATTTCAATCGATATATAATTGTTTATGACTAAACACTGGTTTTGGTAAGTATATATCTGCTCGATTGATGTTCTGTCTTTGATTTTTGTTAATTGTCATTGCAAAACACAACATAACATGAAATTGTTTTTGTTTGAAATGAAATGATAAAGTTGTATTAGTTGGGATTAATGGAAGACGAGGTATAAATATTTTGTTGCTTGCGTGAGTTCCTGTTATTATTTTACCTTCTATTACGTTGTTACCTAATTGCGTTATTTGGAGTCGTGTTCCATTACACAATCCAAGCGTTTTATCAATGTTTCGGAATAGTATAATGAGTGCTCATTCTTATAGTGTTAAACAATGATTAGGGATCTCTGGGTATTTTAAACTGTTCAAGAACTCTGAACTGTTTAATTCGCATGTTTCGTTATTATTGGAATCAGCATTGCATAATACATCTGACTTTATATATTCTCTTGAACATGCTGGAATTTTTTATAGAAGCGCTTCATTTATTTCATCTAGAATTTCATTTTTAGGACATAATATTGCACGCTCTTGAAAAAAAGGGATTTTGATATTCAGTTTGAATATTTGGATATACATGAGTCGCAATTTTCTCAATTGGATTCGACGTTTATGTAATTAATAAATCTTCAGGTACATCTATTAAATATTCACCATTATTAGGTTTAGATAAAGTTCCATATCCTAATTGTAATATCCAATCAGAAAAAACTTGCAGTTCACCTATGTTTGAAGAATTAGCATTCCTTTGCAATCTCATGTTTTTAGTTAATTTCAATCACGACAATAGTTCTAATGATATGAGGAGTTTATACATACCTGAACAATGCCATATCTGTTTTCTTTTGTAATTACTGGTAAGATTTGGCGAAAGTCGCCTCCAAATACTATTGTTTTGTCTCCAAAGGGTTTATTCTTTAAGAAAGGATTTACCTGAGTCCATGATATCTTTTATACTTTTATCTATAGCTTCAAAACAATATTTATGAATCATCGAAGCCTCGTCTCATATTATAAGGTGTGTTTATTTTATAAGTTTTGATAAATTTGTACCTAATTTAATGTTACAAATTGAATCTTCGTTAATATATATATTGGTATTGTGAATCGCGAATGCGTTGTGCGCCCTCCTTCCAAGAAAAGCGATGCAATACCACTTGAAGCAATGTTTAGACCAATATGCCCGCAAGATCTTATTGCTGCAGATAATGTTTTCCATAGGAAAGTTTTTTCCAGTTCCTTCATATCCATATAAGAAAAATATTTGTCCACTATTTTGGTCTAGTCATTTTATAATTTTGTTGTAAAATGAGTATTATTATGATATTAGATGCAATTTAAGATTGATAAATTCAGTTTTTCATTTTGTCTTGGTCATAAAATAATTCTTCATATATTAGTCTATTTATTAGTGATTGGTTTTGAGCTTCTTTGGGATACGACATGGAAGGGTATTGTTTTAAATATTGATTGTTCTTTTGTAACAGTTATTCTATTTCACCAAGGGCCGTATTTTAGATTTTCTCATCAGACATGTTGAAATCTGTTGTTTAAAAGAGAAATGGTCTAGGCATTTTTTTAACTCATTTAAGTAAATTGTAATCATTTGTTAATAGATATTCAAACTTGGTAATCGACCAAAAGTTACCATGTCGCGAGCCATACATGTCTCAGAATAGAGCCACATAAACAGAAAAGGTAAAAGGAAAAAGAACACATCACATGCTTAGTACATTGTCACACGAACAAATATGGATAAAAAAAGACACCTCAATTGCTTTCGAACACATCATCAACGACAACGTTTTAAGTATCCACAAAATACATCTACACTTATAAACCAAAAACATAGGTCCAAACTAACACAAAAATGAGACCCGTCAAGCCAGAACCATCCAAATCTAACAAAAACATTTAGAAAAGGACCCATATATATGGTAAGACTTAAATTGAAGAACATTCGGTAACTACATATGCATAAAAAACCAAAAAACATAAGCCCAAAATAATACAAAACCAAGGCATGTTGCAACTGACCCATCGACTCCTTAAAAATAAAATAAAAAAGGGCCCATGTAAACATAAAAGCAAGCCCCAAAATTGAAACCCAAAACAGGAATTTTCAAAAGATGATACGAAACAAAAATCAAACGTCTAAAGAAATCCGTTCAACATATATCTAAACACCAGAAGAAACAGAGCAAAATGCATACAGATCGACGAAAGACAAATGATATGAAATAAAACAAACACGAATATGATTCAAGCATTGAAATCCAAAACACATGAAATGTTATCAACAAAACAAAGGAAAAAAATCTGAAAACCACGCATATTTCATTATATCAATGTATTAAATAACAAAAAACTTAACGAAAAAAATAAAATGACCATAACAACTGGTAAATAATGAGAATGAATAAAAAAGATCCGAAGTAGGACGCATCGGAAAAGATCTTTGTAACAGATCCACAAATAAAACAATGGAAAACAAATCGAAACACAGAAACGATATCACCAAAACAATCCAAACAATGAATCTACAAAAAAATAAAATACCTAAGGATAAAAAAGTGCGGATCCATAGCAAAATATCCACCGAATAAAACGAATATGGAACCATACGAACGCTTATAGAACTAAGAGCAAAACAACAAGAAAAGATTCAATGCAAAATAAAAAACAATATACCCTTCAACACCAAATCTACAACCCAGAAATCATTACAAACCCTAGACAACTAAAAATAAATACAAGCATGAAAAGGAAAAAACAAATCAACAAGTACACCATCGAGAAAAAAGAAGCATGAGAACTATGATAAATGCATGTAAATCTGGAAACAACCGAACCGAAGAAACATCGACACAAATGAAAGGACAAGGAACCCAATCTACAACCTAGAAAATCAGCGAAAATCCGAAATAAATAGTAAAAAATGGGGAATATCTGAAAACAACTAAATCCAAAAAACACTAAAGGACGATAAACAGAAAAAAGAAAATCAAATATGTAGTGAAGAGATCGACGGAAACCCCAACCAAAAGACAAGGAAGAGAAAAGCAAAAACCGGAGCACCCACAGAACGAAACAACAATGGAAGACTCCAAAATGGGAAACCTGTAAAACGAAGATAACCATCCAAGGACGGAAAATGGGTGAAAAATGTCGGTAAAAAAATCTGATCGTCGAAAATTATCACAAAAAATGGCAATCCAAGGGCGGAGAATGATACACGAAAGAAGCAATAGCGTCTGGCCAAATCGAACGGTGATTAACCATGGGTCGGATCCTAGACCGTATCCACGGCCTGCTACAAATCGACCATACATGTGGCTGTAGCACCATCTTAACGCCAGCTGCTTGGACACATCATCTCAAATACCCGAAAAAAATGCAAATTTTTAGTATAAGTATAGATATATAAATTTATGGTTTGTTATATTTTTATTTATTCAAATTATGATTAATATAAATATTTTTCTAAGATAATGATTCAAACATAAAACAACATCACCAATCAAATTAATTTATTTTGGATTATATAAATATATGTCAACTTAATCTAACATATATTGCAACAATATTAATTAATCTCATGATACATCCATAAGGTAATTAAGATGATAGTATAATCCTACTTGCATTATACGTATGCATGTGATACTCTATAGAATGTTTTCACTTTTTTAAATTAAATCTTAAAAAAAATTGATGCCACTTCAAATTATATATATAAAAGTTGTTGCAAATAGTGGTTTTTGGTGAAGCCACCTCATCAACCAATTTTTTATTTTATTTTATTTTAGAATACAAAAAGTCACCTCATTCATCACCTTAAATTTTCATCCAAACATTCTTTACTAAATTTTTATTATTTAAAATATCAATTTTAAATATTTTTACGTATAAGAAATTCAACATAAAAAATTAAACAATTAAATGAGTAAAAAGAAAAATTTCAATTTAAAATTTTTTATCTCTAAAAAGTTCAAGCAGCAAAAGATTAAACAATTAGACGAGTAAAAATAAAACATGTTTTATCCCTTAGAAGTTCAATTGGCTTCTTCTCATGTTCTCTTCATCTCTACAAGATGGAGCTCTCGCGGTCGTCGAATCGAACCTACTCCAAGATCAACTATATAACCAATAAATTTAATTACTCTTCAAATCGAAACCTCACACTCATGTCGATCTCCTCTTTGAATTCTATCGAACGACCTATGTATCTAAGCTCTGATAATCCAAAGGAGAAGATGGATTCATTTCTCCTCATGTCAGATCTTCAAATGAAAGTCGGGTTCCAACCAATCAAGTTGTCCCTTTTACATATGAGAAGGTATAGATTTGTTTCTCCTCATATTGCCTTCCTGAATGCTTTGTATCACTACTCGAATGATACATTCGCATTCTAGCTTATCGTTGGCAGACGAACTCTTGACGCTTGGCAGGCGAATCTCGAAGCTCCTCCTCCACCTCCACTTCTTCGTCTTGGTCCTTAAGGTAAGGAACTCGATATCTCGATGAAGACCAAGACGGGGAAATGGATGATAACGTGGATGATCATCTCGACGCCATCGTTGTTGGCTTGAATCTCGAAACTATCGTTGTCGGCTTGAATCTAGGCACCATCTCTTTCGGTGAACCCATGTAGGTTCAAAATGCTTGACCATCAATTGTATGAAAAAATCAATAAACCAATATGGTAATTTTTTGGTCCTTAGGGATGAAAATAATGTGTTAATTTTCTTCACATGATCTCTAAGATCTGAGGCGAGGACTGTTTCATCCTAAAGTTGGTAACGAGCCTAATAGTGAAAGGTTACTGCATCCGAAAATCAATCAGTTCGATAGATAACCCCATTGGGCCTTTTTTGTTGTGCAACTTTACTGTAAGAGGTAAATTATTATGTATGTATTTACAAGCTTAAAGAGATGGAAACAAAGGCTTGAATCTTGCCGGTATTATGGTTTCTATGAAAATAAATGCATATAAACATTTTCCAACATCTATGCATAACAAAATTAAAGGTTAGCCATATTTTTTTGATGTCATGGTCTCGATCATTGAAGCCTTTTTATTTGGGGATATGATTTAGTTATTTTGTAAGGAAGAAAGTTTTTGGTTTGCTCTTTGTATCCTCACTTATGTTTTTATATTCTAAAAAATGACGATCCAGTTCTTTTTTCCTAGAATAAATGCAACAGTTCCCTAAGTATTCATCGTAGACTTGAGATTCTTCAAGGTATGTAACCTAAGAGTTATTTTTCTTTTATGAGAAAAGTACAGTTTGCTGCTTTGGCATGTTTGGCATGCACCAAACTCTCAATGTCCCTATCTATATCACAAGACATTGATGGGAAAAATATATTTTTTCCATCCTATGTTGAGGAACATGTATGATCATTTCATGATGATTAGGAATTCTCAATTGTATGGGTAGGCTATCATCATGTATATGCATCAGAAAGAATTCCCTAAAGTTCCCCTCCACTTTGCAAGAGATGAAAGGCCTCTATTCAATTGCTAAAGTGAAGATCGACGTAATGGATCTACTTTCCATCCACTTTTGCTATTTCTACCAAGGGTTTAGGATCTCCACCAAGAGTTCCATCAGGTTAAACTTGCTTGGAAAGTTGAAGTATAATATAATGGAAAGTAACGACGTTCGTAAAGGTTAGGTCGGGTCGCCGAAATGGGTTTGGATATGAATATAAAATTGAAATCTGATGTAGTTAGTCATGATGGCTGCTCATTGTGGAATGTCAGGCATGAATCGTCTTCATCGGTGTCAGTAATGATTTTTCTTAAAGGTGTCTTCTCCCAACCGTTTCCTCTTCTCTAATCCTCAATGCTATTCCTTCTTCTCGCTTCATCTCCTTTCAAAGTTTTTTCTTTCTTTAAGGAATTTTACCCACATTCGAGATATGGGGAAGGGAAAGGCTATGATGAATTTCTTATTTGTTTCTAATTTCTTATTTATATGGTTAATTTATGTATTACTCCATAGAATATAAAAATTTCAAACAAATTTTTTCCCTTAAAATAAATAAAATTAAAAAATAAATTTTATGTAATGAAAATTTAATTTATATATATATTATAAAGGATACAAAAATATTTTTCAAAAAATTATTTGAATTTTAGTGTAAAGCTTCGTAAAATTTTACTTTTCTATTAAAGTTTAATCAACAAACAGTGTTTGTTGAGAACATTGAATGAATGATCAAATGTATCACGTTAATATGCATAATAAAATATCTTATTACAATATCAGTCATACTCATGTTCAATATATGCATAAATAATAGTTATTATATAATAATTTATTATATAATAATTAATAACCACTCTATGTCTCACTAAATTATCTCATTTGTCCAATGAGATTGAGCAAATATAATAGCTTAAACGGATGCGACAAACAATCTATAGTTGTCCATTTGAGAAAATTTATATGAACGAATTACTCCAACATATCAAATCTTACGCATTAATGTAAATTACTTAAGATTAATAATTGTATGTTAATACTAAATTTATATGTTTCTTTGTTGGAGGCAATAAGTTTATGGAGAAGAAACAATTAAAAATTAGATTGATATATGTCTTCATTTACTATTTCGATATAATTTTTTTAAACTTAGAATCCTAAACAATTTCAATAATATATTTGTTATTTCAATATAATTTCAAACACAATTATTTTACAAATACAAATATAAATTAAACAATTGATCATGCAAAAATACGTTAACCAAGAATATTGGCAAACAAACTTCGCTAATCACTTTTCTATCAAAATTTATTAAGAGTGAGACCTATTGTTTTATCATTAGACCTTTAATCGCCAAACTATTTCAATATTATCAACGGCTAATTTATTATCTTTATTTTAATACTTGATTTAAGCTTTAATATTGTTTATTTTAATATTTTTTTTCTATTTATTATACCTAATGTTTTAAATTAGTTAAACTAAAACAAAACATCATCCCGCACATCATGCGTGGACTTTTTCTAGTAATTATTAAAATCCGTTGTTTACACTAGAATATTAGTTTTTCCACATATCTGTATTTTTGCTTTAAATATACGTGCTATACCACATTGATATTGTTATACTTTGTTGTACTTCATACATACTTATTTTTACGTGCATATATATATATATATATATATATATATTTCACACTACACGTATATCTATAATTATTATAAAATTTCATGTATTATTATTATTATTAGGTTTGAAACTTATTATATAACTTTTTAACGGTTTATCTAATAAAAATATAATGTAAATGCATACATCTCTCCAAGGCGGATTCATGATTTAGTTACCTCTTATTGCTACTTACATGATTTTGAATGACTTAACTTTAACTACATACGGGTTTAGACTTCGCAGCAATCCCTGATATTTTATATTTCCACTAAATAATTTACAAAGATACAAATTATATAATATCAAGATCGAATATAAGAAACTAAATATGATTAAAACTAAGAATTCGACGAAAACTATGATCATATAAACTAAGAAGAATGAATGCGTCTAATATGATCAAGTAAAATAGACTACAATTACCATTATAAACATTTGAGACAATGCTTCTAAATTCGAGAATTGATTTCACGTACATGAATTCACTGAAGTTTTTGAAAAATATAGTTTTTTCTATTAGGAAATTCAAATCATCTTAAGTGGATCTACCTACTCTCTCAATCTACATCCTGTTCTAGCATATAGGTCGTCGACGTCTCCATCTAAAAAATCTACATATCGAATGTGTTATTAATAAACCTGCATGTCCTCAAAGTCTAGCTTCTTATTCAACACACATACGATTTAGACTAATTCGAAGTCTGTATCAAAATTAAACCATTTGTAAAATCAATACTTGGCATCCATTCAAGAATAGAAAGAATAAAATATACATTAAACCATGGAAGCAAAAATAACAATTTTGATCATTAAGTGTAATAAGTTCGTATACACAAAATTCAAGCTATAAAATATAGACCAAACATTCGGATCTACATCTTAGAATATAAATCCAATGAAAAACAAGGAAACATAGAGCATTTAAGAAAGCTTGATCGATCTCTCGATCAGTTGTCACCATAACCTCGCATTCAACTCGTCTTCACTCGTAGTTTGATTGAATATAGTCCGAGTAACTTTTCACTCTTTTGCATGATCTTGGAATGCTTCTCTCAAATTTTCTAAGTTTATAATTCATATATCCTTATCTCTGTATTATGTCTAGAGTCGTTTTTAATTTATAGAAAATCATCACATCACTTAAATAATTCGAAATATGAATAATTTAATGAATCCGGAAACACTACCAAAAAAATTTCAATATCAACGGATGGATCAACGGATTCGTCCGTTGAAATATTTTTCAACGGATGCCAATGGATCCGCCCGTTGAACTATTTACCAACGAATCAGCCCGTTGAAATATTTATCGACGGATCTGTCCGTTGAACTAATTACGAACGGATTCCATCATAAACCTTTGAAATTTTTAATCTTTATCAATTGATGCCCGTTGCAATTTTCCAAATTTCCAACGGACATTCGTTGAAACTTTCAGTTGACATACCTTAAAAATTCCAACAAATGCCGCTGGGAAAAACTCATAGTTACAAAATTTTGTGCCTAACCTTCTTGTCGTTTTCAACGAAATACCCCCTGGAAAAGTCATAATTACAAAATTCTACGCCTAATTGTCTTCACGTTTTCAATGAGCATCCGCTGGAAATTCCAACGGAAACGAAATATTGTGATATGATATTCTTTGATTCGCATTGATTTCAGCGGGTATTTAAGATCTTGAAGAATTCAATTTCAACATATTCAACAAAACCTCTCAAATCCTATCAAAACCTCTCCCAAGTCAATTAAACACCATACACTTTGATGATTGAATGATTCATCGATCATAGAGGATAGTTGATGAGTTTTGTTGGAGCTCTGGATCACTCATTTTCGTCATTTGGGGATACACGAAGAAGAAGAAGAAGACAATAATTTTTTAGATGATTTGTAGGATATAATATTTTTATTGTTTGTTTTAAATATTAAATTAAAGCCTTTAATATATTTTGAATTTATATTTTATGTTTAATATTTTCTCAATATTTTTTTAATTCGCAATAAATCATCGAATGTCCATTGATTATATAATCATAACATCAATAGACATCATTTGATATATTTAAAATTTTTGCTCAAAATTATGAACGGGCATCTATTTTTAATTTCTAATTTTTGCGTGAAAGTTTCAACGAATACCCATTCATAGTCATTCCAACGGGCATCCGTTTGAAATTTCAGTAGTCTTATCCGTTAAAATCTGTTGATATTTGTTCACCGGATTTTAGCCGTTGAAACGCCGTTGGAAATTACAATGAATGATTTTTTTCAACAGTCGATTACCAACATCCATGAATCCGTTGAAATCCATTGGAAATAGTTGATTTCAACGAAAAAATTGTAATTTTCAACGGATTTGATCGTTAAATGACATATTTTTTTGTAGTGTAAACCGATCAGGCGATTTGGCCACCGCTCTGACCAAGTAGTTGGTTGTTTCACGTTTTTTTACATGTAAATCAGAGTCAAATTTGACATAGCGAGGCAAATTGCTCGATCGAGCGACAATATCTTCGGGCCAAGCGAAACTACGGGAGTGAAAAACTTCCACGCTTGGTTGAACATTCAACTGAAATGATCACTACTCGGATCGAGCGAATCCTATAAAAATATTTTGATGGATTGTATTGACTGAGTAAATTTCTAATCTATTTGAATGATTTCCATAGAACTTGTAAGCATCTTAATTCATCGTGCTTGATCGAACGATTTTGGTGTTCGGGTCGAGCGTTTTCACTACTTTTGCATTTAATGCTCATTTTTCTTGAATGTTTCCGTATTTTAAAAAAATGTGATCCTTAGTCCTTATTGCTTGCAAGATCACAGAATCACAAGAAAACATAAAAATAACTAAAACAATCCAAAGTGTCGCAGAAAAATAAAAAATAATTATAGAGCGAACACGGTGTGATCAATCCCTCAAGGTATCCAATGATATCTAATCGCTAATCTTTTAGAAATATATTAGTCTTGGCCAAAATAGCTATAGGGATTTGTTGGAGTTTATGAAAGGCTTGTTTAATGTACATATTTCTAAAATGTTTGGTGTATATCATTCATCTATTTTGTAAGTTAGTACCTATAGAATTTGAAGACTAAAAAATGGGCTAAAGGAACACAAATTGGAGTTGTGCACTTAAAAGGGAAAATAAGAGAAGAAGCTCTCATCGTGAAGCATTTCACAAATGGACGAATGTTTTTAAAATCACCTAAATCTTGAGTAAAATCGAATAAGAGATTACTAGAAACCACAAGGTTAGTGATGAGGACATCGGACAGGAGGACGACCTGAGAGCCGGACACACGAGCGAGGAGGTGACTCGAGGCGCCGAGCAAATGGAGTCCTCCCACGACCTAATCACGAGGGGACGAGCGCAGAACTTATGGACCAAGGCCACCGATATTGTGAAGGAAGCTTAGGAGGCTCTTGTTCATGAAGAGCACCCGCCCACGACCTTCGAAAGAGTCGTGACCGTCTTCAGCATCGAACCGGACGCTGGTCCAGACGCTCAAATAACCCAAACGACCGGGTGACATCACTCCCTCGCTCACAACGGTCACATGACGTTACTAGGACGCTCCAGCGCGTTCAAACGGTCACATGACGTCACTCCCGCATGCCCAACGGTCACATGACATCACCCCCATGTCCAAACGGTCACATGACGTCACTCTCGCATGCCCAACGATCGGATGACATCATTAGGACAATCCAGCAAGTTTTTAGTCCATTTTTCTATTTTGTCAGACACTTTTCGACCAATAGAGACCATAGGGTTATGATTTAGTGTATTTTGTCTTATTTTGAGGTTTGAGACTTGTCTATAAAAGCAGTCCCAACCTTCATTTGTAACCAAATTGGATTTTGGTAGTAAATTTAAGTTCGAGAGAATATTTTGTTTTATCTTAAACGTTTCCGGGAAACGTCTCGCCTTCAATTCGTTCCGGGAACAATTGAAGTGTGTCTCGACTGTATCAAGAGGCTTCCGCACCTCTTGTGGTGTCTTTCGTTCCATCCAACCCGAAGAGTCCAGCTTAACAAACGAGGTTCTCGGTGTTCCCCAATACGCGTCCTGAGCCACTTAGCCCGTGCACGTATCAGTTAATGTTGTTAGCGAGTCAGTGAAGTACTGACAGTTGTCCTATTGTAACTCAAACATAGATTAGTTGTAACATGGTTGGTTATTTGGTGAAGAAAAGTGTATTGACTGAAAGACTTTGTGTCTCGCTTTATATTGTGTCACACATACTTGTATGGACAAATGGCATCAGATCTGGTAAAAAACTTATTTTTATCAAGAAAACTTCATTCGTGCAAGATTTAAGAGAGACAAGTATGGATGATATAAATCCTTTAGGAAAATTAGTGATATTGAATTCATCCAGTTATGGATACCGGAAGGTGTGTATACGAACTACAATACGAATGATTGATAAACAAGCTTAAAGGGATGTGAACAAATGATGGAGTCTACCGATGATAATAAATCCAAATAGAAAGTTTATTGATAAATCAATTGAAGATTGGACTCCTATTGAAAATCAACACTCAACTTGTAATGCACTGTAGATATGGACGAGTCGAAACAGATCTAAAAATATGAATCTGCTAAAGATACATAGGAAGCATTGGAAACAATCCACGAAGGCACTCCAAGTGTAAAGAAAACAAGATTTGATATCCTAGAGTATCAATTTGAACATATCACAATGAAGGAGTATGGGAATGTAAGAAAATCAGTGGTAAGTTAAACGGTCTTACAATTGAAGCGTATGTTCTTGGAAAAGAATATGATGATGAAAAACTTGAAGCAAAAGAGGCAAAAGAGGTTGTTGTGATAACTGCATTTAGATATAGATTAAAAAATTTCAAAAAATTCATAGGTATATTGGGAACCTACGAAGTGGAGCTAGAGTTAAAGCAACACACTTCTTCAAAGAAATATAATTTTAAACAGGATAAGAAAATGAGATATTTAGGGTTGATATCATCTAAATTCAACAAATATTTATATGGAAAACCAAGGCAGTATCATAATCATTAAAAAAACTCAAATAAATCTAAAGGCTAAAGTAAGAACAAATATAAAATACCATGAATGCTTATGTATATATACAACGAGAGTGGTCTATAATTCAAAAGATGGTGGCATTTTTGAAGAGCTTAAAAGAAATTTAATGTTTTCGTTGCAAAGGATGAACACACTAAGAATGAGTTTGGAAATTCACAAAAAGGAAAGGAAGATGAGTAGCCATATAAAAATGAGTTAGAATCTGAATTAAAAAGTGAAGAAGAATAAACAATAATTTTGTATTCTTTTATGAGAATTATTGAATATGATAATAGATATCTACAGAAGATCAAGATGAATTTGATTCCGACAATGATGATGAAAAATAACTTACCATGGAAATTCTATATGTAGTTTGGAAAATAATAAGTCAAAAGAATATTGAGCTACTATATAAGAATCATGATTTGCTGATGAACTCGGGACAATGGAACAATAATTGGATGATAAAGAGAGAAAACTGAAAGTTAAAGAACTAAAAAATAAAGAAGAAGAAGAAGAAGAAGAAGCATATGAGAGGAAACAACACTTAGAGAAGACTTTGAAAAACTTGAGAATGGTAAACAACGGAACCAATAAGTTTGATCATATTTTAACAATTGGAAAGACTGATCCAAATCACATTGGTTTAAACATATTAATTTAACATCCAAATCTACAAAGGTGCTATCATTATGGAAACAAGGTCATATATGTGATTTTTGTTATCAAGTGAGGAGGAAACCATTCTCAAAAGGTAATTGCTCTAACTTTTCTTAAGTTAAAATTAGAAAATTTTAGGTAAAAAAAAATTGATTTCGTTGCAATTCTACTTATACCACAACTAATGATAGTCGTGATGATACATGATATTTTGATAGTACTTGATCTAGATACTTGTTAACAAGGATGGAAACGAAACAATTGGAAATGCTCTTAAAGGAAAATTATTGGACAAGGAGTAGTGAAAATGGATGGACAACCTTCATTAAAAAACGTTTTAGACTTATGAACAAATTGTTATATGTGAAGTAAAGACTAAATATACCTCAAGATTCTCTAATTATAGTATGAATTTTGAAACTTTTATAGCTTATTGTGACAACACGAATACCATAAATATTTTGGAAAATCATGTGCAACGGTCTAAAATAAAGCATATAAAGATTGCATATCATTTTTAATGAACATGTTGAGAATAAACAACTATTGATTGATTATGTTCCTAATGAACGACAACTAGCAGATATTTTTAGGGAACTATATGGGGGGTAATTAGGTATAAATTGATATCGATTCCTTAGAATTTGGTAAAAAATATCATTGGATATGAATTGTTCTGTTGTCTATGAACATCGTTGGATGTTTGTATTCTCTAAGGTGTACTTCATGATATCCAAATATCAATATTCCAATGTCACTTCAAGGGTAACTACTGTTGCGTAAGGTACAACTCATTTTGAAACTGGTATAATTCAATTGTGTTTAAAGAAAAACTACTATGTGTGATAATTTTGGTATATTGCAGTAAGTATAAATAAGGAAAGAAAACAAATAATATATCCAAACAATCCGTTGTCAAGTGAAAATATTTATGCCAGAAAAATGATATGAGTCCATCCTCTTTGGTACAAAAAATAGGATGACTCGGGTCTAAGTGGTGAGATATTTTCAACTTTGACGTTCTAAAAATCTTGGATGGTTATTTTTGTAGAAATAAGAATAATTTATAAAAAACATATTGTAACAAAAGTATCTGATAGAGTTTGAGGTATACCTTAGGAGGGTTATATTATGTGCAGTTTGATGAGTATATTCAAATTACATTAAGTTTCAATTTGTTCTTAAATTTCAAGAAGATATATAACCTAAGAATGCAAAGATTTGTCTTTTTGAAGAAAAAAATCTGCATATTGAAATTTGTGGGAAGATATGAGAAATATAGTTATTTTCTTAACCTTTTCTAACGAAATAAAAAATCAGTTGAGGGGGAGTAATTTCAAAGAACAAACGAAAGGTCCATGTACAAATATCGACTAAAATCTATGAAGAAGAAATTGAATTTATCGGAAACCCAAAAGAGTTCCTCACCGGAGATCACACATTCTATATTAATATTGAGTGAATTAACTAGTGTGAAAAGTAGAAGAAAATTATCAATGGATTGTAACGGATTTTAGAAAATTATTGACGACCCCAAGTCCGTTAGAATTCCTTAGAATTACAAACGGATGATAAACAGATAACATCATTCCAAACATGGTAATACATTCGTTGAACATCGACTTTTTAGACCAACGGATGCCCGTTGCAAAAAGAAACAGGTATCCATTGCGTTTTTTAACAGATGCACGTTGGAATGTTTAGAATTTTGAGGCTTCCGTTGGAATAATTCAACGTTGTATTTCAATGGGCATGTGTTGGTATTATCAGCTGGCAGTCGTTGGAAAATTCACTATTTATTCATCAAACTCAATACAAAATATATTTTCAAAAAAATATCATCTTCCTCAAAAAAAAATATATACAGATCGAGAGAGTGGATGCATAGAAGAAATCATCTTGTAACCGAGGAAGTTACTCAAGAACTGTTACACAGTTCATTAGTTTTGCGTCGATGCAACCTTTGTGCCAAGAACGCGATACAATGTTATGTTCGTGCAAAAGATGCAAAAACTTGAAGTATCGAAGTCAAGAAATTGTTTGCAAACTCTTTTACAAAGGTGGGTTTCGTAGACAATTACAAAATTTAGTTATTTCACGGTGAAAACTGTGATGTTAGAGATACGGTACAAGAAGCACAAGAAATATAAATAAATGAAAAAAATTCTATACGAAATGTTGACGATCAATCCATATGTGGAAATGATGTCAGATGTTTTTCCTGGTGTTGTTAAGCAACCACATGAAGAGATTCAAAACAATGAGGCACACCGATTTTTCAACCTATTGGATTTAGTGAAACAACATAAATATGAAGGTCAATCTCGTTTACCTTTGTCATCAAGACTGATGGGTATAAAAACAAACTACAATGTCGCTAAAAATTGCATGATTTCGTTTTGCAAAACAATGCGTACATTTTTATCGAAAAAAAATCAAATTCCTGAGACATATTACGAAACAAAAAATGTTTTAAAAGATTTAGAATGTCACATGAGAAAATTGATATTTGTAAAAACAGTTGCATGTTGTTTTAGGGAAAAGATAAAGACCTATTGGAATATAAATTTTACATTATAAGCAGATTTAATCCAAAAAACATCTTCACATAAATACGTACCATACAAAAATATATTCTATATGCCTGTAGGAAAAAGGTTGAGAAAGTTTTATCGATTAGAAAAACTATTGTGGCAATGAGATGGTACGTAGAACACTCGACGAGAAATGATAATGCAATATCCATTGGATGGTAAGGCTTGGAAAGATTTCAATGAGATATTTCTTGAATTTTCGTATGAAATGAGAAATGTTTATATTTGTGTGTGCATAATTGTTTTAGTCCATATGGACAATCTAGAAGTCAATACTGTCTATGGCCAGTGATTTTGTCTTTGTATAATTTACCTTCCGATATGTGTTTGAAAAGAGAAATAATGTTTCTGACGTTACTAATTCCAGAACTAGAACATCTGAAAAAATTTCAATGTTTTTTTGCAGCTCTTAATTCATTAATTAAGAGATTTGTTGAACAATGGAATTATTTCTTATGACGTAAGAATAAAGCAAAATTTCACATTGAAAACAATCTTTTTGTGGACAATTAGCGATTTCTCTATCTATGGAATGTTATCTGGATAAAGCATGCATGAGAGATTGACATGTCCATATTGTATGGAGGACACAGATTCATTTTTACTAGTACATGGGAAGAAACCCTATTATCATAGAAGATTTCTTTTCCCGTGGATATATATTCAGAAAAGATAATTTTTTTTTGAAAGAACGTGGTACAAAAAGAAGAGGCACCGTGCATGAAAACATGAACACAAATTATTTACGAATAATTAAACACGATGGAAGATTTACAAGAATCGATAGAATGCAGTGGAGTTTGTGGGCATTGAAAACTACAAGGCCAATGTGAATGGCATCACTGGTACAAACGTAGTATTTTGTGGAACCATATTAAAAATCACTGATATTGCATCATAATTTGGATGTTATGCATATTGAAATTTTTTTTGGATAATATCATCAACATTCTTTTGAATGTGACGAGGAAAAAACTTTATGTTATAAGTAATCATTCATTTTTTTTCTTATATAGGTCAAAGGTTTCGATGAGAGACATCCTAAAGGTTAAGAGACTTATTGAAAAAACTTTATGTTTCAAAACTTTTTTGGAAAAAGCTTATTGAAAAAAAAAACTTTATGTTATAAGTAATCATTCATTTTTATCTTATATAGGTCAAAGGTTTCAATGATAGACATCCTACATGGTTAACAGATTTGAATAATGGTGTTCCACGAAATGTATTGTCTTGGCCAGTTTTGTGTACTCAAGGATACATATTCCATACTTACGAACACAAAAAAACATAGAAGCACATTCAGTTATGGTGTTTGTGTTAATAATGAAAGAGAGGATGCTAATTTTTACGATATTTTCACCAAATCCTACAGGTAGAATATCTTGGTCTCATTGGATTGAAGGTAATGCTTTTTAAATGTCAATGGTTCGACCCAATCATAGGATGTGGTACACGAAAAAATCAGTGGGGAGTAATTGACATCAACCCGACACGACAGTGTGCAAAATATGATCCATTAATCACAACAAAACAAATATACTATCCAACAACATTTAAACGTCGAAGAGAGGATTAATGGAGCATAATTAAGATTAAACTGTACGGAGTTATAAGCACGGACGAAAAAGAAGAACTGTTGCAAACCGATCACCCTGAGGCGATACAGTTAATTGATACAGACAATTGGAAAGAGATTTTCGCAAGAACTGACATAGATGGTGAATACACCTACGATTTTGAAGACATTGAACCCAAAAATGCAGAAGATGAACATGGTGATGAATTCAATGAACAATTGAAGAAAGACTTGCCAATCGAAGAATCAACCGAAGAAGACATGTGAACGGTATAATTGTAATAACAAACTTTTGTAAAGTGTTTTTTTACATCACATATTCAACTTTCAACGGAAATCCGTTAGAAATCCAAACGGAAACTAGTTGAATTGTTTAATTATGTTCGATAACTAGTTGATAACGCCCACGGATACCCGTTGGAATGATTTAATCTACCAACGGATGCCAGGTTGTAACTGGTTACGGATGCACATTGGTAACTTGCAATGGATGTCCATTTGTAATTGGCAACGGACTCCTATTAGTAATTGCAAGGGCTGCTTGTTAAATAGGGTCATCATGACTATGTTATGCCTAGTACCCTTGTTGTAGTATTCCAATGGGCTTCCATTGAAATTCTCAATGGATGACCACTGGAACGAAGACGTATAGTCATTTATGTCATTCATTGCATTAGAAACACAAGTTTTCAACAGGCATCCGTTGGGAATTGCAACGGATGCCCGTTAAAAAACCAACAGTCATGTCACTTAATTGCATCTGTTGAGGTGACATTGAAAATTTCATTTTCAACACAATTTCAAAACCAAAATATGAGCTCCACGATTTATTGGTCACAGTAGGATGTTGGTAGGTTCCACATGAGACCCGCCACCACCACTACCGCCACCATATTGGTTTCCTTCACCTATATCGATACCATCGATATTTGATGAAGAAAATGATATGGTGGATATTAGCGCTTTGATCGATAGTTTCGACGAGCGTCCCACCATCCCTATTAATGATCCTAAACGTCCTGACAGGACGTTATGATAAGATATTATTTCGAAATATTACAATTAATTATAAATATTGTCTAATTATTTTGTTTACGCGTGCAAGTTTGATGTGGATGATGTTCTTAAACACACGAACAACGACATCATCCAAGGTTCATGTCAAGATCGACTTTATAACTCCTGGTAGATGACGCTAAAAGTTATATGTCGTTGATGGTGGTGTACATTTATTGTAAGTGTATTTAGTATAAAAATTTCATTTAAAATTATTATGTACTTTTATTCATAAATTAATTTATTGAAATTTAATTTTATAGCACGCATATAGATTGCAGAAGAATGATACATCGCACATCTATACCGCTTGGATGCACGATATAGAAGTTTGGTTGCGCTTGTTGGCGAATAATACCAAGCACAACTATTACAAGAAGAATGACAAACCGACATGGGCAACAAACGAGATATTCAATCAACTCGTCTAATATTGGCAGTCAGAGGACTTCAAGGCTAAAAGCGAGAATGCCAAAAGTTGTTGGTACAACGAGAAAGTTCTCGGGGATGGTCTGCATCCCATATTTCGGGATGTAAGTCATTTCCGAAAAGAAAAAAGAATTGATAAAAATTATTTATATTAATAGTTTATATTATATATATATAATTGTTAATTGATTATATTACTATAATGTTATAGATGTAGAGGAATCTATATGGTCTAGGTTCGCTACAAAAAGATATCGTTGAGGACACCACAATGGTATCCCCTACGGTCCAAGAGACTAAAATGCAAGAACGATGCATCGAGCAGCTCAAGACTACACTTCGAACAACGCAAGATGAGCTTCGAGATATGCGAGTGCAGATGTGTCACATGGAGAGTACCATCGAGCTGATGACCGGTCAAGCATATCAGCCACCACCACCGACAGGGGCAACAATGTCGAGACAACAACCGATCGTCGACTCCGATTCAACCCCTTCCGAGGCATTGCGAGCACATGGATATACTGATTTAAATGAAATATAATATATTAATTTTTAATTTCTATAATATATATATATATATATTGTTTTTAACTTATTCATAAAAACTATCAACGGACGATCGTTGAAACTTTTTCATGTTTTCAACAGGCATCCATTGGTAACTTTAAAATTTTCTTCATTTCCTTTTCAACTAACATCCGTTGCTCTTTCCTGCCAACATATTTCAACAGATATCCATTGCACATTGTCAACAGATGCCCGTTGCAAATCTCCAACAAATACTCGTTGCACCTTTCCAACAGATACCCATTGACAAGTTTCAACGGGCATCTCTTGAAACTTTGCAACGGGTTTCTATTGATACTATCAACGGATTTTTCTGTTATAATGCATTGAATATATTTAAACAGATAAAATCCGTTGCACCGTCGTTGCAAATCGCAACGTGTGATTTTTCAACGACAGATTCCCAACGAAAGCGAATTTGTTGGAAAAGATCATTTCCAACGCAAAATAAGTCATTTCCATCGGAAATGTCCGTTGGAAATGACTTATTCTTTGTAGTGATGATGTAACATAGAGGGCGAAATATAGAGATGGACCGATGACATGGTTTAAAAATTCTATTTCAGTTGTAATTAAATTGACTTGCTTTTATTTTGGCTATATTTTTGAAACTATGCTTTTGAGAATTTTGCCTGTGAGTATAAGGTCAAAAAAGGAGAGTAGTTTTGATCAAATGAGCCATGTTTATAGAGATTTGTTGGAATTTATGTAGGACTAGTTTGGTGAATGCGTTTAATCTTATTTCGTAGGTTAGCGTTGATAGAATTTGATGACTATAAAAAGATTTGGAATAACACAATTGGAGCTATGCATTTAAAAAAATGAGAGAAAAAGCTCTCATGGTGAAACTTATCACCATTGCACGAATATTTATAAAATCGTCTAAATCTGAATAAAATCAAATATATTTAAAATATTGTATTAGTATTGTTAGGATTTAATGAAGTTTATTATAATGTCGAAAATTCGCTGGTTAGATTCCGAAGAATTTGGTACAGTTCTGAAAAAATGTATATAGCGAGTAAAAAATAGTCTTGACCGCACTTCATTTGTAATTCAAACAAAAATATTTTGTAATAGGTTTGGTAAGCTGGTGAATAAAAATATATTTGTTGAAAATATTTGTCTTTCAATTTCTATTATATCACTTGCACTTACACTGACAATATATATAAAATCTTTTTATTTTCAAATAATTTATACTTTCTTGGTGAATAAATAATCTATAAATTGATCACCGAAAATAAAATATAATAAAAAGGGATCGTGCGCCCATCTTGGCCAACTTTGTCACACGACCCCACAAATCAATAAAAACCCTAATTTCCAAGGAGACTATACACATCTGCTTCTCTTACACCAAGGATTTATAGAGAGAGAAAGTGAGTATTCATCAGCGCTTTTAGTCAGAGAAGAACAAATGCGACATATAATAATGAAACCCTAGCATTTTGTGTCCAATATTCTTATCACTTTTATATAGTGTTCACATACTTTTCTGACTGTTGAGCTTTGTCTTAACTTGTTACAAGAAATACATTGAATAGACAGACGTATTAGTATACCTACATATGTATGTATCCCACAACTTATTACAGCTTTTCTCTTTCTTGTTGATATTCTTGTCGTGTTCCTTTTAACTTCTTTGTCTTGCAAACTCAAATCAAGATCTAAACCTTTGCTCGGTTATTTCCTAGTGGGTCTTCCATTTTGTACCTCTTTCTAATCTAATGATCATTTGTTTTTTATAAATTAAGGTTTTGAGTTTTATTTGAAGCACTGGTCTTTGCTTTGGTGGTGTGTAACTATGGCGAATCCATGGTGGACGGGACAAGTGGGGCTCTCGGGCCTCGAAATGACGCCTTCAAGTTCATCTCAGATGAAGAAACCCGATCTCCACATCTCCATGAACACAGCCCTTGGAGCCACCACAAGTGAGACCGATCGTCATCAAGAGGACGACGAGAGAGACAACCAGAGCGACCACGAACCGCGGGAGGGAGCCGTCGAGGCTCCCACGCGCCGCCCACGTGGCCGCCCTCCGGGCTCAAAGAACAAACCCAAACCTCCAATCTTCGTCACGCGCGACAGCCCCAATGCCCTCAAGAGCCACGTGATGGAGATCGCCAGTGGCTCCGACATCGTCGAAACCCTAGCCACCTTCTCTAGGAGGCGGCAGCGCGGCGTCTGCATCCTCAGCGGCAACGGAACTGTTTCTAACGTTACGCTTCATCAGCCTTCTTCCTCCGCGACTACAGGAGGAGGGGGTGCAGGCGCAGCGGCTCCCGGAGCGGCTATGGCCCTACACGGGAGGTTTGAGATTCTCTCCCTCACGGGCTCGTTCCTCCCGGCCCCCGCGCCTCCGGGATCTACTGGCCTGACCATATACCTAGCAGGCAGACAAGGTCAGGTCGTCGGTGGCAGTGTGGTGGGGCCGTTGGTCGCGGCAGGGCCAGTGATGCTCATCGCTGCCACATTTTCGAACGCCACGTACGAGAGACTACCTTTGGAGGAGGAGGAAGAGAGAGCCGGAGGAGGAAGCAGTGGTGGTGGTGGTGGTGGAGGAGGACCGGGACAGCTCTCTGTAGGGGGAGGATCGCCGGCGAGCGGTGGCAGCGGAGGAAACGTAAACCAGGGGCTTCAGACCTATAACTTGCCGGGGAATCTTGTCTCAAACGGTGGAGGAGGACAGATTAGCGGCCAAGATGCTTATGGTTGGTCTCAAACTAGGCCAGGTTATTAACGGACTTAACAAAATATATAATTTCGGATAATAAGAATTAGTTCATAATTAACCATGCTGATGATCGTTATAGTAATAACTTAGTTAGCTACTAGCGAGCTATATATTGTTTTTCTTTTGTACATTGTTTTGTTCCTTCTCTTGACTATGATCATGGCTTAATTTCACTTCCTTGCTTGTTATTATAATCCTAGTTAATTAATTAGGTTTCTGTTTAAGTTTTTCTTTTTTCGACATATATATATATACACATATGCATGCTATGCAAATGTATATTAGTTTCGTGTGTATATATCATGACTCTCATCAATCCTATAGCTATACTATGTATATATATATATGGTATGAGTCTAAGTGTATTTGTGTATGATAAATTTCGTTGTAATCAGATTAGACAGAAAATCAAAATGATTATTGTAGAGGTCCCATAAACTATCATGTTTATAAGGTTTTCATGTGTGTGTTTTATGTAACTTATTATAGAAACAATATATATGAAATGTATATGAACAATGTTATTGATTCGAATTTGGACCAAATCATACCAACTCAACTTTATGGTCTTCCTCTACATCTCATTAATTAAGAAGACGATAATAACCTTTTATAAACTATACAATTTATTTAATTTATATTAGTATAATTTCATATTAAAGTACGGACTAAAAAGTAAAATTTTTATAATTATTTTTAATTTTCTTAGAAATTCGACATGATTATAATATTAAACGTTAATGTAAAGTCCATTTGCTTGTATCAATATGGATGTTTACCTTAGTATAATCTCGATGTTTTGGAGTCCAAATTAAATGTCGTCATTTTACAAAGTTCCAGGCTGAAAGAGGAGCCTACTCTCACATGGTCCACATGGGTACCTCTTCCTAAATGCAAAACCTTAAGTTAATATTATATATATATATATATATTGTATAATTAACATTCCCCACCTCCTCGAGCACAAAAATTCAATATATTTCCCTAAAAGAAAATTACTTTTAATTTAATTATTCTGATGACATTTTTCATACATTTTCAGTATCTAGAGAGTATTTTTCTAGAACCCAAAATTTTACAAAAGTTTTATAATAAGATCCTACGATACAAAATGAAACATATATGGATATATATAAGGGAATATGAGGATTCCGTAACAAATTCTATACATTTTTTCCGAAATATAAAAATGATATAATATTTATCTAAACATGAATGGATAACCAGGAGAAGTATCAAATCATCGCATTATTTTGCACTTTAAAATAGTATCTATTTTGGCGCACGCCCTTTATTACATATTATATTATATAACACTTTTCAAATAACCTATAATATATATATACATGCCTACAATATTGAAAAATAAAATAAATTGAGAGAGAGGAAATTGATTAATATAATAAAATAATTTGGTAACTTTTTAGGCGGCGAGTGAATAAATAATACAATGTTTGCATGACTAAATAAATCAAACAGATTTGATTTTTTTGGGGAGTGGGGATATAGGGACTTGAACCCTCACGAGTCAACGGATTTTTATCTTACTATAAATTTCATTGTTGTAATGAATTTTGTTAAAATGTATTTAGTTCGAAAAATTTGTGTGAAATATGAATTTATATTTAAATTAATCCAAAAATTAGTTTGAGAGTTTAATCTAAATTAATTTTTTAGTACAAAAATTTAGAGTTATCATATATATATATATATATATATTATGTTCTAATCGATTTGTTTAATTTAATTTTGAAGTTTGCCTACTGAGGAATATTTAAAGCATAATAAATCAAGCTATGATACCATATTAAATAGGATTGAGTCTAACTCAAGTTAAAATATAATTCAAGAGTTTAGTATGTACTACATATACGAGTTCATGGTTCATATCTCTAGCCGACAACACAACATGATAACCTCTCTCGTCCAAACTTGGTCTTGGAACGTACACACGAAAGCGAGGGATTCAACGTTAGAATATTCAAATTAGGAAAAACAAAATTCTAATATCATTTTATCAAATGAGTTTGGAACAAACTCATCTTAAAAAGTTTAAGAGTTGAGGTTTGTCATATACCATCAATATGAGTCAATAATTCGTGTATTAAACGATGTAACACAATACAACACACCCTCTCATGTCTAGGTTTGGTATAAGGGAGTGCACATCACTAACATCAAAATATATTCAAATTAAGACGAACTAACCTAGTGTCGAAATATATTCATTCGAATCTTCTCGTTTCTTCACCGAATACATTTTGCACAATTTCCACATAAAAACTCATTTCTACATCTTAAAAAGTCTCAAAAATTTCATGATGTACAATACTCCTACTAAAATCTTTCACAACATTACTAGGTCGTGGTGCAAAATTCTCTCCATGAGATAACCACATGAAATAATTCAGAATAAAACCTATTAAATAAAGATGATTCCAAACGGTTCTCTCTTTAGCAAATTTTTCATTTTTGCATTTGACGCATGAGCAAACCAATTTACCGATTTCTTTATAAACTTGTTGATTTTTCGTCGTCTTAATTAACCGTGTAACGCCTTTATAAACTTCTTCGATACACCTTAAGTTTCTGGATCAATTCTTCTATACATCCATTGTCTAGAAACGGAAATATTCGATCTCGACGACGATGTCATTATAATAAAAAAAATAAGAAGATACGTAGTGAAATATATGATAGTTGTGTGTGAGAAATGCATGAAGATAGGAATGGGCTAAATAGATAATTTCTTGAGCGATTAAGGACGGATTACGGACCAGGACTAATATTTGCCGACGAACCGTCTCGAAAATGTCCCTAAATCCAAACAGAACCCCTGTACCCATCCATAAATTTGTGGATGGACGCGTCTACCGTCCGCAAATTTACAGTGTTCCGTCCGTAATCCGCAATGAGTCGCATTTCCATCTCAAATCCGTCCAGAAATACGTACGACTTGTGAACTGCTAGTATGTCCGGAAATTTACGGACGGAATTACCGTTTGGAATTTCTAGATTTCTAGTAATGAAAACTAAACCTAACTCGAGAATTTATAGTTATGAAAGACCATTAATACGAGTCCATGATTCATGTTCTAGATGATAAGTGACAATACTACATAACATATCTCGCACGTCTAAACTTGGTCTTGGAATACATCATAACAATAATCGGGTGCTAATATTGAATATTCAAATCAAAATTAATTAGACTTTGATATTATATTACTTAGCCTAACTAATAAAAAATAGCTCAAGAATTTAATATTATAAGAATATATTTATATATATATATATGAATTAATAATTTTATATTCTTAAAAAATATTATCCTAAATAAAAAAATGGATTATAAATAATTGATAAGATCTAAGATATAATATTATTCACGAGGACAAAAACAAAACAAAAATGGATACTTCATAAATAACTGATAAGATCTAAGATATAATACTACCCACGAGGACAAAAACAAAACAAAGTTCTCGGCTTTCCAATTGTAGTTTTAGCCAACCAACAAACCAAAGCGAGAAAAAAATAATCTAAGTAATTTAGGTCAATTAATATTACTTTGAGAAAACGAGCTTCATTATAGTGTAACGACGGACCACATGATAAAGCATAAGGTGGACACCGTGTTAATTAGGAAACTAATGCTTTAATCAAAAGGAATATATCATAAAAAAATATCAAACTATCATAAAAAAAAATATCATAAAGGAATAATGATCTTCAACTTAAAAAATTCTAAAATTATTTGTTTATTTTAAAAACACTAATCAGTGTAGAAACTATCAAATTTTTTGTTTTTTTTGTCTATAAAACACATATTATTATTTTTAACCTAAAAATTTTGAATTTTTAAGTTTTATCTAAAAAACACAAACTTATGAAATTAATCATATCTATGCAGAAACACTAATCCTTGGTAAATTTCCTTTAGTGTTTACGATGTAGAATTATTTTTCAATAGAGTTTCAACCGGTTTCAAAATAGAATCCAAATTTCACCATATTTCAATAAGAATTGCAACCCAATTTCAACTCGAATCCAAATTCAACCAAAAAACAACCCGAATTTCAACCTAATTTTCATCGAAAATTCGAATCCCACCCAATTTTAGAAAGAATTTCAGTCCAATTTCAGTTTTAGTAAGAAATCAAAATTCGAACCAATTTCAACCGGAAATCGAATTCAACCCAATTTTAACCTGATTTTTAACCGAAAATCAGAATTTCACCCAATTTCAACAAGAATTTCAATCCAATTTCAACCCGAAATCTGAATCAACTCAATTTCAACCGAAAATTCAAATTCTACCAAATTTTAGTAAGTATTTCAATAACATTTCAACCCGAAATCAAAATTCAGTCGGATTTTTGATTGAAATTGGGTTGAAATTAGGTTAATTCAAATTTTGAGTTGAAATTGATTCGAATTTGGATTTTTTTGTTGAAATACTTACTAAAATTGGATAGAATTCGGATATTCGGTTGAAATTAGGTTGAAATTGGATTTTGTATTGAAATTGGGTTGAAATTTTTTTCCAAATAGCATGAAATTTGGATTTTTGGTTGAAATTAAGTTGTGTTTTTTAGACAATGTAGTTAGTGTTTGTGTATGGATATGATTAATCTGATAAGTTTGTGTTTTTTTAGACAAGATTTAAAAATTCAAAGAATTAAAATATGATTTAGTGTTTGTGTTTGTGTATGGATATGATTAATTTGATAAGTTTGTGTTTTTTTAGACAAAACTTAAAAATTCAAATTTTTAGGTTAAAAGTAATAATTTGTGTTTTATAGGCAAAAATTTAAAAGTTTGATATTTTCTACACTATATTCCTAAATTTAGTGTTTAAGGAAAAGATAATAATTTTGGGTTTTTTTTAGCTTGAAGGTAATAATTCATATTTTATAGACTAAAATAAAATAGTTTGATATTTTTTACGATATATTCCCTTAATCAAATAAAATATAACATCACACTATATAGCCAATTTAACATTTTCATTCCATCAAAGTTTTTATATTATACATATTTATATATATGTATGATTATGTATATAACTCTATATGTGAATATATGTATACATCATAGAATTAATAGTTTCACAATTTGAAAAATATTAAATTTGTATGAAAACATGAGAAATTAGTAATTATTTGATAAAATTTGTAATATTTTATCCATAATATTAAAATGTACAATTTCTTTTTTTTGTGATATCTTATCTTTCCATAAGAATTATATTAACGTATATAATCTGTGTGATTGATACATAAATATTTTTCGAGATCTTATTTAATATTCTACAAGATATTTCGAATATCCATAGTATATCGTAAAATATCATCAGAATATTAAGTAGGATTTCAGAGAATATTCTTGTGTATCCAAAGTATTTCATCTGAATATCATCAGAATATTAAGTAGAATCTCGAAGAATATTCTCGTATCAATCATACGGATTATATTCGTTAATAAATTATATACTTAATATTTTTTCCAAATTTAATAATTTCAAAATAAAAGATATATATACATGTGATATAGAAAGACAAAATATAAATGATAGAATTTCCCACGGCGATTTCTTTACACAACTATTGTGTTTCAACAAAATGATATTATATATATGTATGTATATATAAAAGGGAAATGTTTTAATGGATTATGATGAAACCATCTCATCAATTCTCACAATAAATATAATTTTAATAACTAAAAATATTTCACATTCCAATTTACAATATATATATATATGCCCTATCATTTATTATAAAAAACTAATTTTAATAACTAAAAATAATAAATACAATTCTTACAATAAATATAATTATAATAATTACAAAATTTTCACATCCAAATTTACAAAAAACAAAATACTTAATATCGTTGATTATAATAACTTATAACATCTCAACATAATAAATAATTAATAATTATATATTGCATTTCAACTGCTATACATTTCGTTTTTTCCATTTATCATCAAATAAAAAAATCTATTTTAATTACTAAAAAATAAAAAATACAAATCATACAAGGGGTAACTTCAAAAATACCTTCGTAGGACTAAAACACTTCAAAAATACCCTTCCCGGAAAAGAAAAAATTTCTAACTTCAAAAGTCCCCGTATAAATGTTGATATTCCCAAAATACCCCTGCGACTTTACGACCCAGTTCAACCCAGCGACCCAGTTTGACCCTGCGACCCTTGTCCCTCTGCGACCCTTGTTCCTCTGCGACCCTTGGACCCCTGCGACCCTTGTCCCTCTTCGACCCTTGTTCCTCTGCGACCCTTGGACCCCTGCGACCCTTGTCCCTCTTCGACCCTTGTTCCTCTGCGACCCTTGGACCCCTGCGACCCTTGTCCCTCTTCGACCCTTGTTCCTCTGCGACCCTTGGACCCCTGCGACCCTTGTCCTTCTGCGACCCTTAGACCCCTGCGATACTAATTTATTATTTACAAATTATTTACACATAATATGAATAAAATTTGAAAATACAGCTCAAATCAAAATATGTTGGACCCGTGCGACCCCTCCGACCATTGCGACCCTTTTGACCATTGCGACCCCTCCGACCATTGCGACCCTTTTGACCATTGCGACCCCTCCGACCATTGCGACCCTTTTGACCATTGCGACCCTTCCGACCATTGCGACCCTTCCGACCATTGCGACCCTTCCGACCATTGCGACCCTTCCGACCATTGCGACCCTTCCGACTAGTCTTTTCAATGTCAGACTACACTGCCTTTTCCAGGTTCTAGCTATGCTTTTTATTTTACCAATGCCACAGTGAAGACGTAAAGATGTGGTCAATACATGCACCTTGGTCATTCTTTGTATTTATTGTCTTTCTGGATTTTAGGAGTCCATTTATTTTTCGTAATAAATAGAGGAGGAAAGCTACAACAACAAGCACCAAATCATCTCTTGTTTCGAGTCTTTCATTCTCCCAAAAGGGCGATTTCTAACATCTAATTCTCTGAAAAATCCTTGTTACCTTTGTGACCGTTAAGGTCACATGGTCGACCCAGGGCATCGTGCTGTCTATTTGTTACTCAATGTCTTGGTAATCGTCGGACCCAGTCTGTATGCAGATACACACAAGTACTTACAACATGGATGGAGTACTTTGTGATGTATCTGCACTACATAAGGTCTTGGTAATCGGCGGACTCAGGCATCAAGCTCTATCCGCGTTACCTAAGGTCACGGTTGGAGGTCATTTGCTACCGTGGAACTCACCGTACATGACTCAAAGCCCGAAATGTCAATGGAGCATTTCTTGCGGGGAAGGAGTCATTAATCTTCGGCAAATTTGACCTTTTTTTCTTTCCTTTTTTTTCTCGTACTTTGCCTTCTTCTTTCTCGAACTTCTTTTTGCCTTTTTCTTTTGCTTCAACTTTTTTCTTTCCTTGTTTTAACCGTTGTGACCTTTGAGACCTTATGTAACCTTATGTAACTCTTGTGACCTTTGAGACCTTATGTAACCTTATGTAACTCTTGTGACCTTTGAGACCTTATGTAATCAATATTTAAACGTTGAAAATGTCTTATTTTGCATCTATTGTTCGTAAGATTATGAAAGAAGTCGAATCAATATACAATCTTCGAAAATATTATACGGAAAAGGAAATATAATATCGCATAATATTATACAATCTTCGAAAATATTCCAGATTTAAATAAGATATCAGAAAATATCCAGAATATCTCATAGAATATCATCAGAATAACTTTTGTGACCTTTGTAACCCATGGACGACTCATGCGACCACATATGACCCATGGACGACTCATGCGACCAAACATTACACATGGACGACTCATGCGATCAAATATGACCCTTGGACGACTCATGCGACCCTATAAGAC
>CM071873.1:4273505-4288662 GCA_036759665.1 Gynandropsis gynandra
CACCCATTTCAAATCAATAAACTATTTTGTGACTCGAAAGCTTGCAAAACCCTAGAAATCGAACTACTTACACTTATTGACGCCATTGAAGATTGACTCGTGCTCTCTTCGTGCTCTCTTCGCCAGTTTCCTTCTCGCCAACTTCAAATCGTTCGCCAACTTCAAATCGTTCCCTCTCAAGTTCGAAATCACTTATTTCTTTCTTGCTATCAACTTTTAAACAGGTTTCACGGCGAAAAACTATTCGGCTTTCTCGTTTTCGGCAGTTTTTCACGTCGAAAAACTGCCGAACTTCCATTTTTCCACGTTCGAACGTTAAGGGCAAATTTGTCTTTTCTTCAGTTTTTATTTTTCGGATTTAATAATTATTTTGGGGAAATGTATTTTTGAAGTGATTTAGCCCTATGAAGGTATTTCTGATATTCCGCCATCATACAATAAATATAATTTTAACAATTAAAAACTTTTCAACTCCTAATTTAAAAAAAATATTGATTACAATAATTTATAACATCCCAACACAATAAAAATAATAATTACAAAAAATTAATCTCAAATATTAAAAAATAATAAATAAAATTCTTAAAATAATATATATATATATAAGTAAAATATTTTAATAGATTGTGCTAAAGCCACCTCATCAATTCTTACAAAAATATAATTTTAATAAGTAAAAAAGTTTCACATCCCAATTTATAAATAAAAATATACATCCTATCATTGATTATAAAAAGTCAATTTCAATTACTAAAAAATAATAAATAAAATTCTTAAAATTAATATAATACTAATCATTACAAACTTTTCACATCCTAACACAGGAATTAATTAATAATTATATATTACATTACAACTACTATACATTTCGTTTTTCCATTTATCATCAAATAAAAATCAATTTTAATTACTAATAAATAAAAAACACAAATCATACAATAAATACAATTATAATAATTAAAAAAATTTCAACTCCCAATTTAAAAAAAGTAAAAAATAAAAATATACATTGATTACAAAAATGTATAATATCTCAATACAATAAAAATTAATAGTTACAATTCCAAAGAAAATTAAAAATCTATATATTAAAAGTGTGTACTTTTCTTGGCTTCTCAGCCATTCTACTCTCTCAGCGCTCCACCTCAGCAACTGCATTCATTTCACCTCCTCTCTCCCACCTCTCTCCCACGATCTCTCCTCTCTCTCTCTCCCACGATCTTCTACACGTTCTCTCCCCTTCCTATGATCCTTCTGTCTATGATTGATTCTTCTGCCTATGATCCTTTGTCGTTGGCTGTTCGTTTCCATTATCTCCTTCCTCGCAGTGTTTGATTGCTTCTTCTTCATCGCGGACGCCTCTGAAGGTCCTTCCTGGTGAGTTTTTTTCCCTATTGTTTCCCTGTTGTTTCGTGTTTGAACCATCTTCTCTGTATGTTCTAGGTATTTTTTTCTCTGTTCTTCTTATAATTTTTTTCGGGAGCCTTGACTTCATGTACCTATGATCCGGATATCGCTGTCACGTTTATTGAATTTCGTGTCTGCTCTGGGAAATGGACGAGGATCAGTCTTTCGTTGAGATAGTTCTGAGCTAGGGTTTTCCGCTTTCGTTGAGGCTCCAACTCGAATTTTATATTGTTAGAGGTTTATCGAGATTAAGCGTATGCAATTGCTTCCGTAACTTGTGATTTTCGATTTGGTCCCATTTCTGATCTTGGGGCGGTTTTTTGGGTGGTCAGGGTTTTAAGGCGGTGGTGATTGATTAATGGATGATGGGGCTGAAGTTGTGGATGGGTCACACCCAGAAGAGAAGAAGGTTACAGAGGATAGGATTAGCGATGAGAAGGTAGAGAATAGCGAGTTGGTGGGATCTGCTGAAGCGAGGGATTCCGAAGAAGATGTTTTTGGGGAAGCAATCGGTTCACAAGAGGATCTACCCGAACATGGTCGAAACCATGAATCGTCTGAAGCCATTGCGGTTCATGAGGATTCATCTTTAGAGATAGCTATTGAGAATTCAAAGGGAGAGCATGATGTGGAGGATTTCAAAGAGGCAACCCACAACCATGATGATGCGAGTAACAACGAGGGGGAAACAGAAGATAATTTGGGGGATACTGAGAGTCACCTTGAGGTTAACGTGTCTACTACAAATGACGAAGAAGAGGCTGAAGCTGATTCTGTGACTCCTGAATTAAATGGTGATATAGGGGAATTAGAGGTTGGTGCTGATCTAGATGTGGAAAATTCAAATAATCAGGTTAAAGTAAACTTCGATGTTGTTAAGAATTCTGACAAGGTTGATGTCATGCATTGCAATTCACCGCATAAAAGTGGGGGTGTAGAGAACCGGAATGTCCATTCGTTTGTCGAAAATGGTGTTGACTCTCATGAAGAGAATGAACTGGGCACTGAAGTTATGTTAAAAGGTGATGAGCTTGAGAAGTCAGAGGATAGTGGTATTGAAGATGGAAATGAGTCAAATGTTTTTTCAGCTGGCATGCGAATTGATCAACAGGTTGAGGGAGGTGAAGGAATGGATAAAAGTTTATCTATGAAGGGTTTAGTATATAAAGACAACGACTCTGAGGATTGTAATCTCAGTTCTAGAAATGAGCTTGTTGGGGATGAAACAGTGAGAGAAATTGTCAGTAGTCATATCCCTGGTGAGAGGGAAAAGACAGAGAGTGTGAGATTGCACAAAGGATAAATAGACAGGAAGACATTCAACAGAACCCTTGGGTGAACAAAGAACATGAGCAGCAGAAAAGCAGCAGTGCTAATGTAGAACCTCAGATTAAGCAAAGCTCGGAGGTGAATAGAGAATGCGAGGAAATTTACTATTTCGATAAAATTTTCTTAAACTCAGAATCCTCAACTATTTGGATAATATATTTATTATTTCAATATCATTTCAAATAATATTATTTTACATATGCAAATATGAATCAATCAATTGATCATGTAAAAATACGTTAACTAAGAATATTGATAAACAAACTTCACTAATCACTTGCCTATTGTTTTATCAATAGCCGTCTAATCTATTATTTTCATTTTAATAATTGCTGAAAGCTTTAATATTGTATTTTAAATATATATTTTCTAATTATTATACCTAATATTTCAGATTAGTTAAATAAAACAAATCATCATCCCGCGCATCGCGCGGGGGTTTTTCTAGTAATTTTAATTATGAAAACAATAATAAAGAAAACTCTTAAAACATAAATCATATATATAAAAGTTCTTGCAAAGGGAGCTTCCTGGTGAAGCCACCTCACCAAGAACATTTTTTTTATTTTAATTTTTGTACTTTTATTTGCCTATTATTTTTCTTTTAGATTTCCTTTACTGCATTTATGTCTTCCGTTAAATCCCCAAATCCCCACTTCTTCATGCATTTATCTCTTCGGTTTCATCCCTTTCTCCACTTTTTCACTTATTTATCTCTTTTGTTCCATCCCCACATCTCCATTTTGTTGTGTTAATGGATTCTGCTATAGGTTTCCTTAATTTGCAGAGGACAAAGCCATTATTTGGCAACCCAGAACTCAAACCAATACATCGTGCAACCGGGAGCAGACGACAAGCCATAAGTCAAACAACAACCAATTGATGATGACCCAAATAGCGAGCGACCGACAATCGAAGCAACCCAACATACGACAATAACACAAAAATTGTTGGCAAACCTCATGATTGAGTGCTAGATTTTTCGATCGCATTTCAGAATTCAAGCTCACGACCGGGATCAGGTAATAGCTTCGAAATCAGAAGCTCATCAGGTGAAAACGGAAGAAGGAAAAGAGGTTCCAACCTCTCTACCCTCGCCGGTTCCCGAGCTGCCTATCCAAACTTCGACCGCTAGATTATGTAGTATATTCATGAGTTCTCAGACCAATCTTTGCCCAGATTCTGATTTTGTGTTTAGGGCTTTGGTTTTCTTTGACCAAAATCATGGATTGTGAATTGAAAATTACAGTTTTTAGATACCTTTGTGTGAACCCAAATCATCCTGCAGTCGTTTCGGTTCCCTCAGATGAAGATGATGCATTCAAGTACTTCTTTAGGGTTTCAGAGACGACGTTTAGTTACACTGCTCCTTGGTGAGGGAGGATCTTATCTCTAGACCGCCTTTGGATCTCATAAACATCGAAGGAAGGCTTCTTAGTGTTGAAAAACAAGTAGCTATTGCTATAAGAAGGTTAGCTTCTAGGGAGTCTCTGGTCTCAGTTGGAACAGCCTTCGGTGTTGGCCAATCCACAGTTTCTCAGGTTGTGAAAATACATCTTGGATTCTGTTTGTTGAAATTGCAAGTTTATTCAATGTATTATGTTGTAGGTTACGTGGAGATTCATTGAGGCACTTGAAGAACGTGCCAAACATCATCTTAGATGGCCAGATTCAAACAGAACTGAAGAGATCAAGTTGAAGTTTGAGGAAATATACGTTCTCCCTAATTGTTACGGCGCCATTGATTCCACGCACATTATCATGACTCTGCCAGTCGTGCAAGCTTCGGATGACTGGTGTGACCGGAAGAGGAACTACATCATGTTTTTGCAAGGAGTCTTCGACCATGAAATGAGATTCCTTAACATGGTAACGGGTTGGCCAGGCGGCATGAGCATTGCCCGGCTGCTAAAGTTTTCGGGTTTTTTTAAACTCTGTGAGACACGCAAAATTCTGAACGAAAACATGAAAACTCTATCTGTAGGCCCGAAAGTGAGAGAATACGTGGTTGGGGGCTTCAGTGAGACGAGAACAACACGCTTAGGGATCCCAATGATTTACGGTATCGATGTTGTTCATGGTCATAACAATGTATTCGTTTCAATTCGGCGATATATTGTCCTGGTTCATCTGTGTTTTCTTATGATCTCTGTATTATGCTGTAAGGACCCTATGCTTCTCAAGAGGATTGGAGAAGCAACTGCCCTTGAAGTTAAAGCAACAGGAATCCCATATGCCTTTGTCCCATGTATTGCGGTGGGTAAAATAAATCCTCTAAGTTGTAATCCATTGAACATCCTAACAAGAAACGAGTTTCTTACGGTTTCTGCAATGGGATCTTTACAGTTTTGTAGGGATCCAATATGGGGCCGATTCTATGAGAGTTACAGTGAGGATCGTCGAACTGTTCAACAAATGACTGAAATCATCCCTTGTTTGCAAGGCGACTTTACTGGCAAACTAAAAGTTGTTCCCTTTGTAGCTGGAAAGTAAGTATCTTTTTCCTGAAAAAAGACTATCTACAATAGATTTTCATGAATCACCATGCAAATGGAAATAACTAGATGAATCTATCAAATTAAACTTGAAAAACAATCTTTTGAAAGACCAATTTCGAATCCCAAAATGTTAGATGAATGATCTACTTTGTGTTCTTTTCGATGGTCTATTCTCTTCTGTGCACTTAGGATTCAGCTTGATTTGATATATTGGTTTCAGTTGTTTCTTTTTAGTGGATCGGATGATGTCAATGCTCATTTATATGTGTTTTTAATTTTATTCTCAGCCATTCTTCCAAGCATCTGTTGAGGGTTAAAATCACCATGGACTGTTTGAGAATCCCTTGGTTGATCTTAGCCTAGCCAACCAGCTCGGTAGCAAGGTCGGTAAAATCACAAGATTAAGTTATTATACTAAAATTAGGCAAGTCATTAACTAGATAACACGTTCATATGGACAGGAACACAGAGAATTAGCTCGCGAAACCGTTAGGAAATCTCTGGTGCTCCTGAAGAATGGCAACAAAAACATACGATATATAGTTTCAGCAAGAAGTTTGTGTGAAAAACAAAAGAGTTTATCTTGTCTAGGGTTTAGTTTATCGCGAAAACGTTGCGAAACAAGTCATTTACTCTTTAAATTGTTGTAATATGCCTTGAATCATATGATTTGTTTTCAAGAATCAATAGGCGCGCTCTATATATATATATATCAATCAATCAATCAATTATTGACACATGTCGTTTTCTCATCAAGGTTTAGGTCCTTTGTACATTTAAAAATAGATACCATAATTTCATGTGTTAAATAAATGGCCACCACAACGATCAAATAGTCTTTAATTCTTTGATTAGATTATGCAAACATCTTCATCTATTTGGATATGAGCTGTCGGTATTCCTCAAGTTTACTCGTGTTATCAACCTTTCTGATTGAATTTCTCTCTCTTATATCCTATTTTATTGTTAATGATTTGTCAAATCTCATGATCTTTCTATAACTCTGTTATGATGAATTTGACTCCGTGATGGATTTGATCTAGCGATTGATCTACCATTCCATTTTACGATGTATATATATATATAGAACCATATTATATATAATTTTATGTTTATGTAAATATATATATATATATAAATTTGTTTAAATTTATTAATTTGATTTCATGGATTATATATAATATTTTGTATTCTATTTTTAATAATTATCTATTATATACAATATAATATTCAAATTACATTTTTATAACGATAAAATTTTCATCATAGTAAAACTAATATAAAAACCTGCGCATCGCGCGGGATATTACCTAGTTATAATCATAGTTTTAATAGTTAAAAACTTTTCAACTCACAATTTACAAAAACAAAATAATAATATACACCTTATCATTGATTAAAATGATTTATTACAATTTTAAGCAAAGAAAAAAATAATTTTAATTATTAAAAATAATAAATAAAATTCTTAAAATAAATATAATTTTAATAACTAAAACATTTTCACATCCCAATTCACAAAAATATATATATATATATACATCCTATCATTGATTATAAAAAACAAATGTTAATTACTAAAAAATTGTAAATATCATTCTTACAATAAATATAATTTTAATAATTAAAAACTTTTCACATCGCAAAAAAATATGCATACATCCTATTGTTGATTATAATAATTTATAACATCCGAACATAATAAAAAATTAATAATTATATATTACATTTGAACTACTAAAAAAATAATAATATATGTACGATTATTCCTCTCCCACCATTCTTTCTAATTCCTCTTTGATTCTTTGTATTCTCTCCTCAAACTGGTCTGCTTAACTAAGAAAATATAGATAGGATGCAGACATTTTCAGATATTTCTTTTGATCGATGGTGTCGTTTCTCCTCCAGTCACCGTAAAACAACCTCCTCCTACACTTTCTACAGCTCCTAATGTGAACATTTCTGCATCTCTTTGAAACCTCTAGGTAGGGATCAATTGGAGAGGTGGCAAAGAAGTAATGACAATGGGATCGATGGCGAACTGAGGGTGTAATTACTTCCCTTTCAACAGCTTCGAGCAGGGCGACTGGCCTGTGCAAGCCCTGGGCAAAGGGAAGTCAAATGGGCGAGAGGCTTCAGGGTGTCCGCCTTGTATCATAGACTTCTGTCTTAATATTTGGTCATCTTGTATTATTTGAAGTCACCAGGCTTCTTGCTCTCTTCTTACTAGTTTCATTTTGGAGCTTTTACATATTCCAACTTTCTTCGTATTTAAGCATTCGGAGGATGAGAAATATTGGTCCTTTTTTCTTTATCTAAAACCAAGATCTTCTATGAAATATGTTTACAGGGTTGTGGCGGTGAACTCGATCCATCTTGCTAATCCAGATGTCAATTATCCAGCAGAAGAGCATGCGAGATGAGATGTAAGATTCTTATATGACTCTTTTTCTGCACCCACACACCATTGCTTCTTCTTCTGTCGCTCCTCCACCAAGCCTGAGAGGCTTCAGGGTGTCTGCCTTCCATCGTAGACTTCTCTATTTTAATATTTGGTTGTCTTGTATTATTTGAAGTCACCAGGCTTCATGCTCTCTTCTTATTGGTTTCTTTTTGGAGCTTTTACATATTTTAACTTTCTTCGTATTTGAACATTCAATGTCCTAGGCAGACACTTTGGTTTGGTCAACTATGACATATGATGATTCCAATGATTTTATGATAAATTTTTCTACTAAATGTGGAACCATGGCATCATGTTTTTGCATTGGTTCCTTTTGCGATTAAACATGATCATAGATTGGTGAGTGGTAATAGGTTTTCTTTTGATTGATGAAGCTGGTTATTGTTGTTGCGGGGATATGTGACCCTTATATCGCTCAACGCATCGCACCAAATTCATATCATCGTATTCTTTTTTATTGTATGAAATCTAGAGTTGTTACAGTTTGTCTTTCCAGCCTTAATAATATTCTTCCATTGTTTTCTTACAGAACTCGTCATCTTTCTTGCAATGACAATGGCCATCGGAACAAAACTTTAAGCTATTATATTAGACATGGCGTTAAAGATCCAGGAGAGGCTATGATCCATGGAATGCCTCTTGTCAATTTTCATTCGATGTTGGATGTTTAGAGTATTTCTAGAGCCTTTGTTAAGTAAGATAGGATACTTACTATTAGTTGTTGTTGCAGGGTTATATGACCCTTATATCGCTCAACACATTGCACCAAATTTATATCTTCATATTCTTTTTTATTAATTTTTAAAAGTGCATGAGATAACAACAAATTCCACCCTTTACCATTATTAGAAAATGCAAAGGTGTAGTAAAAAAATGGCTCATTTGACAGATCAACGATATTTATGACTCTTGAGATATCATAATAGATATTATGACAGAATATTAAAAAATATTTAAATATCTACTCGAGATATATCATAATTTATATATTTCACGCATAAACATGTTAAAGAATAATTGAAAAAATTTGAAAGATAAATATTTCTAAATCTATGAATGAATTAACATAATTTTTTATATTATAAACCACTCTGATTAAATAACTGTTATCTTGAAATAATAAATTATTTGGACAATATTTAATTCTAGCTTTTAACAATTTTGCATTTAAAGTACAATGCAAAACAATATGGACTTACAAAGAATTGCTATATTAGAAATCAAACATTCTATCAGAACAGTATAGAACAAACGTATAACTTTAAAACTTAATACATGGACCATCATTTAGAATAAAAGAGGGGTTTTTTCCTCCCTCTCCTGCTACCACGTCAGCGCGGGAGAAAAAAACCCAAAAATCCTTCCAATCATGAATTCCAAGAGCTTGCAAATACTATCGCATCCATGGGTTCCAAGTGATTGCACGCGATTCCTATTCCGATTGCAAGAGATTCCAAGAGATTTCAGAAGGAACTCGAAATCCATGGGTCAAGACCGTCGATCGTCAGGAACGACATCGTTGGAGACGGCGGAGGAAGATTGGAGGGAAGCGGAGAAGAATAGGAGACGAGAGAGGAGCGAAGAGAATGAGAAGCAGCAGCGGCGCATCCATGGGTTCCAAGAGATTGCAAGAGATTCCTATTCCGATTTCACGAGATTCCTATTCCGATTGCAAGAAATTCCAAGAGATTTCGGAAGGAACTCGAAATCCATGGGTCAAGGACCGTCGATCGTCAGGACCGACATCGTTGGAGACGGCGGAGGCAGCTTGGAAGGAAGCAGAGAAGAAGAGGAGACGAGAGAGGAGCGGAGAGAATGAGCAAGCAGCTGCGACGCTAGAGTTGGAGGTGGTGGATCTAGAAGGAGGGCGACAGAAAGAGAATGAGGAGGACCAAAGGGGGCAAGGATATGACAAATCAATCTTAAAGAAAGACTCGATTCGATCCATCGTTGTATAATATCGGAAAGATAAAAAGAGCGATTAAGGTAGGCTTTCGTGTACCTGTGACAGTATCCATGAAGAACACAAAAGGATCAATTTCGTCGATTGGTGAGTCCAAATCTTTTGCGAAGTGGTTTCAGGGAGAATCTTAACCAATTGATACAATCTTATATGGAAAAACAAACCCGTAATCCTGACGCCTGGGAAGGACACGAGACTTTCCCTACTATACATCAAGCATCAGTGGATCAAGAGACGGATGAGCATGATGAGGATCATGATGGTATTCAGGAAGATAGAAGTATTGAGTCTCCTCCTCTGTATCTACCCTCACCTATGATTCCTATTCGGCCCCTCTGGGAACATGAACGATCCAGTGCAAACTGACCATCAAATGACTAGCATCAGCCCATGGTTAGTAGTCTTTCCATCGTGATATTCGGTTAGATCCTTGTAGCAATCTCCTTTGTAATGTTAAGGAAGCTTATTGGTGTTGCTGTAATGCTTTTCTTTGATCAGTAATGGTATTGACTCTTTGATATCTCTTAAAGGTGAGAAATTATCTAATGCCTTTATTTGGTCATGATAAACACATTTATAGATCTTTCATACTCCTATGTCGGTGGTGTTTGTCTATGCCATATATTTAGCATTGGGAGTCAATTAACGATTTGAGAATAGACATGGGTAGGACACAACATAGAATGAACAACCTGCAGAGAATGCTGGAGGCTTGCATGGACATGCAACTCGAGTTACAACGGTCAATTAGACAAGAGATCTTTGCTGCAATGAATCGAACTGCTGGCCCATCAGGTTTCTATCATTCCCATTCGAGTTTTGTTTGTCCAAAAAGCTTTCTTTTGTGTTTTCTTTGCATAATTTGTTACTGAGATGTTAAACCCTTTATCTCCTTCATTTCACTGGCAGGAACATTCGACAAGAACATGATGGTTTTGGAATCCAAATGGGAGTACATACGTAGCGGAATCTGTTGCATTTGCTGTGAGAACAACATTAATTCTCTGCTATATAGGTAAAACTTTGACAGCCACCTGAACCTAATACATCGAGAGTTAAAATCATTTCCTATTAAACTTGGCAAGTCAGTCTGAATTTGTATTCCATGATATAAGGTATTATTTTGCTAATGCTATTTGTGTTGTATGTCGGTATGGGTGGTGGTTGTGCTAGATGCAGACACATGAATGCATGCGAGAAGTGTGCAAATAAAGTATTCGGTTAGAAACTTTTTAATGTTTTTCAGAAACAAGCAAGCAATGGATTGTTAGCCATGACAATATAATGAATTGTTGAGAAGTCACTACTAGAAAATTTAATTTTAGGGACGGAATTTGGGGACCGACTCTTCTGTTCCTAAATTTAGAAACGGATTATACACGGATTAGAAACGAAAAATGAAATCCGTCACTAATCCGTCCCCAAATTTGGATACAGAAGAGTCGTGCCTAATCCGTTTCTAAATGCGGACCAATTAGGGACGACAGGTCATCCGCCTCAAAATTTGGAGACAGACATGTCATCCGTCTCCAAATTTGGAGACGGATTTGGCACCGTCCCTAAATTTAGGACTTCAAAAACCGTTTTAGAGACGGTTTGGGGACGATTTTTCGGAAAATTAATCTCTTAGTCCCTAATCCGTTCCTAATTCGTGTATAAATAATCTATTCAACCCCTCAACCATTGATACGTTTTTCATAAGCAACTCTCATATTTTTCACCCTATATCTTCTATAGTGTTTGCGATATAATGGCATCTTCATCAAGATCGAACATTTTCGATTCTAGACAATGGATGTACAGAAGAATTGATCCAGAATCTCAAAGCGTATCGAAAGAGTTTATAGAAGGCGTCACACAGTTTATGACAATGGCGACGAATCAACAAGTTTACAAAGAAACGGGTACGTTGGTTTGTCCATGTGTCAAATGCAAGAATGAAAAATTTGTTAATGAGAGAACTGTTTGGAAGCATCTTTATTTAAGAGGATTTACCCCGAATTATTTCATGTGGTTATGTCATGGAGAAAAATTTGCACCACGATCTAGTAATGTTGTGGAAAACTTTAGGGGCACTATACATCATGATGAATTTGAGTCTTCTCAAGATGTAGAAATGAACCCCTATGTGGAAATGGTGCAAAATGTATTCCGTGAAAGAAACGAAAATATTGAAGAAGATCCGAATGAAGAAGCAAAAAGTTTTTTTGAAATGCTAGAAAGTGCTAGGAATCCACTTTATGATGGTTGTAGGAGTGGTTTATCACAGTTATCTCTGTCTGCACGTTTGATGAATTTGAAGACTGAAAATAATTTGTCTGAGAATTGCATGGATTCGATATTGCAATTAGTAAGAGATTATTTGCCAGAAGATAATAATGCAGTAGACTCCTATTATGAGACAAAGAAGATGATGCGATCTTTGGGTTTATTGCCATATCAAAAGATTGATGTTTGTCAAGACAATTGCATGATTTTTTGGAGAGAGACATCGGAGATGAGTAATTGTCTAGAGAGATGTGTCATCCCTCAGATGGTGAGGCGTGGAAACACTATAACAAGGTATACCCTGATTTTGCGGTTGAGAGTCGAAATGTCTATTTAGGCCTTTGTACCGATGGTTTTAATCCATTTGGGATGTCTGGAAAGAATTATTCATTGTGACCAGTTATAGTGACACCTTACAACTTACCACCGGATATGTGAATGAAACGGAAATCTTTGTTCTTAACAATAATGATTCCCGGGCCTAATCATCCGAAAAGAAGTTTGGATATATTTCTTCAACCACTTATTGAAGAATTAAAAGAATTATGGAATGAAGTTCAAGCGTACGATGTCTCGAATTTTATGTTACGAGGTGCTCTCATGTGGACAATAAGTGATTTTCCAGCTTATAGTATGTTATCTGGATGGACAACGCATGGTCGATTGGCTTGTCCATATTGCATGGAGGAAACATATGCTTTTCAGTTGAAACATGGAAGAAAGACGAGTTCGTTTGATTATCATCGTCGTTTTCTTCCTGTTGATGATGCATTACGGCGGAACAAGAGAAATTTCAAAAGGAATGTAGCTGTGCGGAAATCTCCTCCTCCAGTTTTGACCGGCGAAGAGATTTTGCATGAACGACTTCTTGCTTTGGGTATTCCGAGGAGTATAGATTGCGGATGGAACAATCATCTGAGAATTGGTGGTTATGGAATTACTCATAATTGGTACAAGAAGAACATATTTTGGGATTTGCCGTATTGGAAAAATATGAAACTTCGCCACAATCTTGATGTGATGCACATAGAGAAGAATTTTTTTGATAACATCATCAATACAGTACTGAATTTCATGGGAAAGACGAAAGACAATATTAACTCAGATTTTGATATTTTTTGTAGGTTATGTCGGTTTAAAAGTGATGTTATTTCGATGTGATTGGTTCGATCCAGTAATCGGTCGCGGAACAAGAGTAAACAAACTAGGCGTTGTAGAAGTTAACTCCACACGAATATATGCAAAATACGAGCCTTTTATTCTTGCTTCACAAGCCGATCAAGTTTGTTATGTTTCCTATCCGTATATTAGAAGATCTTCAGGTTGGCGTGTCGCAATGAAGATATTTCCGAGGGGCAAATTTATCGACAACACATAACAACAACAATTGCCAATGCAACAATAAATGACCGAGATTATTGCTATTGACGATGTACGCGTTGAAGAACTTACGCACGGTGAAATGGAGGAACTCGAAACAAATGAAGATGATATTCATGAAGATATAGAAGAAAAAGAAGATGTGGAATTTGAATCAGAAGATTCGACGGAACAATTGTGTGACTCTGATGATGAATCATGTTAAAACGTTTACGAATTGTTTTTTATATACTTTTTAATGATTGTTTCTATTTTTTCAATGATTATATGTTTACGAATTGTTTCTCAATACGTTTTTTGATGATTATCGTCCCGATCCCGTTCTATCGTTCCGATCTATCGTCCCGAACCCGTTCTATAGTCCTGATCCCGTTCTATCGTCTCGGGCTCAGTCCCCGGTAAATCGTCCCAATCCTGGTCCTGGTCAATCGTCCCGATCCCGGTCCCGGTCAATCGTCCCGATTAATCACCGATCCCGGAATTGGGGACAATAGGTTGAACCGTCCCCAATTGGGAACGGATGAGCCGTTCCCAATTGGAGACGGATGATTTTCTGCCGTCTCCAATTGGAGACGGAATAGTTTCTGTCGTCTCCAATTGGAGACGGAATATTTTCTGCCGTCTCCAATTGGAGACGGAATATTTCCTGCCGTCTCCAATTGGAGACTGATTTTGTATCCCATCTCCAAATTTTTTTAAACTCTCGCGCACGCGTTCCCCTCAACAGATCCCGTCTCGACAGATCCATCATCTTCCCCTCCCGTCGCCTCTCGCCGCCGCGTTCCCCACCCGTTGCCGCCTTCGTCTCCCCTCCCGTCGCCGCCTTGCGTCTCTCTCTCGCGCGGTTCTCTCTCGTGCGCCGCTCACTTGCCGCTGCCGCCTCCGCACGACTCTCTCGCTGCCGCCTCCGCGCGACTCTCTCGCCGCCGCCTCCTTGGGACTCTGTCGCTGCCATCGCACTGTGAGTATGTGTAGAACCATGTGTTGAACCGTGAATCATGTGTAGAAGCATGAGTATGTATTGATAGTGTTGAACCATGAGTATCATGTGTAGGACCATGAGTATCATGTGCTAGAATCATATGTGTATTCAAGTGCTTGTTGAAATTGTTTGTTGGATAGATGATTGGTTTATGTTGAAATCCATTTGGGATATCGATATCTATATTTTTTATAGGAGAAATTTATGTTGAAATTGCGAAATTGAGATGATTGGTTTGGGGGTGGTATCGTAATATTTTAATTTCACATTTCAGTATGTCACGACGCGTTGGAAGAGGCGGTAAAACGAGAAACCGCCCTCAATCCGAGGAAAGTGGCAACCTTTCGTCTCATTCCCGACATTCCAATTCAGGATATGATGATTACATGAATCCAAATTTCTTCCGAAACACTGGATCGACACAATTGGGGCAATATATGCCGTATAATCCGCAAATGCAACCACCTCCAGATCAAGTACAGCATGACGATCCGCATATATACGAGGAACCAACAGTGGAAGAAATTTTAGCAATGGATGAAGAGCGACGAAAGCTTCCTCTTATAGACCCTGATCAAAAAACCGGCGGATTATGGTACGTATACTTAATTTTAAATCTCAACTATAAATAGTTAACTAAATGTTAATTTATCTGTAATTGTGATTTGTAGGTTTGGCTTTAAGCAACTTAATCGGCAAATAACAACTACGATAAAAGCTGATTATGATCGGTTCTGTTACAATTGGACACATACAGATCCAGAAATTAAGGAACGATGGTGGAAATAATTTGTGGTATGTTTTAAACAATTTTTAATTTTATCAAATAATTTAAATTCAATTTAATTATAATAAGCTTATTATTA
>CM071873.1:4289266-4304915 GCA_036759665.1 Gynandropsis gynandra
AAAGCTTCTGCGCATGATGAAAGCGCAAATGCCTAACATCGATTGGGATGCAGTTCAGAACAGTGATTCCGACCACGACTAATCGGAACGGCTTAGGATTATATGTAATTAGAACGTTGGTTATATGTATGGTTTGTAATGTTTTATGTACTAATATGTAATCGGAACGGCTTAGTTTATGAACATTGGTTATATGTATCTTTTAATGTAATCGAACTTTTTAAAATTTTAATTTTTTTTTATTTTAAAAAAAATTGGAGACGGAATAGTGCCGTCTCCAAACTTTAGAGACCGAAAACAACCGTCCCCAATCCAGGGGATTGTTTGGGGACTACATTTTCCGTCCCTAATTGGGGACGGATTGGGGACTGAAATTTTCGTCCCTAATTAGGAACGGATTGGGAACGGAAAGAATTTGGAGTCGCGCGATTGGATACTACTCCTGGTCGTTCCTAATCCGTCTCTAAACAGGTTTAGGGACGGATTAGGAACCGATTTTTGGGTCCCTAAAATTAAATTTTCTAGTAGTGAGTGAGAAACAAGCAAGCAATGAATTGTTGACAATATAATTGACCGCAGGAATACGGTTTTAACCAGTAATATGTAAAGATTACCAGAAAGCCTTCCATTGTTCATGGTACCAAAAATTGTATTGGTATTGAATATAACTCTCTATAACAATTGTTTGATAAAGAATGAGGAAAAAAGTTTCTCATCTATTTGCACAGGTTCAGACAATGCTTCATCTTCCTCGAATCGTCGTTCTACTCAACCCCTCCAGGGGTTCCAGATTCCTCAAGGTATCTTTTCTTCTCTCTGTCCTCGATTTCTCTTCCTCTCTATGGTTGGTTCCCTACAGTTTATACGAGGTTGAATTGAACGATCTATGGAGGCTAGGATTGTTGGGCGAGGATACAAGGCTAGGGTAGCTGGGCAACAACGGTTCGAGATCCTTGCTGATTATGAGATACCAGAAAGCGGTTTGAAATACCTTGCTGATTACTCTGTATTCACTTTGCTGATTGAAGTCCCTTCACATCTCTACTGTATCCGTGTCAAATTGATTTGCTCAATGTGAATTGCAGCTGAAAGAGGAGACGAAGGAATATGGTAAGGAGGAGAGAGATCCGTCTGCTTCCAGTTCTATTCGAGACAGATTCAGATATATGGTAGGTTTTCCCTTTTTTTTCTTTGCGATGCGTAGTGATTGTGAATTTATAAGAGGAAGATACAACAATGGAGGCGTGACACTCTACATGGGTGAGAGGAAGATGCAACGATTATTTTAAATTGTCAGTTTGAAGGGAGCTTCCACCATTTTCATCTTCATCTTCGTGGCCGAAAGTAAGCTAATGCGCGTAGGAAAATTCAGATTGAATCCTCCGAAGACGATAATCTCCTATTTCGCCGTTCCTCGATCTTGACGGCGTAGGAAAATTCAGATTGCGCCGTTTCTTGAATTAGTCATATGCTTTATACTGAAAACTAAGCATTCATCCTTTGATAATTTTCTATTTGGTGAAGGTTTTAAGCTTGGATTTGAGAAGCCTACAGCGGAGGTAATAGTAACATCAGGTATTGAAGAATTCGCACTGTTGATATCTCTGATATATTCCACTCACTGTTGCATGTTTCTTCTTTAAGATGCAAGTTTATTGTGTTATTTTGATTTTATTAAAGAATCCCAGATGATAAATTTATGGAGAAAGACGTTCATGGTTTTAGTACCCACGGTGAGTAACAGGAGAGGCGCATGATGAACATGGACATGTCTAATCGTGTTGTGTGTACTTCGCTTCATCATGCTAATGGATCAAATGTTAGTGAGGACCATCTGTCATCTTCATCAGATTATCTTTCTGCTATTAGTTGAGAACTAAGTCGAGTGTTTGTGGTTGAGTATTTCGTCAACATAACTTTCTTATGATCTTCCAGCAAACAATTGATAAGTGAAAGACAAATTGTTTGTCTAGAAGAGTGGAGAAGTGGTAGTTTCCTTTGGTGCCCATCATTCTTTTTTGTGGAAGATAGTTAATTTGAAGGCTAAAATTGCATCATGGATTATGTAACATCTTTAATTTAATGCATCTTGTCTTACCTCTCTAATTTTTTGACCATGTAGGTTCTTCCAGACACAACAGTCATCGAGCTGGAGCTTGGAGTAGAAATGATGTTGCCTTTGAGATGACTGGTGATGGTAAATTTCCGGGAAAATGTGGCAATGGTTCAAATTCTCATATGAACCAATAAATATTTTTCCTTTTCTCATTGCTATTTGATAGGATTATTGTGGATATAAGTTTGATATGTACCCGAAAAATTTCATTTTTCTTGTATATGCTCCTCAATTACTCTAGATAAATTACATTTGACCTACATCTACATGTGTCCCAAATTCGAACTTCGGTCGTTAACGTATCAAGTTATAGTTTACCACAAGTTGTAGTTTCTTACATGTTGAATTGTATATTATATATAAATATTGTATTTAAATGATATATTGTTGATCATATTTTGTATCGAAATGATATATGTATAATGGAAAATATTTGCTCTATGTGGAGGTTGTTTACCGAATAGTCATCATATTATGTCGTATATTTTTACAAGCTCTATTTATATATCAACAAAATATATTTGGAGATATATTTTCATAAATCAACACAATACATTCTGTAGATATACTTCTTTCTATAATAATAGATTTTTGAAAAATTCCTATCATTATTACCAATATTCTTTTAAAATCAACAAAAAATGCTTTGTAGACATATACTCATGTATATATATATATATATAAACTACTATCACAATTAAAAATATATAAAAAACCATTATCGACTTCATATTTCTTTTAGGTTCATTTGAACATTATGCCCATTATAGCCTCACTTTTCCAATGGGTTGATTGACTTAAACTTGCTTTTAGTAAACAAAGAATATTTATCTGGTTAGCAGTCGTTTCATATCTCATTAATATAATTACTTCGCACCTACTCTTATCTCATTGTGTTTACAAATTGCAGATGTTATCATATTTCTAGTCGCTATGCAATGATCAAATTTATTACTTCCATCGTCTAATTAAAATATTGAAATTCGATTATTAAATTTTTAATAATGTAAATCTATTAACATATAATAGGTTGAACTAGCGATGTAGCTTCAGCCGAATATGGTGAAGATGATTTTAAAGAAAACTTTCACGGTTATCTCTATGTTATTTCTGAAATAATTAACGATATTTACCAAAATACCAATGATTAACATTTATATGAATTAATATTTATTAATAATTTAATGTTGTCACGTGTGCTTTCTTTTAAAACATATGAGGACCCTCGATTGAACAGCGCATGAACCATATAATCCCACTACATAAACATCTTTAATAAGAAACCATGGTTTTGGGCCAAACCTTGAAAAGCATTTTTTGAGATCATTATAGATTACCTAGGGTAGGTAAGAACACTGCTCTAGACATAACTCACAGAGCTTTTAAAGATTTCACATGCATTTGAAAAATGTCTTAAATGATATCCATGGTTTCAAAGAAAAGCCCTAACCATGGATTCAAAGAGCTACTTTTCATGACCTTCGTATATAACAAACAAATTAATTTTGGATTTCGATTTGCGCGTTTAAAGGAAGTTTGATTAATGCTCTTTACCTATCGGATCTGATGAATCCACGATAACTGCATCATACGTTCCTTCAACAGCATTCTTCAAGAAAAAAACTCATGCAAGCAGAACAAATCATTGGTTGAGCTGTACGTAAATTGGTTTGAAAAGAGAAGAAAAATAAGCAATTTACCGTTGCCAATGTGAAGATTCACACAAGGATCATCATGCCCAACTGCTACAAGAGGGAAAAATTCTTTACACCTGAAGATCCTAGAGAGTTTATGCTTATAAGGAATTCATTGAAATAAATATGAAGGGTATGTAAGAAAAGTGTATAGCCACTTACATCAACCACCATTTTATCGATTTCACAAATGTCAATATGTTCAACAGAAGATTGGTGCATGACATTTCCCACAAAACTCCATCATCTCCCCCTCCAATGACTAACACCTTCAGAAGACCAATATAAAGAAATTCACCTCCTTAAATGTTTTAACTTATAATGAAAAGGCAGACAGTTATGTTCATAACAAGCATTATTGCCATAATGATCAACATATTAAAAAACATATCACCACTTATATTAATTAATATTTTTCGATTCATGCCGTTGTGTATTATCCTTTGTATATATCAATAAGTTTTATTAACACTTCGAACATGATGTCCCACCAACATCTACATCAATCAAATTCTAAAGACAATAAAGAAATTCAAACAAGAATCCCAAATTATGTCGATACCTAATTAATTGTTTTGATGATATAGTAGATTAAATAGTCCTAAATATTATGCAGTTACAGATACAAAAAAAGCATGCAAAAAACTAATATCCAAAATATGCAATCATTTTTTTCGATAAATTAAGTCTTAAAATTTCAAAGATATTATGGACAAATCGCAGTGTTATTTTATATTATATCTTATAAATCTATTGTTTAAACTTTTATATTGAAAATTAGAATTCATGTATTGGCTAATACATATATCAAATATCATAACAATGTTTGAATTAATGAATTATATACAACACTTAATAAAAACACAGTTCAATCATCACAAAACTGCACAATCTTCGAGTATCATCTAGATTTTGATAACGGTATTAAAAAAATTAACACTAACATTAAGTAATATACGTTTTTGGTTCATGTTGTTGTGTAATTATCGTTTGTAAATGTATCAATCATGTTTGTTAACATTTCCATCGTCATGCTCTACAAATATATACACCAATCAAAATCTATAGGCAATCAAGAAATTCAAACATAAGTTAGTTTTAAAGATTCTCAAATTATGTTCATACCTCAATAATTAATTTTAAAATCATGTTATAAATGCAGATACAGATAGGAAAAACAATCATGCAAAAAACTCCAATGCAATCATTATCTCCAACAAATTTTAAAATTTCAATGATATTATAAATAAATGACATTGTTAATTCACATTACATCTTATAAATCTATTTTTTAAACTTTTACATTAAAAAGTTAGAATTCGTGTGTTTGTATAGAACGATATATATATATATATATCAAATATCATAAACAATGTGAATTAATGAATTATGTATAACGTTTAAAAAAATTATTACAAAACCGCGCAACGCGCGGGTATCATCTAGTATAATTAAAAAACCAGAAATGTAACTATCATACAGTGTACTGTATTACAAAATAATTCTCACCTAATAAAAATAAATAAATACGTAACAACCGAATTTTTATTTCATGAAGGAATTAATATGGTACGCTAATATGCATCTATTAATATAATTGTTTCATATTATTTACAAGATACAAAAAGGATATCTTTGACCATGAAATCAATTGCGAATTTCGGACATGTATCCATCTACATTGCTCATAATAACATATTTTATGAATAACATTGTTCTTCATATTCATCCATTTTTATGTGATGAATTTTTTTCAATATGTTTTAAAATTTTTCATTTAACCAATGATTACATTTATATACATTCTCAAAATTACAATGTTGTACATTTCCGCGCACCGCACGGTTATTTACCTAATCTATATATATAAAAATTCGGAGGATATTTTGCTTTATCTTTGTATTGTCACGTAAGGAATCCAAACTTTAAAAAACAATGCAGGGGAAAATTTTATTATTCTTTGATTATCCACTGTTTCATTGCAATTACATTCGTAAAATGTAATAAAGTTATTCATCAATGCCCAAAAAATTTACATTCATTTATTCCAGGAGCATAACCTAAACAATCTGTTTCATCCTTTCATCTTGCTCATGCTATGAAAAAAAGATTCATCCTTTTGTCGTTTAACCCTTTCATCTTACTCTTGCCATGAACAAAATATTTATCATTTTAACATTACTTTGCAATTACATACCATTCAACAATATCATTCAACACTCCATTTATTCTGCATTAAAAATCTTATTATTCTGCAGCTTTACACTTACAAAAGAATAACATTAGTAATCGGTATACCATTAACAATACCATTAAACTCTCCATTTACTCTGGATTTTACATATGTATTTATCTCTGTCCTATTATGCACTACTTAAATACAGCCCATGGCACATCTAAAAAAAACATCCTCAAATCAAATTAAGAAGAAGCCTAACCAGTTTCCACAACAACCAATATAAAAATATGTGATTTCGTTATGGATCCATTGCAGCTTTCCAATACAAACATATCACACAACACATTACGTTTGATGCCCTCAATGTTGGTTGGTGTCTCCAGTGAGTTGTCGTTAGGGTATTCCGTGTTTGGAAAGCCCTTAACGTCAAACAATGACCAGCTAATATGGACTGATTTTCTACTTATTGATGTTTATTTTTCCTTTATAGCTCATATATTTATCATCTTCTAAATTTTCAAATTCAAATTCTAATTTCAATTTGGCTTTAAATGTTTCTACTGTCATCTATGCTTTAGGGAACTGTCAATTGCATATTGTTTAGTCATTTCAACTGGTTTTTATAGGAAATGACTATTGTTCAGCCGAAGTTTTTTATATTGTTAAGAGCTATGATAACTTCAAACTTACCGATCATCAGTTGCATTGTGTTTTACAATATCAACAAAATTAAAGGCAGTTTGTGACAGTTCTATAACAATTGCAAAAAATCATTTTGATTCAATTCCTATTATGAACTATGATCACTGACAAATAAAAATCTCTCTCCCAGGTTAACAAATCTTAGTTTTTATAATTTTACATGCATTTTGTTATTAAAATTAATTTTGCACCTAATATGGCATTTCATAGATGCTATTGATCGTGTAAATTCAATCAATGATCTGCAAACTGAGATGTATCAACTAGTAAATGTTTAATTTTACGACTGCAACTGTCAGGATAAGCTATTCAACTAACCATTAAAAACTATCTTCCTATTATAATATATCTATTTTACATAGTTTTTATTATGATATATCTACAAAGTTTTATTAATTATACAAGGATAATAGATGCCAACATCACAATCTCGGACCAAAAAGCTATGGAGTTATGCGCAAAATTAGAGACTTTTGGTTCACATCCATATTTGATTTTAGTTACAAGCCTGAATCCAAACATTATTGCATCTTCCTATATGATATATTGTTATCATTTGTCCATTCTGCTAAACTTTTTTCCTACAACAATCTTGTCACTTTTATTTCTCTATACTAATTTCAAACTCTTTTATTTTCAGGTTACCTCTGTCTGAATACTAAACTTGCAACTTGTTTTGATTTTAATGGAAATGCTGATGACGTTGTTCATTTCATTCAGTGGTAAACTCAATACAAGAAAAAAAAGCATTTCCAATGGTTAGAATCCGTCCGAAAATAAGCATTCGTAAATCATATCCTTCTGTAATTTATCTGCCCTGTAATAATAAATATATAATTTAATTATTAATTAGTTTAACTTCCACAAAATAATAACTTCCCATTTTTAATTGTGTTTATAAATAATTTATTTTTTAAAAATCTATTTAATTGTTATAAAATATTTAAAATATTACTTTAAAATTATTTAATCTTATCATTTTCTCTTAAAAAATTTAAACCTTAAAAAATTCCATGAATAAAAATAACTTTCCAGTTTTAGTTTAAAAAATTAATTTTTTCTCAAAATTCAATAACTCATATTTATTGATTCCTTTATATATCTTCATATATTCATAAATTTATTTAAACTAGAGAAAACAAATATACGGTGTTCTACAAACAAAATTTCGGTATTAAACCAAAGAAAATAAATTCACCACTAAACTCTTAAAATTAAAATTTTCTGTAAGCATTTAAATAATTATTAATTCTATTTATTTCTTTCATTTATATTTTTTAACTAATTGTTATTTTTATTTTAGAAATCAAGCAATGATTCTTATGGATGAAAATGTAATATAAATTGTATACAGATTCTTAATTTGGTCTTTTAAATATTGAAGTTTTTCCTTAATTATACTAATATTTTTTTCATGATGTTTCAAAATTTAAGCATCTAATTAATAAAAAAGAATGTTGCAGTATTTTTAATTTTAATTTGGTTCTTAACCGTGGTTTATATAAGTCATCAGACCAACTATTTAAGATTAATTTTTATTTTACAATATTTGTTAAACCTTCTGGATTTTGTTTCTCTTGTTAAGTCTTTTTTACTTTATTTTTGAAATGAATTAAATGATTAATCATTTTATATTTAGATACAACAAATATCATTTATATTTTATTTAAATGAATTAAATGATTAATTATTTTATATTGGATACAACAAATATCATATTAAAACTTTTTATTTTATTTCTATTTTTAATTTTAAAATTTTTAAATAAAATATTAAAAATTAAAATGTTATTTTTCAAATTTTCTCTATCTATATATTACTAAAACATTTGTTATACAGTGGGTACACTTAGAAGAACTAATTAAAAAAATGAAACTTATTATTTGGGACGAAGTTCCAATGATACATAAACATTGTTTCGAAACTCTTGAAAAGTCTCTAAAAACATAATGAGATGTATTAATAATAATTTGCATAAAAAATATTTTGGTGGAAAAACTATTGTATTTGGTGGTGATTTCCGGTAAAATTTACCAGTTATTGCTAAAGGAAACATACATGATATTGTACAAGTGTCGATAAATTCCTCTTATATATGAAATCTTAAGCTAACAAAAAATATGAGGTTGTGCATAAATGCTAATGATGATATCAAAACTGCAGAAGCGTTTTCAAATTGGATTTTGAGATTAGGTGATGGATTATTATCAGAACCTAATGACAGTGAATGTTATATAGATATCCCTTCTGATTTATAGATTATGCAAAAGACTAACGCCATCCAGTGTCTCATACACCATGTAAATGATGACATAACAGAATATTATCAAAATATATCATTCTTCCAAGAAAGAGCAATATTGTGTCCAACGAACAAAATCATCGATGAAATTAACAATACTTTGTTAAATATAATGCATGGCGATTATGTAGAGTATCTAAGTGCTGATACGCTATGCCTTTGGAATGATATTGACAACAATAATGAATTATATTATACAACATTTCTTAATACAGTTAAATGCCCTGGAATTTCGAATCATATCTTACAACTGAAACTCGAAATTCATGTTATGTTAATGCGAACTATTGATCAAACACTTAGTTTATGTAACGGAACACGTCTATAAATAAATCAATTAGGAAGAAATATTATTGAAGGTAAAATAATTACCAGTAAAAATGCAGACGAAAAGGTATTTATTCCCATATTATCCTTAATACCGACGAACACTTCACTAACTATTCTATTTAAACGTAAACAATTTTCAATTATACCATGCTTTGCTATAAAAATCAACAAAATTCAAGGACAAAGCCTAAAAAAAGTTGGTATATATTTACCTCATCTCGTCTTTACTCATGGTCAATTATATTTCGCTCTATCAAGAGTGCAAAATAGAAACATATTGAAAATAATGATTCTTGATGAAGACAACAAACCAACCAACCAAGCAGTAAACGTTGTCTTTAAAGAAGTATTTCGTAATTTGTAATATTTAATCAAATATAATATACGACGTTTATTTAAATAAATAGTTAGATTTGTATTCCATAAAAGATAGAAGTGTTAGAAATTCTCTTTCACGTAGCGCATGTTTAATACTAGTAATTACTAAAACATTTGTTTTATAGTGGCTACATGGTGTGTTTGCCTGGAGGAAGGACGAAAAAAACCCTACGAGAAGTTAATATTATTGATAATGATTGGTCAGAATTGATGCAAATATTAGAGAGAATAGATTAATATATTAAATATGTAATTAAAGGTTACTAATTACGGTTAAGGATTTCAATTTAAAAACGTTTTTCAATACTAGTTACTATTTAAAAAAATAAATTAAATTTAAAAGTTGATTAGAAAAAAAGTTTAATAATTTTTTTATTATTTTATTTTATAAACACTTAATGAATTATTATTACTAATAATTTAAAATTTTGTAACTTAAAAATATATAAAACCCATTATATAACTTCTATTTTTTTGAAAAAAAAAATTAATTTTAATTACTAAAAACTAATATTAATAGAATTAACATTACGTTTTTAGAAAAGAATTAAAAAATTACCACGATGCGATGACTATTTGTAGATGCTATGGTAACCTAGACCTATTTGTGACATTGCTAATCTAAAGTGGAAAGAGATCTTGAATCATCTTGAGATGCAAGTGATCGACTTGATATATATTTCTGAATGTTTAAGATCAAATTATATGTTTTTTTGGAAGAAATCAATGCTGATGCTTTCTTCCCTAAACCTATATCAGGTACAAATTTGGTAAATATTTCCAATTTTTTTATTTCATTTACTAATACGAAAGAAAAATACCAAAATTTTAGCATACACTTTTTTCGCCAGTTATATACACTATAGAATTCCAGGAACGAGGACTACCACATGCTCATATTTTGATTTACCTATAACCCATGTTAAAGAAATCCTTCACCCGAAGAAATTGATAAGTTTATTCAAGTAGAGTTGTCTGATAAAGAACTTGAAGTTGAAGGATTAAACCTGGTTGCACAACATATGATCATGGTCCATGTGGTTTAGATAGACAACGCTCACCATGTATAGAAAATGGTATCAGGTTTTAAGAGAACGTTAGACGCTAGGCGGGTGGACACCTAAATTCTAGAGCGCCTAGGTGATGTCTAGACGGGCTATGTGTATATATATATATATATAATAGTTAGATTTATATAATTGTAATATAAATGCTTATTTGAAATATTTTATAAGTACTTAATTTTGAAAAACACATACAAATAAGTAAAATCTAATACTTATAAATAACACTTATAAGTAGTAAGTTCAAAATATCAAACTCATGATGACAAATGACATAAAAATTACCGAGAGCAGGCGTGGAGCAAGAACGAAAGCATGTGACATATAATAGACGAAGTCGAGGGTAAAGATAAGAGATGAAGTTGAGGGCGAAGGCGAGGACGAAGATGAGAGGCAAAGCCGAGAGTTAAAGCCAAGGATGATGGTGAGAGACGAGGACGAAGATGAGAGATGAAGGCGATCACGAAAGACTAGGGCAAGGATAATAGAAGATGGACATGATGAAGTTAACTGTTGGTTATTTTTCTTTAAGCACCAAAACGATGTCGTTTTGGCGTCGACTTTTTTTTTAAAGACCACCTAGGGGTTATTCGGGGCATCCGGACGGTGTTCAGCGCCTATGCGGATGCCTAGACTACTTTTTAGAACAATATGTATTGTACAAATGTAGGGAATATAATTTGAAGTTTGCAATGAAGGAAGATATTAAATTGGACAACCGCTCGTTGTTCTCCATTTCAACATCGAATGAAGCAGCATGTCAAATGCAATCAAGTATCTTTTCAAATAAATCATGAAAAGAATGAACAAAGTATCTTTATTGGTCTAGAGAGGGACCAATGTTGACAACAATTTAAGGTTTGAGAATGTCTCAATTATAGAGATAAATGAAATAACGAATTACCTCGAATGTCGATATCTATCATCATGCAAAATAGTTTGGTGTATTTTATCATTCCATATATATCACGAAAAGCCCCACATTATGAGATTATCGTTGCATTTGGAAAATCAATAGAGCTTAAAATTTGAAGACTCAACAAATCTAGATAGTGTAATCGCAAGACTAGGAGTTGAAGCAACAATGTTTACAGAATAGATGAAGATGAACAGAATATCAAATGATGCAAGAGGATTGACATACGTTGAGTTCCTAACGATGTTTGTGTGGGATACTTCAGAAAAAGTTTTGGTCTTGTAGTAAAAAATAATTATCACTTGGTAGAATTATCAACATTCATCAATATCCAGAGAATTGTACTATATTAGGATGCTGCCTAACGTTGTAAAAGGGCCTACGAGTTATGATGATTTAAAGACGAATGATAATGTTAAGTATAGGAACTGTAAAAAAGCGTGCATTGCTAAGGGTTTGTTGGATGGAGATAACAAGTCTTGACAAGCAATTAACGAGTCTACTAAATGGGCAATGTCAACACAATTGGCGTTTGGAACGATTATTGGAAATTTTTTGCAGATGACACACTAATTAGGGAAAAAGACAAGTTTAGACTCAACAATCTACATTTTTTGGAGAAACAAATTGAGCAATACACTTTTATAAGGATGGAAAAACTTCAGAGCAAAAACGATAAGTCGTTGTCCGACTATCTTGACATATCGGCACCGGATAAGAGCATTCTCGATGAAATCACTAATAACTTTTTAATGCAATAAATGCATTTTAATCAGGAATCAGAAAACAAAGAGTATAAAAAATTATTTGCATCCATTAATAAGTATGAATTAACTCTGATGTGGATGTGCCCCGGCTCGTAACACAATTCTCTTGTGAGGTGGAAGACCTTGATATTTTCCGTTTCATCTGAAGGAGTCAAGGCTGATCTTGGAAAGCTTAGTGCCATTGTGGGATGGAAACAGAGGATTTATGCATCGGGTATGGAATTAGTGGAGCTACAAGAAGGAAATTTTTTTTATGGATCAGGAGGGACGGGTAAAACATATTCACTACAAGAAATTCACGGATTAGGGACTGAAGATTCAGTCCCTAATCCGTCCGGAAACTCATTTAGGGACTCATTAGGGACTGAATCGATCCGTCCGCAAACGAGCGTCAGCAATCAGTTCCAGTCCGCAATCCGTCCGGAAATAGAAACGGTAAAAGTAGACCGCAAACTGTCCGTAATTTCGGACGAAATTGTTAGTCCGAAAACCGTCCGGAAATTTCCCGACGGCAATACTCCATCGAGAAACCTCTTTTTTTAAAAAAAATTCGGACTGATGGCTGCCGTCGGGAAATTTCCGGACGGAGGATTCTGTCGGGAAATTTCCGGACGGAGGTTGCCGTCGGGAAATTTCCGGACGGCAACCTTCCGTCCAGAAATTTTTTAAAAAAAAAAGAATTAAAACATAAAATTTTAAAAAAAACTGAAATTAAATAAAAAACATTCATATAATAATATTTAAATTATCCGTTTACAAATTAGTAGGTGATAATTGGGAATTATTATCGTCGTTAGCATCATTGTCTTCGGTCGTATCCCAATTGATAGAAGGCATGTGTGTCTTCATCATCCTTAGCCAGTGCTCACGTTCTCTTCTTGATTAATCTACTTCTCTTTGCAGAGCGCTGACATGTGAGTTGTTCAAGTTGAGCTTTCATCTCCGAGATTGTATTTTGTAATTCCTCATTCGCGACCTTTTCTTTACCTTTGGAGGAACTCGCACGTTTTGATGACATTCCTCCAAGACCAAATAGACGACCTTTGTACGGCTGATGCGTATCAGAGTTAAATATAACCTAATCTACCCGCAAGTGCACGGCACGTGTGTAGTATTTTAGGTGTCGATCCCACAGAGACTACGCAACACTACCTAAACCCGAACTACGAATCAAACTTGCTAACGAAAGAAGGTGAATAAGGAATGAAATACTGAAAGTAAACTACTTGGGTTCTAACGATGAGATAAACGTCCTAGGAAACCGGTTTCACCACAAGACGACCGAAACCAACCGGACGATCCGATATCTACCCTCTCTCAAGGCATAGACACGTGATCTAGACAAGCTGCCCCCTACTTTCGTGGCTGACACCATGAACTAAAACTAAACACTCTGTGATTCGCCCGTTCACCCTCAACCGTTGCTACCCTACTTTCGTGGCCTAACCTCGGTTGTTCTAAACCTGACCGTCTAGGACTAGAATTCTCCTTTCGGTCCTTCTCCTAACCCCTAACACATGCATCTACGTGATCAGCGCAAACACAAGTAAATTTAAGCACTCAGATAGAGAATAGATAAACTAAAACGGGAAGATGCATTCAAAATAGATCAAAAGCGGTCTCGGGATAGCCAAGGGCTAATCCCTTCTCCTAGAACAAACAAACTACTCGCTCATGCGTCTGTAAAGAAACATAAACATAGTAGAAAGTCTAAGGAACATAAAAACCAAACAAAACCGAAGTGGTGCTGCTTGATCTCCAATGCTCCTCGCTTATCTCCTCTGTAAGCTTGCTGTAATGACGTCTTTTTGCCTCCTTTTAAGCCTCCTAAGTCAGTCCAATTGTTGCCTAAATTGCCCCACGAGTTCCCTTATGTTTTAAGTTAAGTTTACTTAAGTTGCGAGAGGTTTCGGGCCGCTACCCGCGCGGGTAGCGGGTGTACCCGCTCGGGTGCGGCTAGGGCAGTTCGTGCGCGTCCTGTGGTGCTGGAATGGTGCCCGATCGGGCATGGCATGTGTGCCCGCTCGGGCACAAGGCAAAATGCTCGGGAATGCTTGCCCGAGTCGTGCTAAATGGTCCACACAATTGGCCGTAGGTTTTGCCCGATCGTGCAAAGGTTGTGCCCGACCGGGTGAGGCTTTTCCATGCTCAATCTCGTCCCGTTTGTCCCGTGATGATCCCCAAAGTTGCTCCTTAGCTCCGTGCATGTTCCTTTAGCTCCAAAATAGTCCAAATACGCGTAAAAACCTGTAAGAACATGAAAAGCACGAAAGCAAGTAAAACGGATACGGAATCATACGTAAAACATCACATATGTATCAAAAACGTCTCCTAAATCGTGCAAGAAATACGTATGAAAACGAGATGATCAAAATCCCCCAGACTTGAATGTTTGCTTGTCCCTAAGCAAACGTAAACGTGGAATACATGGGGTGTGAAAAATACGAGAATTCCCCTTCTCCTAGAAACACCGCTAAAGCGAACCTAACCGATCAACTAGCAAATCGAGAGCAAATTCGGCCTAATCGAGTTTTCAGCCTTAATCCTAGGTCCACCACGGTTACCCATAAGAAAGTAAATCAAAGGAGACTAGACACGCTACCGTAACTCCCTCCACCAGACAAGACTTCAGACTATGCTAAACCTAGGTCAACCGAGGATGCTTGTTTCTTTCTTTCCGAGCTTCTTTCTTTCTTCTTTTTTTTTTCTTTTTCTTTTTCTTCTTTTTCTTTTCATTTTGTGACTTTTTCTCTTTTTTTTCTTTTGCTTTCTTTTTATTTTTATTTGCCATTTTTTTTCTTTCTTTTCTTTTCTTCTTTTTCTTTGCATACACACTAGGCTTCTAGGACGTCGGATTTGAAGGGATCCAGCCTCTACTCAGACCCAGAATACCAATGACGGTATACTCATGCATCTCATGTGAGAGTGCAGCGGAGTAGGTGGCTTTTTGTGCCTTGCCCTTAGGACGTAGAAAGATGATCGCCAACCCACCACTTAGACCCGAGCCACCGAAGGAGTAACAAGGTCGATGCACTCATATCGATTTTTGATCATGCTTATTAGGCACTATTTCTATCGACAGCGGAGTGTTAGTGTGTGCTTTTCAATCTGCAAAACAAACTCGATTTTATATGATCCAATGATCCTCAATATGACAAAAGTAAAGTGTCGTCTACACAAAGTATAACCATCTGGGTAGAA
>CM071873.1:4314108-4331014 GCA_036759665.1 Gynandropsis gynandra
ATATCAATCTTTTGATACGGCAATAAACCCAATGATCTCATCATCTTCTTTGTTTCATAATATGACTCGACTGCATTATTATCTTCCGGGAAATAATCTTTTACTAATTGCGATATAGAATCCATGCTATTCTGAGAATGATTATTTTCTGTCTTCAAATTCATTAACCGTGCAGATAAAGACAACCGTGATAAACCACTTCTACAACCATCGTAGAGTGGATGTCTAGCATTTTCTAACATTTCAAAAAATATTTTTGCTTCTTCATTCGGATCTTCTTCAATATTTTCATATTCGTTTGTTTCAACGAACGCATTTTGCACCATTTCTACATAAGGGTTTTCTACATCTTGAAAAGTCTCAGACACTTCATGATTTATGATACCCCTACTAAAACTTTCCACAACACCCCTCGGTCGTGGTGCAAAATTCTCTCCATGAGATAACCAAATAAAATAATTTGGAGTAAACCCTCTTAAATAGAGATGATTCCAAACGGTTTTCTCATTAACGAATTTTTCATTTTTGCATTTTATACATGGACAAACCAATTTACCGTTTTCTCTATAAACTTGTTGATTTGTCGCCACCGTCATAAACTGTGTAAGGCCTTCTACAAACTCCTTCGATACACTTTGAGTTTCCGGATCAATTCTTCTATACATCCATTGTCTCGAAACGAAAATATTCGATCTCGACGACGATGCCATTACAATTAGAAACGATAACAAGATATAAAGAGAAATATATGAGATTTGTGTGTGAGAAACGGGTAGAAGAGAAGAGATTAAATAGAAAATTTTAAGATAGATTCGGGACGAATTGCGGACTGGAATGAATATTTCCCGACGAACCGTCCCTAACACGTCTGAAATTTGCGGACGGTTTGTTGACGGTAAGTCCCAAATTACGGACGGAAAACTGTAGTCTCTAAACCGTCCGCAATTCGCGGACGGATGACTTAGCAGTCCGCAATTTTCGGACCGAATAAATTTTAGTCCCGATTCCATCCCGAATTCTGGACGACTTAGGGACTGCGCAACGGTCCCTAAATTTAGGGACGGATTCGGGACGATTTTCTTAATCTGTCCTGAATTAGTCCCTAATCCGTCCCTAAATTTAGGGACGGATTAGTCAGTCCGCAAATTCAGTCCCGAAATCCGAATTTTCTTGTAGTGATTTGTATAGGACAATTATTGCGAAGATAAGATTGGAAAGGGGGAGTTGTAATATCGGTTGCATATTTTGGCATAGCAACACAACTTCTTCCCGGAGTAGAATTACGCATTCTCGCTTCAAGATTTCCTTAAATGTACATCAAGGGTGAACATGTGACATCAAACCAGGAAGCATGAAGCATATTTACTTTTAAAAAACAGATTTTATTATATGGGATGAAACACAATTTCGCACATCGCACACATTTGAAGTCTTGGATCGAATATTGAATGATATTATGTCTATGACTAATGAGGAAGCATTTGGAAGGCATTTTGGTGGTAAAACAGTTGACTTAGGTGGCGATTTCTAAAAACTCTTGTCGGTTACTCGAGGAAGACAAACTGACACTACATGAGCATCCATTAGTCGATCACACCTTTGGTAATCATGTCATGTCATCACATTAACACATGATATGTAGGGTTGATTTAGGTGCGGAAACGTGTTTTATCAACCCGATTATAGATCTAGACATGTTTAACGAATAGTTTTTCGGGGTTTCAACGATGAACAAATTAAGAAACGTTTTCGTAATATCTTTTCGTTGAACGTGCGATAGTCGGATGCAAGGCTTGATAATGCAAGCCCTCTACGCGTATCCACGCCGAGATCGGATCTGCTTTGGTGCAGAATTCGGGAAGAACGAAAAAACTGTTTTTCGTTCATCGTTTTCTTTTCTTTTTTACGGCTATTAGGGTTTGGATTTTGTGATTCTGAAATCTAATAACGAAAACTCGTTTTTCGTTTATTTATAATTATTAACTTTTAATAATTACGACTTAAACCCAAACTATTGAAAATATTACATAAATGGCATAATACTTTCATGAGATGTGTCTACGCCCGCAGGAAACTGGTTTGGAGAACTGGTTATTAGATGTACTAATGGAAGATGACACTAAATGAATATGAGATATGATAAGTACACTCATGTTGACAAAATTCTTCATTAACAAGAAATTAATGATTTCAAACACAACCGATCCCCTGCAAGCACTAGCGAATGCAACATATCCACAATTTATTGAATCTTTTCAGAATCATAAATATCTTGTAGAAAGGATAATTTTAAATCTAATAAATGAGAATGTGATGAAATTAATGACTTTCTATTGTCACAACTCCCTAATAATGTTACAGAGTACTTAAGCTCAGATCTAATAAAAAATGATAGTGCTCCTACTACATATTGGCACTCCTTCTACCAAGTCGAGTATCTATACTCTCTTGAGTTTCTTGGTTTTCCAAAACATTTCATTTTTATGAAGGTTACCTCATTAATTATGTTAAGAAATATCAATCAAAATGAAGGTCTTTGTAATGGAACATGATTAGTTGTCACTCATCTACATCAAAAGCATTAGAAGAAGAGGTTACCACAGGCACCCATGTTATCAACAAGGTGTTTATACCAAATATTATTTACTTCCAATGAATCAGGTGTTCCATTTACTCTGTGAAGGAGGCGATTTCCAATGAGATTACGCCATGCAATGACGATTAATAAAAGGTAAGGGATAAGTTTGATACATATTGGATTATACCTTCCAAAACATGTATATTCAACCACTAGCAGTTATATGTGGCGTTTTCAAAGAGTGATTTCATCTAATGGACTCAGGATCTTGGATCTAAATGAAAAGGTACAACACACTCGTCCATAACAAATGTTTTTTATAAAGGAATATTTAATGGTCTACCAAACTCACTAGACAACGATGAGAATATGTAACTAATTATAAAATATTTAACATTCTTATCATATACCCATGCTTAATTTATTAACCTCTGATAAATTTTGTAGTTTGTAGTTTCATTAACATCAGCATTCTCAGATATTTTTACGAAGGATCGAATCAAATGCGTCATCAACATAAATCCTACATACATTAAAGGTAATTGATATTTCAATTTAAATACTATGCATTTTATGTTGTTACTCAATCTATCTCACTTAAAACAATCATTGAGATTATTCAATTACAAACTCATTTTGAAAGACCTTTCTTTTTTTAAGCTTATTCAAGTTGTAGAAGATACAAAACAGAACTAAGGTTATTCTAGTCTAAAATATTAACAATCATTTTTTTCTACATTTTAATTGATATGCATTAGACTTTTTTATTTTTTTATTTTCACACATTATAAAAGACTTATTTTAAGAGGATATATCTAAGTTTAAACTATAAAAGAATTTTAACTAAAATATATCATAGTATTCGTCACATATTTTTTTTATCTTTAGGATAACAAATTAATTGTATTCTATGAAATGCGCGGATCTTTTTCTAGTCAAAAAATAAAACGTACATGTTTAGTGAAAAAATAAAAAATGATAAATTAATTTACAATTTTAAGTTCGATATATATATATATATATATCAATGTTCAAGAAAGCGCTAGGTGTTAATCCGATATTGTATAACGTTTAATGCCTAGAACGTCTACAGAAACTACGCTTTCATATATACAAATAGATATATATATATATATATATAATTAGAAAATTATAATCCAAATACTGATAAATATACATTAAATATCAAGAATAAGAAAACAAAGGAAATAACATAAATAAATTTTCTAACTATCTAATTTTATTTTTTCGTACCTTTATTAAAATATTGTTCATTAATTTAAATTCAACGCTAATTTATTCATTTAATCATTAATATATGCAAAAAATAAATTATTTATCGTTTTATACAAAAATTACATGTGATTTATATAAAAAATAATATTAGTTCAATTCTTAATTTCTACATGTTCAAATTTTCATTTTGAAAAAATATTCATATTAACTAGATCTCATAAAAACCATAATAAACTATAATATCCATTAAATTTAATATTTTTTTTTTGAATGACCAAAAATATTTTGATGATTTTTTTTTTAAATCACACCGTCTGGACGAATACTCAACCCTTCTAGACATAGCATGTGTCGACAATTTTTCTAACCCTGTCTAGACGAACATTCCACCTAGAAACCCGATATAAAATACACTTGAACTGCTATTAGGACTTCAATCCTACAAGTCTCAACTTCAAACTATCCGTAAAATATTGATAACTACATATTGTCCTTGTCTTTTAATCGACAATTTTATCTCTCCTCCGAAGCACATCGATTTTCCTCTCTTCTATGGCACGAAAATTAATGTTCTCCTACACTACATCAGATTTGGCGCGAGTAGCTTGAAATTGGCATCAAAATTGCCGCACGTAGCTTGAAATCGGTATCAGATTCACCGCGAATAGGTTGAAATCATTTTTTTTCAACAAAGAATCTTGCAATTAAGCACGTTTTAAAGAAAAACCAGGTATATATAGTGAGTTTTTCGTGTTTTTCGTATTTCTTTTTTGAATTTGATAACCCAAGTGAATAGTTAGTAATATGTATATATTTGATTCTCCTTTTTTTAAAATGATTCTTATATTGATGTAGTTAAAATGATTCATACTTATTGAAATGTCAAATGATCTCAATGAGTGACAGTCTCTTCGAGTTGCACAATCGTACTAGGTCACAGAGTCATATTGAAACACAATGGGTCATAGAGTCTCATCAAGGCACACGGTCGCATTGGGTCACATATTTTCATCGACTCACACGGTCGCACTGGGTCACAAAGTCTCATTAAGTCGTACGGTCGCACTGGGTCATAGTGTCTCATCGCATCATACGGTCGCACTGGGTCACAGAGTCATATTGAAACTCATGGTCGCACTGGGTCATAGAGTCTCATCGAGTTGCACAGTCGCACTCGGTCACAGAGTCTCATCGAGAAACACATAGCCGCAGTGGGACATAAAGTCTTATTGAGTCGCACGGTCACACTAGGTCATAGGGTTTCATCGAGTCACACGATTGCACTGAATCACAGAGTCTCATCGAGTCACATGGTCGCATTGGATCATAGATTCATTTTTAATTTGAAACACATGGTCGCAGTGGGTCACAAAATTTACCCTCTTTTATGTTTTTGTTACAGGTTAATGGATTCAGTGGATGAGAAAATCACATTGATTTATTTTTTTATACGATGAAAAATGGGAAAAATATAAATGGAGAATTTGAATGGGTTGGTAGAGTTCAGCAAAACTAGAGAGTATTTTTCTATTGTAAATGTATTATTTTGATTTGGCGTTGTATGTATGCGACCAAGTGACCCATGCGACCCTCTATTGGAATAAATTAGGTTGACACTGTAACTACATTATTTGGATTGGTTTATGTACTTTCATCCTTATAAATCCATAATTTCGACGAGCTTCCACCAAACTTTTCATCAAAATTCCAAAAAAAAAATAATTGTGTGGTCAAAATTGGTCACAAAATTTATCTTCCGTCTATTCGATGTCAGGGTCATTTCTTTTCGAATCTAACCTTTCACATTTTCTGAACAACGACACACTCTCTCTTTTCATTATCTTCCACCTTTCATTCATTATAACACTCATAATCTCCCGACTTCATCTCCGACTAACAAAATATCTTTGAAAAATTATCTATCGAAAATGCCAAATTTCTCTCATTTCGTCCAACTCATTCTTCCGAGCAATCTGGAGCACTACCTTGTAATCTCCTTCATATGTCTCTCTCTATAAGTTACAGGAAAAGAATGTAGAGATATGGTTTTGTTTTTGCTTTTTTGTTACAGGACATTCCGAGGAAGTTCTTCGATGAGCATATTGAAGGGAAAACGAGGAATAATAACATGGTAATGCTTAGATGGGATGTGTCTTACAAAACATGGGAAGTCAATTTGGATGGCTCTAGATTCACTGTTGGATGGAAGGATTTATCCAATGACCATGATTTTCATATTGGAGATTTCGTAGTTTTCCATCACAAAGGTGACATGGGTTTTCATGTCACCGATTTCGGAGACGATATGTGTAATCTGCAGTATGCATCACCATCATCAAATGCAGAAGTAGGGTCATATTATTTTGCTCAGACTTTTTTCACGACAATGGCCACGCATTCAAATATGGTTGTAAATGCATTGGTAAGTGACCTCAATCTGATTCATCATATATCACTCTGGTTATTTATTCGATTTTTAATCATTTCTACTGATGTAACTTAGGTGATGGTGCAGACCCTTCTGATAGGGTTTGCGAGGTCCAACGATATTATCAGTAGACGGTGTAAGATAATGTTGATAAACGGTCAAAGAAGGGTGTGGTCGGTAGATTTGAGGCGCGTGAGTAGTGGTGGAGCTAGCATCAGAGGGGGTTGGAGAAATTTTTGTCATGAAAATGGACAAAACGAGGGATGTTCCCTCACATTTGAACTGGTCTCCAATGGAGCAACACATGTACTTCGGTATGTCCACCCAGCAGGGTCTAACAACAACATTGTTTGATTTCAGTAATTATTGTTCGGGGTTCATCCCCATGAACTTGAACTTGATGTTTTTATTTTGATTGTGGATTTACTATTATTGCGGATTTACTATTATTATTATCGGTATTTCATTCTGTTGTGACCCTTGCCATCCTATCAACATATGCGACCCCTGACCCTTTCAACATACACGCCAGCATACGCGACCATTGTGACCATGCGACCCAACATACGCCAACATACGCGACCCATGCAACCCCTACGACCCATTTTACCCCTTGCGACCCCTGCATCCATTTGATCCATGCGACCCATTTGACTCGTGCGACCCATGCGATCCTTGCCACCTTTTCAACATATGCGACCCAACATATGCAAACCTATGCGACCCTTGTGACCCCGGGGGCTATTTGACCCCTGTGACCCCTGTGATCCTTGCCACCCTTTCGACATACGCGACCCATTTGACCCCGTGACCCCTTGTGACTCATGCGAGTCAAGTTCAAACAAATATGAATCAAGTTAAAAAATATCAATAAAATTTAAAAAATATCAAGTTATTTACATATAATATGAATCAAGTTCAAGGATGAGATGATGAGATGTCATTAGTCTTGGGGTACATGGATAATTATTCCATTCACAAATATATCAGCATCAATCTTCTCACACATGGAAGCAACCTTCTCGTCGCAAATTTCGGGGAACTTCTCCTCATATCTCGATACAAGGGCTTCTAATTATTTGAAAGCGAAAACACCACAGTCATTCGAGGTTTCGTTTTGTGATAGACCTTCATAATACTTGTACTGTCAATTATCTTCTCCAAAATTCAATGAATGAAACTCTCCGAGTTAGAACATTTTAGGCAAAGCTATTCTTATAATCTCCATCACCGGATTGATATGAGTCTCCTTCAACCTTCTCTAGCAGTCGTATACCAAGATACATCAGGTTTTAAAATCCAATTTCATGTTTATCTAATGACAAGGCATATATCAATTTTCTAGTGATAGAATGTTTACAATTGAGAGCACGCCATCGTACTCCTCCACTGTTTTCGAACTATATCTGAATGGATAGATGCCTACCAAATAATCAATAAGAGTGTCCGGCGATTCTTCAATGTCCTCGTACATCCACATTGTGAGCATCTGCATGAAAGCAATATCACAAACGTAATAATTCTCATATCGTTCTAGAAATCTCTGGATGTGTTTATATAGCTCGAACAACGCCTCATCTAATTGCTGCAAAACAATTAATACACATGAATACATATGACCCAAAATAACTTTTGTGACCTTTGTGACTTTCGTAACAAAGAGTTAAAAAACTTACATCATCTTCAATATATATGTCATCCTTTAATATGATCTCTCAAAACTCAGGCCCCGAGGATAATCTATTCAGATTTTCACCAACGCTCTTGGCAAAGTTTATCATAAATCTATATAGATGAGTCAACCGTGCACCACTAGCATCAATGAACGAACACTCTTGGGTTATCTTGCCATCTTCCAATCTCTTGGGCTTCCACACAAAATGTCGATTAGGTTCTTCAACCACATTTTCTGAGGGTTCTTGAACCACCTCTTCTGTGGGTTCTTGAACCATATCTTCTATGGGTTCGTGTGCAACAACAGCTTTCCCTCGCCCTCGCCCTCTCCCCCACCCTCGCCCTCTCCCCCTTATTTCTGTTGCCCTTGTTATTGGTCCACCTTGTGGGTTTTGTTCCACAACTGTTTTTGCTTCCTTCCTCCCGTTGCCCTTATTGTTGGTCCACCTCGTGGGTTTATTCCCCAACTGTTTTGCTCTTTTTGCTGGTGGCTCAGGAGATGGAGGTTCAAAATATGGCTCTTGTCTTGCCTTTCGTGGTCTTAACTTTCGTTTAATTACTGTTGGACTATCATACCCATCCAATGAAGCTCCAGCATCTGCATAAAAATTACTTCATTCATTGGATTCATCCTTTGTGACCCATGGGATATATGCGACCCAGACGATCCTTGAAAATATGCCACCCATGAGACATATGTGATCCTTGCAAACCATGCGACCTTTGTGATCCATGCGACTCATGCGACCTTTTGTGATCCATGCGACCTTGATGACTCAAATGACCCATGCGACTCATGTGACCTTTTGTGATCCATGCGACCCATGTGACCTTTGTGACTCAATATTACTTACTTGGTGGATCTTTTACCTCTTTCAGTGGAACTTCTTGAGTTTCCTCAGCACCAATATCAGCGGTGACCTCTTCGACAAGACCCACTGGAATATCCTCGGCAAGAACCTCCTCAAGAACACCAACAACAGCATCTGTATAAAATTTATTTCATTCATTAGACTCATCCTTCGTGATATTGATGTGACCCATGCGACATCTGCTACATATACGACCTATAGGACATATGTGACTTGCGACATATGCGACCTAAGTGACCCATGCGAGTTTTGTGACTCATGTGACCCATGCGACCCATATGACCTTTTGACTCAAATGAACTTTGTAACTCAATATTATTTACTTGGTTGAACTTCGAGAAGAGCGATCACTGGAGGAACCTCTTCATAAATGTATTCAATTAGAGGAATGTTGGCGGCAGATGTAATATTTTCAATTAATATTGAAATGTTTACTACATCCTCTTTTAATCCATCTCGAGAGTCATTTTTCAGCCTCTGACTCCATCGGCTCTTCGCTAGGCTCTTCTCTTGACACTAGATATAGACATCGAAGGAATTCAAAATCATCATCTCTGAGAGTGCCAGAAGATTGGTGTTAGGTGCTCGCATCTTTCTCGACAAACTTTGATTTTGTCTTGTCAGCACCTTTGGAATTTGTCGCCTTTGATTTTGGATTAGGCAAATGAAACTCGACATCCCTTATAAGGTCTCTTACGCTGTTGATGATTCTTTTCTTCGACTTCTTTATTTCCTTTATTACTTTATGCTCCAGTGTCAGAGGGACTGCAACTTCTTCTCCTTCAGCTTTAGCTTCTTCAACACCTTCTCCTTCTTCATAAGCTTCAGCATCACCTACACATCCTTCCTCTTCATCAGCTTCAGATATGGGTGGAACATCTACAATTTCTATTGTTTTTTCATCCATGCTCTTCTTTCTCTTGGTTATCTTTCCTTTCCCCTTCTGTTTATCACCAAGAGTTACTTTTTGCGTCAGCAATTCTTGCTTATAGATGTCCTCCCAACAAACATCCTTTGGATTTCTATGTAGATATTCCATCCTATCTGAACATCGGGATCGTTGCATCCCTTGCAATCCTCCACATCAAAAAGTAAAGCTTCTTCATAGTGTTCACACGAAGAATACTTCAAATATCCTACAAAAACAACAAATAACCATTAAGACCCTTTGTGACCCTTGCGACCCTTGTGTAATTGTTACCCTATAATCTCCGATTTGCCTCATCACGTCTACATACTTCGGGTTAAAATTGAATTTAACCCTCTTCTTGCATATCCTTGGACATGATGAATCGACATCCATAACATCAACATACCATCTGTTTCCGTCCAAACTAAGGATGGTTTCGAATGGAAGTAACTGAAATATTAAAAAAATGATAAGAATACAATAAGTATGAAAACATTCATGTTATTCGAAAAATATATACAATCTACCATTAGTGGGATCATGAAACCGTCACAATGTCATTTTGGTTTCGGTAAAGCCCCATGGAAAGCCTTCACAAAATTCCAAGTCATCAACCATGTCAATGAGATCATGGTTGATATAATTGTCTCATGAAGGCTTGTGATCCAGAACTTGCCACAACAATATCAAAGTTGTCAAACCTCGTCCGGTCGGCGGAATTCTTCGCTTTCACAAGCTTTTCACTCACTTGTACAATGATCATCTTTCCACGGCCGAAATTCTTCAACCTGAATGTATCACCCATTTTGGACTCTCATCCTCTAGGATAGGGTCCACAGTTCAATCCGGTAATTAGTACATGCTCCACTATAGAGTACCAAATGGAAACACTGTTTACGATGAACCACAATTCATTTTTGTTCGTACAATCACGGAATGATTTGATAGGACAGACATTTGAACCTTCGTCAATATGGACTCACATTGAAAATGTAATAAATGCCTAAAATGTGACTCCTTGTTGAAGTAATGCAACTCATATTCATCTAAGATTCCTCTCAACTTTTTATTATCTCGTGAGGATAACACTTGGTGGTGATCTTTGGCATTCTGTTCATGTGCTTGAATTCATAAAGAAACTTCGGCTTTGGCGGCACCTACAAAATGACCAATTAAGAACACATTAGACTTCTACCCACTCAAGCGACTCTTGCCACTCAAGCGACCCTTGCGATTGAATCGACCATGCGGCTCAACCGACCCATGCGGCTCAACCGACCCATGCGGCTCAAACTAACCCATGCGACTCAAGCGCCCACAACTCAACGACCCTTGCGACCCAATGAGTCTCTTGAGTCGAAGAGGGTCATGAGTCTCAAGCGACTCGATGAGACTCAAGCGACTCATTAAGACACACCCATTTGAATTCAACAAACAATTTCGCTCTCAACAGCCTGATCTATAATGTATTTCATCGACAACGTAAAACCCTATAAATCGAGCTACTTACAGACACTATTGAAGATTGACTTGTGCTCTCTTCTTCACTGCTGATCCTTGTCATTTCTTTCTCACTTCAAAATTTTTTTAAACTCAACTTCGAAATTTCCTTCTTGCTTACTTTGAATTCGATCTTTACTCTCAACTTTGAAATAATCTCTTGTTCCTTGCTCTTAACTTTGAAACATTTTAATTTTGAAAAATTGTCAAAACGTGTGTATTTTCACTTGCGAAAATTAAGAGCGAATTTGTTTCTCTATATCTTTTTTCTATTTAATAATTATGTTTACGAAAAAGATCGATTTCTTCAACAATATATATATATATATATATATATATATATGTAGTTACTTGTTTTTCCAAAAAAAAATCATTATATGCCCTGAGAAACATTTGTGGCTTTTGGCAGAGATGGTACAAAAAATCAAAACCCAAAAATGGACATAGATAGGTTTCTAAGGAGAAAAGACATATGTAATGTATTATTACTTTTAATAATCAAAGCCCTAATTGATGACCAATTTTAACTTAACCATCGTAACGTTCCCAAGATTCCATCTCTTCTCTTCATAACTGTAGAACAGAAACAAACTCATTAATCTCCCTACCACCTTCCTTTCCTCTATACTTTCTTGATCTCTTCACCTTGAATCTTGGAACGCTCACTGAAGAACGCCGGGAGGAAGTTTCCGGCGAAACAAGCCGGAAAAATATAAGGGTCTAACTTTCTCTATGTGTTTTTGTCTATCCCTCTCACTCGCCGGAGTTCTGCAAAGCCCGTTTGAGCTCTGAAGCCATGACGTGCAGAAGAACCGGTTTTTGGATCAAACCGTTCATGCCCATCTGCAAACATCTCTCCCTCACATGATCTTCCGTGCTCGCTGTCAAAGCTATGATCAATGGCCATCGGTGTCCGCAGAACTTCCTTATCTTCATTGCAACCTCAAACCCGTCCATTTCGGGCATCTGAAGGTCTAAGATTACCACTCTGTAAGACATTTCTACATTACTCAGCGCGCTTAAACACTCAAACCCTGACGAAACAGCAGTCACTTCACATCCGAGTTTCTCAAGGAGCCGCTTGGTCACGGTTCTGTTCACGTCATCATCGTCAGCAAGTGTGATACGTAGTCCGCGGAGATGGGAGTTAGAGTTTGAGTGTTGTTCGGGAGAATTCCCGTGGGGTCCTCCTAAAATGGCTCTTCTAAAGGACGGTCGCGTTTGAAACCTCAGGGTCAGTGTCATGCTCTGCTGCTGTCCTTGCGATTTAGGGGATATCCATATGTTACCTTGCATCATCTGCAGTAAAAAAAAAAGATAACAAACAGTAAAAAGATTAAAACAAGGATGAAAATTTATCTGCAGTAATAATTTGTGTGATTCATTTAAGCATCTAATCTAAAGATGATCCAATGAACTCACTTGCGCAAGTTTTCTACACATGCCTAAGCTCAAGCCCTCTTTGATACCGTTGCTATTGTATCTCCTGTTAGGGAAATGCCTCATAGCGATATATGAACTATCTGACGGCGGACTTTTATCGTTGATGTCCACTTCAAATTTCACGCCAATGCAGTCATCTGTTACATGAGATTTCCACATTCCTGTCTCTCTTTTGCTCTTGTCCTGACTACCACTACTCTCGGAAATAACCCGGAATGTTACGGTTTTGCCCCCATCATGCATATCCAAGACATAGCCAAGCATGTACAAGACGAGCTGGAACGTCCTCTTCTCATCGCCTACAACTAAATTCGGGAGATGGGTCTGAATATCCATCTCAAAACCATATCGTTTGTACACAGACAAACACTTTGCAATGCATGCAGCCTCTCTAATCAACGAATGCAGATGAAACCGCTTTATTTCCAAGGGAGATTTCCCATTATCTTTTGGTGAAATGTCAATCACGTCGTTTATAAGGGCTGAGAGAACTGTGCTCGTTTTCACCAATGCATCGACGATGATCCTCTGGTCCAAATTCATATTCTCCGACTGAAACATCGAAAGAAGACCCAAGATAGTGTGCATGGGTCTCCTCATCCCATGACTCATCACTTTCTGGCAAGTGTGTCTGGCTTGGCTAGCCATCATAGCATTCTGCTTAGCTCGTAGCAAGGCTCGGTTCTGAATACCAAGTTTCTCCCTTATTAACTGCGATTCTTCAAGAACTGAGGCGTGCGAGAGAGCAACAGCTACCTGATCAGCAACCACCTCCACTATTTCCAATTCTTTGTCGCTCCAAACCCGTGAATTTACATTTGGAAGTACCAAAACCATTATAGCATAAGATGTATCCACAAACTCGGGTGTGCCTCCTTTGAAATTTGAACCATGGAGCATCGGCATCCGAATAGCAGCCACTGGGCCGAACTCTTCAGAACCACCACTGCTCTCAACTGCAATCACAGAATCTTCCCTCAGGATTGTCACTACTTTAGTCTCACGTATCTGAAGCACATCGCGTTCATTAATAGAGATTGACCTGAAACTCCTCAATGGATTTGCTCTCAGCTCATGAGTAAGATGCATCTCAGTTCTGTTCTCATTTGGCATCCACACAGCCGAGTTCTGTAAGTCCAGAATCTTAGAGAGCTCAACGAGAGTAGTGCGCAATATTGTGTGCTTATCAAGCGACTTCCTGATTTCACGTGTAAGCATCCGTACGTGCATACTCATTTCCTTCTGCTTCTTCATCATACCCACCTCCTCGTTCAGTTCCAACACATTTTGCTTCAAGTAAAGCTCCCGAACCTTCCATTTTAACAGAAGTGGGATTAAAGTCAACAGCGTGATGGCAGTAGCACACGAGACAAGAGCCGTGAGAAACTTGGCGATCGTGAGCCATAGCATCAGCTGAAAGGAGTGTGGTCCATAATAAGTCCATGCATTCAGCAAATGAGTTAACCCGCAGAGCACGATGAATGCAATGAACTGAACAAGCACCCATTTGAATGGAACATTGGAGAAGCTGATGAAGTAGAGAAGCTCGAGGGGTATTGAGAAATAAGCGATTGCAATGAGGAAATCACTCACCCTCTGGCATTCCAGAATCGTGTGAACACTTAATAAGCCTTCGTCATCACAGTTACAGCTCACATATTCACTATCACCAGAAACTAAAGCAACGAGAGCAAACAATAGTAATCCAAAAGCCAAGGCTCTCAACATATTCATACCTAATCTATCACTTGCCCTAACGAACCCAATACCAAATATACCTCAGCGTAGACATTTAGATCCAGTAGACCAATCTATACAACTTCATCTTCGCAATTTCACATACCTAAGCTGCATTCACATACACGAACCTTCGATCAACACTTTGCAGAAAGAAGGAAACCAAGATCTCTAATCTCGGAGCTCTCAACAAGGAAACAAGCAAATCACGCGACTCCCCCAAGCCTTTTTCCGATAAAATAACCTGCCAAGGGCAAAACCCAGAAACGAAATCGGAGATTAAACGAACCACAAAGCACAATTTGTAAGTCTGGTTGGAAAATAAGGAAGACCCATCTCCATGAAAAAACGATTCGGATCAGGTGAACTGATCAATCTCAAATCTTTCACAGATAGCAAGAAGAAGAAGAAGAAGAAAAAGCGGATACAGAGGAGAGAAAAAAAAGGCCGACTTTGTATTGTTTAAGGTCGCTAGAAGATATTTTTCTGGGAAATTGCTTTCGAGTTGCGGATTTTTAGACTTTGGTCAGCATAGATTCAAAGTTTTTGGACATCAAGCTGAAGCTGTTTCCGGAATAAACAAACATTACATACACTTTCTATATTTATGTAATTACATAATATACTCCCAATTTGTGCCACAGCATAAACTTAAGTAAAGAAGAGACCGAATTAATAATCTGTCGGTATTGAAACCAATTTTAAGAAACACTTAAAATATTGATTAGTTTATAAAAATAAGGGTAAAAAGTCAATTCATAGTGTCTGTGTTTTACTATCAATTCTCCTTAACTATCTCATACAGTTAATTCTCTTTCATCTTACAAAATCTATCTGATTTATCTTCAATTATATCACTTCAGTCAATTCTCCTCTTTCTTATATAAAGAGTATAACTTTGTTAACCGATCCGATTTAACCGAATTTAATCTGATTTTTACCCGAAATTAAATCCAATTTAACCCGGTTTTAATCTGATTTTATCAAACCAAATTAAACCAAACCAAACCAAAAAATTTACCCCACCAAACCAACCCTAATTTTTTATTACTTTCATCCCCATCACAAAAAAATTACCGTGAAACCTTCCACCCACCGGGGTCATCTTCGCTCACCGGCGTCATCTTCGCTCACCGGCATCCGCTCGTGTTGCCGTGCTCGTGTCGCCGTGCCCTCTGTGTCCGCTCGTGGCCTCTGTGTCGCCGTGCTCTGTGTCGCAGCCCTCTGTGTCGTCGCCCTCTGTGTCGTCGTGCTCTGTGTCCGCTCGTGTCGCTGCTGTTCGTCGTGCCTCTGTGTCCGCTCGTGTCGCTGTTGTTCGCCGCGCCTCTCCTGCTCGTGCCTCTCCTGTTCGTCGTGCCTCTGTGTCCGCTCGTGTCGCTGTTGTTCGCCGCGCCTCTCCTGCTCGTGCCTCTCCTGTTCGTCGTGCCTCTGTGTCCGCTCGTGTCGCTGCTCCTGTTCGCCGTGCCTCTGCGTCCGCTCCGGCGTGTCGCTGCTCCTGTTCGCCGTGCCTCTGTGTCCGCTCGTGTCGCTGCTCATGTTCGTGCCTCTGTGTCCGCCTGTGCCCTCTGTGTCCGCGCGTGCCTCTGCTCCTGTTTGTGCCTCTCCTCCTCGTGCCTCTCTTGTTCCCCGTGCCTCTGTGTCCGCTCGTGCCTCTGCTCATGTTCTTCGTGCTTGTGCCGCTGCTCCTGCTCAGGCTTGCCCCTGGAACTCACGGCTTTAGTAGGGGCCTGGACGGTCTCAGTGAACTCGTCTCTCCGCCTATTCAAGTGGTACGTAAGTTGGGTTTACTGCCCTCTGCTCCTACTCGTGTCCTCTTCGCTCAGCTCGCCGTTCGTTTTCTGCTCGCCGTCTGTGCAGTTTCAGCCATGGATTGTGCTTTGTCCAGGTAATGTTTTATCTACTATTTAATTAGTGTGTTCGTGTTTAGTTTGTTAGGATCGTAAATTTTGTATTTGGAATAATGCAGTGTAGTGGTTGATGATCAAAATTATGCAGAAAGATATGAAAGGCTTTGTTGCAATTCGAATGAATCTTTCCGAGCTCAAATACAAGATTTGAGAAAATCCCTAAGCTAAATTTAAGTAGTGTGTGAGAGAGAGAGTAGAGAGAGAGATTGAACACAGTTATTTACGAGTTCGATTGAATCGTTGATTCGCCCGATTTTGTAAGTGCACTTAAAACCCCAGAGTCTTTTCTCTGCCAAGTACACTTAACCCAATAAGTGCACTTAAAACACCAGAGTCTGAGTCTTGCATCAAGTACACTTAATCTAGCCAAGAACTAGATTACATGACATCAAATCTTCACCTTAATCAAGTTCTATGCTGATGTTAACGATCTGAACTTCATCACTCTTTTCTTTCCATATTGCACAGACTATGATCTAGTCTTCTGCAATCCTCAGCAATTTTAATGCCGAGTTAAACTTGTTTACTGGAAGTGTCTTTGTGAAAGCATCTGCAGGATTGTCTTGAGTTCCAACTTTCAGAATCTTTACATCACCTTGAGATATAATATCTCTTATAAAA
>CM071873.1:4331984-4346231 GCA_036759665.1 Gynandropsis gynandra
TGTCACATTTCTTGTTGCTATTAACATATCATCTACATATATCAGTAGGTAGATATACGAATCATCTTGTAATTTCTTGAAGTAGACACATGCATCAAACTTACTCCTAGTGAAACCTTGATCTAACATGAACATATCAAATCGTTGATTCCACTGCCTAGGTGACTGTCTAAGACCATACAGTGATTTCTTAAGTAAGCAAACCTTGTCACCTGAGCCTTTCACCTCAAAACCTTCTGGTTGTTTCATCAGAATCTTTTCCTTGAGACTTCCATGAAGGAAAGCTGTCTTAACATCAAGCTGTTCAAGTTCTAAATCCAGGTAAGTTACCAATGATAATAGAAGCCTGATTGACACATGTTTAACTACGGGAGAAAAGATTTCATGATAATCAACTCCTTCAATCTGTGAATACCCTTTTGCCACTAACCTGGCCTTGAATCTTTGCTGATCAGAACCTGGTATTCCTTGCTTGAGTTTGTATATCCACTTACTCCCTATAACCCTTTTTCCTTCAATATTCTGAACCAACTCCCAGGTTTGATTCTTCCGTAGAGAATTCATTTCTTCTTCCATGGCTCTTTTCCATTGATGCCAATGTTTACTTCCTTTTGTTTCTTGATAACTCTTTGGCTCTTCTATTTCCAACACACTTGCAGAAACATATGCAAATTCCACGATATCTGCTTCTTCATATCTTGAAGGAATTTTAATGTTTCTTCTAGGTCTATCTCTTGCAATTATAGGTTTAAAAAAATGCAAAGGACTAAAACAGAAGCAGAATTATATGTAATCCGTAACAGTGGGTGAAGTTACATCATCACCATCACCATCACCATCATCACCATCACCATGATCATCATCATCATAACTTCAGACATGATCTTTCCTTATATGATTCTGTGAATGCAGTAAAAACTGGATCGGAGTTTGTTTGTGTTATTTCAGGTAGTTGAGAAAACTAAGGGAGGTGATTTCAAATTAAAGGAGACTGGAGCAAGTCAACGAGAAGATCGAGGAGAAGATTAAGGAACCAAGAGAATCGACCGGATTCAAAGCTGAAGAGATTTCAGCATGACGGCGCGGCGAAAGAACCGGTGGTAGTTGCTGAGCCGAGAGAAAAGGCAGATAAGTTGATCTGAAATGAAGAATGATGATCAATGAATCTGGAGAGATTATCTGAGTACACAAAACACAGAATAAAGGAGTTCAGGTTTTAGGTGTACTTAATTGGTCAGTATCGTTGAGGTACAGAAAACAGTGAACAGGGGAGTTCAAAGTTTTTAGGTGTACTTAATTGGATACTGGGTGGTGAGTGAAAACAGTGGTGGTTGTATTTACACGTCTAACTCAGGGGGAGTTATCCGTGGAGGTCTTTAGTACATTGTAGAAACCAACAAGTGTACCTAAAGATTGGCAAGTAAATAACATAACTGTTTGATATCGTCAGGTCTTTTAAATATCGATTCAATAGTCTATCTTCTACAAGTTTTCAATTGGTATCAGAGCCAGGTAACCAAAATTTAGAGTAAAATCTAAAAAGTGGTTGGAGATCCAAGAAGAAGACTAGAATGGAAGGACCGAGAGACATGTATTCGTTCGGTAAACCAGTTATGCTAGATTCGACAAATTATGGATACTGGAAAGTAAAGATGCGAGCAAGTATTCGAGGAATTGATGAAGATGCCTAGAATGCAGTAAAAAACGGATGGACACCACCTACTGTGATTGACGAAAATGGAAAAGAAAAAGAAAAACCATCAGATCAGTGGACACCTAGCGAAAAGAGAAGTTCGACGTTTAACGCAAAAGCTTTAACAACTATTTTCTCTTCAGTTGACATAAATGAATTTAAACAGATTCAAGGGTGTGAATCAGCTAAGGAGGCATGGGACACGTTAGAAACCATTCATGAAGGCACAACAAGTGTGAAGAGAACACGGCTAGATATGTTGGAGCACCAGTTTGAAAAACTAGAAATGGGAGAATACGAAAGTGTTAAGGAATTCAGTGGACGGATGAATGCAATTGCCAACGAAGTAAGCGTACTGGGACAAAACCTAGATGACAAGAAACTCGTCAAGAAGCTATTAAGATGTCTTCCAAAGAAGTTTCATGCTCAGAAAGTAGCCATGAATATGTCCTTGAACACTGATACAACCAGTTTTAAAGAAATAGTAGGGATCTTAGCAGCGTATGAACTGGAATTAGGAATCATTGATGAGGACGACAAGGAAAGTGAAAAAGATCATTTAGAAGAGGAATATGAAGTTAATATTGAAATGATCTACAATGATTGGGTAAAAATGGGAAAGCTGAACGTACAACTGTTGAAGGAAATTAAGACCTTGGAAACTCAAATCCAAGACATGAAAAATGAAGTGCGTACCATGGATGAGGAAGTGCATTTTGTTAAAAGACAACTGGAAGAAACAAACAAGCAACTGAAAATGTTGTCAAGTGGAACTGACAAATTGGATCATCTGCTTTCAATCGGAAAAATGAAAGGTGACAATCACGGATTAGGTTATGTTGGGAATACGAGCACTACAGAAAATAGATTTGTGTCTGGAGAAGATTTACGAGAAAAACAGACAACTCACAACTCATCAAAGTATGGTCAAAATCAGCAAAGTATGAACAAGAAAAGAAACTGGAATCATCATGTTGCTGATTATAGACACAGAGAACAAAATCGGCGAGGTCTTCATCACTTCAATCAAAGAAGAAACATGTCGACTCTGAATTCAAGAAATCACGGTTGGAAACAGCAATATGGGAATTACCGAAGAAGAAAATCTGTCACCTGCTACTTCTGCGGAATTAAAGGACACAAACAACGTACATGCTACAAGAAGAACAGGTATGATGCAAACAAGTCCCCAAAAACAAAACAGATTTGGGTAAGAAAAAGCGGTCTGAAATGCTACGTTGCATACATCTCTGCGCACAAAGAGAAGACAAATACCTGGTATTTTGATAGTGGATGCTCTCGACACATGACATGTAACAAAGAACTACTGTCAAACTTCGTTGAAATAAAAAATGCAGGGAGTGAGGTTTTTGGAGATGGAAACAAAGGAAGAATTCTCGGAAAAGGAGATCTTATATCACCAGGACAGCCAACTCTGACAAATGTTCAATTTGTTGCGGGACTAACAGCTAATCTGATTAGCATTAGTCAACTCTGTGACAGCAATCATCAGGTCAAGTTTACTAATAAAGAATGCTTGGTTATGAATTATGACAACAAGTGTGTGCTTACAGGATCGCGATCTACGAACAATTGTTACATATGGACAGAAGATAAAGTTTGTTTTAAAGCAACCGACGATGCGTTATCACTGTGGCATCAGCGTCTTGGACATGTAAACTACAGATCTTTGGTGAAACTGTCAGACTCTACTGCTGTAAGAGGTATACCTAAGACTGTAAGAGGAAAAAATTTGGTCTCATGGCACAGCAAAAAGCAAAACTCGACGTCACTTTCTACTGCTGAAGCTGAATACATTGCTCTGGGAAGCTGCTGTACCCAACTGTTGTGGATGAATCAAATGCTTATGGACTACGATATGAAATCCAGAACTTTTACTGCATGGTGCGATAATACTAGTGCAATAGATATCTCTAAAAATCCTGTTCAACATTCTAGAACGAAACACATAGAGATAAGACATCATTTTCTGAGAGAAAAAGTTGAGCAAAAGCAAATGAACGTTGAATATGTCCCTACGGAACGTCAGCTCGCAGATATTTTCACAAAACCTTTGAACTTAAATCGGTTTATTTCCTTGAGAAAATCTCTTGGTGTGTGTGAGCTTTGATTGTAACTTGCATAGTACATTGATGAATTTGTGTTTTTGGAGCAGTTAATGATTTCATGAATAAGGAGAAAATTACTGTCATGTCTGCATGTTTTAAGTACACTTAAAAGATCTCTATTCCGTGTTTGAGCACTATCTCGTTCTCTGAATAGTTCAGTTTTTAAATGCACTTAAAACCACACTTACTCCTCTGACAAACTTTTACGTATTTCTACGCAAAAAAATTAAATTTGTGTTTGTCATGAGTATATGCTCGGGTCTAAGTTGGGAAGATATTCAGTTTCAGTTATAACGTCCTATGACACAAAGCCACAAATTGTGCTTAAATACTCCTCTATGCATACATAAGAGTATACCTAAATAAAGGTAGTTAAGGAGCTTGTTATATGAACAAAAGAATGTCTAAACAACGTCCTAGAAGCTGTGATGTAGTGCTTTAAAAATAATAAAAAAATAAAAAAATAAAAAAATGGAGAAAATAAAAAAAAATGAATGAAGAGTAACAGATTGTCTTAAGTGGAGAACATTTTTCTTTAAGTGTACTTAAATATTCAACCGTACACAGTTCTTGGCTAACTCTTCATGTTTTGTTTCTATTTCAGAAACCATCCATCATGTCTTATGTCAAGATTTTAAAAATGATGTGACAAGCAAAATACACACTTGAGTGTTTTTTTACCGGCGGTTGTTTTTTAATGAGATGGGATGTTTGTGGGCTGATGTGAGTGGGCATTAAATTTTAAATTTTCAAAAATATCCCTGACTGCTCTCTGTAACTTCACCTCACACGCTTGAAACCGTTTCATCTTTCTCATTTGGTTACATTTCAAAAAACCCTAACCTGCTTCTCTAGAGAAAAAAAGTGCATCTCTCTTTCATTTGCAGATTTCTTCCATACAAAAATGCAGACTCGAAGCTCCCATTTTGGTCTATCTCCGGATGACTCACTCATCCTGGACGTAAAGAAGTAAAACTGAAGGATCTCGTGTTTACTCGCAATCCCCCGAGAGTGAACGGTCGCCGATACAAGGTCATGGCGACGAAGTTTTTTGCTCCAACCAAACGATAGAATACGCGAGCCAGAGCTTTTCCATTTGTTCACCTCTGTACACATTCTGATAGTGACATCAGAGTGCCGATTGATCTAGCTGCGCAGACGAATCCACCGATTTTGTCGGCTGAACCTAGAGATGAGACTACATCAGAACGGTCTCCAAGTCCTACTACCATTCCAGCCCAGTCTAGTCCTGTTCCCATTCCCTCCTCCAGTCCAGAACCAACAAATCCTCCAAAATCGCCGGAATCAGAACGGAACATTCCGGTATCTGAAACACCACAGTCACCTCCAGCTTCACGCAGAGGTACCCCAATTTCTGTCTCAAAGGCTTACTCTCAAAAATTTTACAAGGAATCATATAAGAGTAGGCTTAGGACGTTGAAGGAGAGGGAAATTTTCTCTGAAAAAGGGCTAAGTGTGCAACAATTTCAACATCTATCCGTTTGGAATATCTTAGTTGACAGAAAGCTGACGAGCACAGTTACTACTGTGACTCCAATTTGCAAGGACTTAGTGTATGAGTTTTATGCTAATCTGTCACCTGAAATAGAAGATTTAGGCTCATCTCAGTTTGGCACCACGTATGTGCGCGGTAGAGTTCTGAAGTTTAGTGCGGAAGTCATCAATGACTTTTTGGGTACTCCGCACATGCCAATTACTCGGAGTAAAGAACTTCAGCTAGATTTGGATATGGATACTGTCACAAAGGAGTTGACAGAAGGCAAGCTGAGTTCATGGTCTGGGCAAATCCCGAATTCCAAATTGCAATGGGAGTATGCCTTGCTGAATAATATTTCTCGAACGAATTGGATTCCGAATAAGAAATCGGATGCTATTAGGCAGGACACTGCAGTATTCCTTTACTGCGTGAAGAATGACATTCTCATCAACTTTGGGAAGGTGTTTCTAGACGTTATTGTTGGACTTGGATTATCCAATTCAACCAAGTTCATTCTTCCATTTCCTTGCCTTATCTAGAACATTTTGGTTCAGCAAGTATCTGATATAATTGGGAAATCTGAAGCCCGGGAAAACACTCCATCTTGGATCAAATTAGAGAAGCGTTATATGGCAAAAATGCCCTCGACATCAACTGCTGGATCCTCGAAGAGTAATTTAGTCCGAGAACTTAAAGAACTTCGCCAAACCGTGACGGACACCATGAGCGACATGCTTCGCAAGATCGATGATCTCATCTTGCGTTCTCAAAGTAATCAAGTGCACTTATTTTGTTATGTCATTTGTTCTAGTTTATGTTGTGACTAACTTGTTTGAAATCTTATCACATAAAAAGAGGGAGACATACAAAGAGAAGAAGAAGAAGAGGAGGAAACAGAAGTTGAAGAGATTCAGGAGGAATCGTCTTCACGGAGGAACAAAGGAAAAAGAAAAAGAAATTGATTTGTTTTTCTTTCTTTTTAAGTGCACTTAAAAGACAATTGCTTAAGTGTACTTAATGATTGTTATTTTTCTATGCTTGATGATCTGAACTAGGGTGTTGAACTTCGTATTACTACTGTTATATGTTTGGATGTCTTTTTACTGCAATATTTTGAATTCCTTGATTGTTTTGACGATTAGATGTTTTTGTGATAAGAATTCAAAGGGGGAGATTGTGAATGCAGTAAAAATTGGATCGGAGTTTGTTTATGTTATTTCAGGTAGTTGAGAAAACTAAGGGAGGTGATTTCAAATTAAAGGAGACTGGAGCAAGTCAACGAGAAGATCGAGGAGAAGATTGAGGAACCAAGAGAATCGACCGGATTCAAAGCTGAGGAGATTTCAGCATGACGTCGCGGCGGAAGAACCGGTGGTGGTTGCTGAGCCGAGAGAAAAGGCAGATAGGTTGATCTGAAATGAAGAATGATGATCAATGAATCTGGAGAGATTATCTGAGTACACAAAACACAGAATAAGGGAGTTCAGGTTTTAGGTGTACTTAATTGGTCAGTATCGTTGAGGTACAGAAAACAGTGAACAGGGGAGTTCAAAGTTTTTAGGTGTACCTAATTGGATACTGGGTGGTGAGTCAAAACAGTGGTGGTTGTATTTACACGTCTAACTCAGGGGAGTTATCCGTGGAGATTTTTAGTACATTGTAGAAACCAACAAATGTATCTAAAGATTGACAAGTAAATAACATAACTGTTTGATATCGTCTGGTCTTTTGAATATCGATTCAATAGTTTATCTTCTACAAGAGTTCAGATTCCCATCTAAAGCCTAAGTGAATACTCCTAATCAGCCATTTTCCGACGACTCCAGTCCCTTTCGTCCTGCACAAAATCGTACAGGACCACTTTCCGTTTCACAATTTATGCCGGAGATGACAATCATGTCTCACCCCACTTTCCTTCGGAAGTATACAACCAAGATAGATTTTTTAAAAAAAAAAATATTACGGTGTATTTGATAGGGATAACTGAATTGATTATACAAAAATCGGCTCTTGGCATCTGGATTTCAATGCATCTTCACTCCTCTTTTAGGTTAAACAGATTATTTAATTCATTCCAAAATAGCCTAATTATAAATGAATAATTTTTTTTTCCATTTTTATACATGTTAATTGAGAATAATACACACATGTACACTTTGTTAGTTAATTTAGAGTAAATATGGAGGAACCCTACTTTTATTCTCGCCTGTAAAAACCTTAATTTATCAATCTTATGAAGCCTTTAGAGTGCCAAATCCACACGAGGGTCACACAGTCCTAATAGGGTTCGGATAAAAGATTTGGTTCAGTTAAAGTTCAGTAAGGCAAAAGCAAAAGATGCAATCCATAAACCAAATCTTTTGAATACATTAATGGTTTGGTAAAAAAAGACATGCCTAGAATACCATCTTCATATATGAGAGCTTTTGACAAAAAACCTCATTTATCCAGATGTAAAAAGTCATGAGCTTTACCTGATAAATCATAACTTGCACTGCTCCTACCATCGTTAACGTTGCTGCACCATTCTAAAGGCCGAGAATGTGCAATGTGAATGCCTTGTGGTGGTGTTTGCATCATGAAATGACTTCCGCTCATGGGAGTTTGATGATGTTCTTCGTTTCCTCTCATTGATGTTTGATGATGTTCTTCGTTTCCCTTTATGGAATGTCTTCCCGAAGATTCCATACCAGACTGGAAGCCAATGTCAAGCATCGTGTTGCCAGCAGGAGATGGCAGCCTGCTTCCGTTGCTGGACGCATCGCCTTTCAGACCACTGCTGCTGCTGACATCTTTCTTTCCGTCAAGCTGGAATGTCCCGAGAATCACCTGTGATTAAGGCAAATGAACATGCGGCCCAAGGGTTATGCTATTGAATTTCATAAAACAAGATTTAAGAACATTTTTTGCAGGACTGATACAAAAGGATGTGAAGCGATGAACTATTTGTCTGTAAATCTCCGTGACCCATGAATCTGTACATAATGTAGTCGAAAAAGACGGTATGTAGATATATAATACAATTGCAGTCGCATATGTTTGTTCTTCCGTGTGAGTTGAAACTACGATAATATACCTGAACTGGACCAGCAGCCTTTAGATGTCCCCCAACCACTCCACCGATGATCTGACCATCTGAACTGGATAAACAAACCCTAAGACCACCAGTTTTGCTTCCCATCTCTGTCCGAACAAAGGATCCACATAGTGATACAATCTCGTATTGACCCTGATAAAAAGAAATTATGCAACAATAACATGGAATTGTCACGACATTGTACGCAAGAAAGAAAAAATAGATGCATGATGGATAATAGACGTGAAAATTAGGAGAATAATGCCTGGAAAATGTTTTGAGAAAAGATTGAACGAAGAATTACTCTTAGGTGGCTCGTGCAACAAGCAAGATCAGATTATTCTTTTGAGAACGAATTTACAGATAGATAGCAACAAGAGAACTACCTCGCAAGATACGATGCCTTCGGATGTAGCTGGATGACGCAAAGATGCGTTAGAGATGGTGCCTGACGCAGAAAGCACGCATAGTTCCTTCTTGCTTTCTAGTGCAAAAACCATAACTTTCTGTGCAATATCCTATCAAATTCATACATAAATCCCATAACAAAGAATCAGATTATTCACCAATTTATTTAGCATCAGCAGAAAGATTGTCACTTTCATAAACAAGCTCTGACAAATTTCTATCATGACAACGAATGGGTACCTCGCCAGGAGCTATATTAACGATATGTGGAGTAAAGCTTTGCCCGGTTCTTCCTGCAACAACCACCGAGAAAGATTCATTTGAAGTTCAGGAAATCCATGATAAGAAATGGATCACAGCACAAACAAAAGGTACCTCATTGTTTAGTTTAAACCTAAACCCAAAAATTGTGGACGCAAAAGACATGATATAAAATCAAACAGTTCAAAACAAGTATGCTTAAACGGTTCCATACTTAGGCTTCTTGAACAGAGACAAAGGCCATCAAATTCCAACAAAATGGCGAAATAATCTACACAAGGGTCCATACACAAAGGACGTCACTTACTTAAAAATGCAGATAAAACAGTTGAATTTTCGAACTCAAAATATAGAAGATATCTATTGACAGAAAAACCAATGAAATCAAGATACACCGCGGCCAAAATTCAGAAGAAAATTCAAAACTTTGCAGTGATAACAACAAATTCACCAATAATTAGATGAGGTACATAAATGGGTTATAATGAAAAGAGTACCCACCGACGGAACCCAACTGGGATTTTCTTAAAGACCCAGAATTAGGTGACGCCGTACCTCCAGCAGTCGCCGCGGCCTGTTCCCTCCTCTCCCTAGCTGACAAACTGCTCGCAGAAGACGCCATTTTCTTAGCCGCTAGGGCTTGCTCCGGCGTCCCATACTTCCTTGGTCGACCTCTCTTCCTCTTAGCCGACTCCATAGGTGCTGTTACCGCCGAAGAGGGTACCGAGTGAGGGTACACCATGAGAGAGGACCCGTCGTTCGGCGGAAAAATCCCATTGTTAGATGACGGAACAGGAGCAGCCGAGGTGGTGGTTGCAACAGCTCCGGAGGCGGATACGGTGGTTGGGTGGTGATGATGATGGTGATGGTGGTAGTAGTAGGGAGAACTGAGACGCTGATGGTCTTGGTGGTGGCTTTCGTTGGGTTCCATTCCTTTTTAGATAGAGAGAATTAGGGATTTTTTATTTTTTTTCTTTCTCTCCTTTTTTTATTTGTGTTTCTTTAGGGTTTTATTATATATTATTGGATCTCCGGGTTTTTTTTCCCTATTTTCTTTTTTACTAAGAAATCAATCGTGTCGTCGTTTTGAGTTCCGATGTATTCTCAGCCGTTGGATCCAAGATGTTGACCTCATTGTTTGACTTAATAGATATTTCTTTTTTCGGTAAAGCATATCTTCTTTTGGGTTCTTAGTTTTTCGCTTCAGAGTTTTATTTATTTTTAGTGACACGTAAGAATATACTTTGGTAAGTAAAATAAAAACTTTGTAATCATTATGTCTAATCTTAGGAAGGTTCATAATGTAACGTTATTTTTTTTAAAAAAATGAGATATTCAATTTCTTAATAACTAACTAAATGCTCAGGATTTAATCATAAATGGCCTTTCTCAATCTTTTACTTGCCAATATTCAGGCCGTAAAATATATAAATCTACTTATTATTATTTACTATTATTATAAATAACTTGATAATTTGTTGCTTCATTAAATAAACAGGAAATTTTGAATTAGTATTAGTATACAATTAATGGTAATTAACTAATTTCTGGATTATATATATATATATATAAATGTATATATATTAATGGTTTGAAATTTCACTGAACTGATTCTTGTTTATCAAACTTATATTTATCTACTAACGTTTAGATGGCCAATTGAAGTATATTAATCCGATTCCAATCTACTCAAGAAATCCAATTTAGAAGTCATTTATTCATAAAATTTATATAATTTAAAAATTTTGATTCGAATTTGAAAAAATTAAAAATACCCAAACAATCTAAAAACATAAAAGAAAATAATCCTAAAATTAATTACTTAACCATTCTCTTCTTCTCACATTCGTATTTTCTTATTGTCTCTCATTTAATATCGTCAATCTGTCACCGATTTATCTTCGTCTGTTGCTGATTTGACTCTATACAGTATTGCATTTGTTCTCGTCCATCGTTGATATTACATTCATATATCGTCGATCTTGTATTTGTGCGTTGTTCGCTTCCTTCCTCTTCATGCGCTCTATCTTCTCTTGTCTTTGTTGTCATCTTATGTGTTGTGGTTCGTTGTTCTCGTGCTTTGGTACACCATCTGCTCTCTCACTACAAAAAATTTTGTCATTTTCAACGAAAAAATCCGTTGGAAATGGTAATTTTCCGTTGAAATAAATCATTTCCAACGGATTCTTGACTGTTGGTAATCGATTGTTGAAAACATGCATTCGTTGTAATTTTCAACGATCAAAATCCGTTGACAAATTTCTAACGGATATTTTGTACGGGCATCCGTTGAAAATTTTAACGGATGTCTACTGAATATTTCAACGGATACTCGTTGAAATATTGAAAGATTTAGTGGCAAAATTAGAAATTGTCAATAGATGCTCGTTGGTAGTTTTAAGCATAAATTTTAAATATATCAACGGATGCCCGTTGATATTATGATTGTATAATCAAAGGACATCCGAAAATTTTATGACAAACATTATAAATAATTTTTTTAATAAATAGTAAATGCAATATTAATTCAAAATCTATCACAAATATTAATTTAATATTTAAAACAAACATTACAAATAAAACACCATATCATATAAATCATCTAAAACTTTGTATTTTTCTTCTTTTATCCCATATTACGAAAATAAATGATGGCGGAGTTCCATTAAAACTAAACAACTATCTTTTTAACCGGATGATGACAGAGTTCCATCAAAACCAGACAACTATCTTTTATAACCGATAAATCATTCAATCATCATAGTGTATTGTGTTTAAATTTTTTGGAAGAGATTTTGATAGGATTTGAGAGATTTTATTAAATACGTTAAAAATGAGTTGTTCCAATAAAAGAATGTCAAATCGCAACCTTTTGGTTTTTTCAAGGGGCATTCGTTGAAATTTCCAACGGATGCCTGTTAAAAATATGAAGACAGATTCATCCATTAAATTTTTTGTAATTATGATATTTTCAATGGGCATCCGTTGGAAATTTCAACGGATGCCCGTTGAAAATGTGGTTAGCTGCAGAATTTTGTAATTATGATTTTTTTCCAAGGAGCATCCGTTGGAATTTTCAAGGGATGTCTATTGAAAATGTCAACGGATGCCCGGTGAAAAAGAAAATAAGATGGTTAGATGCAGAATTTTGTAATTATGATTTTTTCAAGGGGCATTCGTTGGATATTCAGAAAAAATGCAACGGACATCCGTTGATAAATTTAAGGATTTTTAACGGTTCACCATGGAATCCTTTGGTAAATATTTTCAACGGATATATCCGTTGGAATCCGTTGGTAAATAGTTCAACTGAATGATCCGTTGAAATCTGTTGGTACAAATTTCAACAGACGAATCCGTTGGTAAATATTTCAACAGGCGGATCCGTTGATCCATCCGTTGATATTTACATGTTTTTTAGTAATGTCTGAATACTTTGCTCTGTCCGTGTGCTTTGGTCTAAACGATGTCGTGGCCCATGTCAAGCTTATGCAATTATAGACAAAAGTCAGGTTTTTCTTGGTCTAATTTGCTTAAATATCAAAGAGAATGTGTTTCACTAGGGGTGGACAAAATACTCGAAATACTCTTTCTGACCCACACTCTTCGGAATCCGAAACAAATGCTCAAACCCGCGTATTCGAGTTTTCAAATAATAATATCATAAAATCTACGCGTTCGGTGTTTTCAATCTCACAAACATGTATACGCGTGTACTCGAGTATATTTTAATTTACAAAAATACCATTAATTTTTATGATAATTACGAAAATATAATTGGTATTAGGCTTGATATAGGTCGGTTTCTGAACTCGAAGCTAAACTTGAACTCGAACTCGAACTAAATCCGAACCTATATATGCTCTAATATTAAAAAAAATATGGGGTCGAGTATCGCGGATATCCGATCAAATTTTTGGGTATCTGAAGATCGAGTACACGCATGTGACGTTCGAGTTCAGATAGAAAAAATACTATTCGGTCGGATTGGGATTCAGTTACCCCAATAAAATGTCCAAGTATCCAACCTATGTCCACCCTTAAATTTCACTGATGCAATATTGATTTCGGAGCGTAGGAGTTAAGTAGAAACATGTTGGGAAAGGAACCGATTCTTATCCTTTTGTAGTCGTTGAGGTAATGGTTTGAGCTAATGGTCATGGCTTAGAATGAGATGAAATGAAGATAGTTCATCACGAGCACGCAATGAACAAACCTCTGGATGAGAAAATGAGCTCTTGGTGAACAATGGATCCCATGATTTTGTTTTGCTTCACATGAGCAAGAAATGCCTAAATCTAGGGATGAATATTGTTTTTATTTGTTTTTTGTATGTTATGTCATTTTTTATTTTTATTTCATGTTAAAACTCGAAAAATCCTAAACCTAAGAATCTAAATTACCTATTATATCGAAAATTCTGAAACCAAACAATCCAAATTATCCGAGAAATCCGGATAACTCGAATTATTCGGATTATCCAAATTATCCTAATGTAAATCGAATTATTTTGACTTCAATGTTCTCGAACCCGAACCAAAACTTGAAGAATCCGAACAAAAAAAACTTTCGATTCTAATTCGGATCCCTTTTTTATAACTCGAGAAATCTGAATCCGAATCGAGATTCAGATTGTCCATCCTATTAAAATTATACATGTCGCATCATCTAATACGATAAATTAAAAAATTTCTGTTGAATCGGATCTTTATGTCAGAAAAAAGAAAAACATTAAGCTATTCATTAATCTCATGTAAAAAATTGAAAAAATTGGAAACAATTCGGATGTTCTGGATTTCTTTTTTTAATTTAGAGGATTTGAAATAAAATATATAGTTGAAAGATATTTTTGGAAATAGGAAAAATGATCTGTGGATTTTCAAACCATTTATTTGGGGGATTATAAAAATTACCCCTGTATGGCTAAAGTGCTTCAAAAATACCCTTGGCTGAAAAAAAAAGTTTCAACTTCAAATCTACCCTTAAAATATTGATAATCCCATATTACCCTTGACGACAATTTTTCTCTCTCCTCTAGAGCACCTCTAATTCTCGCGCGAAAATTATTGTTCCCCCATACCACAACAGATTCGGCGAGAGTAGCTTGCAATCGGCATCAGATTCGCTGCCAATAGGTTGAAATCCTTTGTTGTCAACAAAGAAGCTTGCAATTAAGCACATT
>CM071873.1:4358123-4375436 GCA_036759665.1 Gynandropsis gynandra
TCTTTTTCGGGAAGGGTATTTTTGAAGTGTTTTAGCCCTACGAGGATATTTTTGAAGTTATCCTTTTTTTTTTCTTTCATGGGCCTAGGCCGAAGGAAAACCCAAATGATTATATGATGATGGATAGTTTGTGTATTAGCCCATCATAAGAGCACAAGTACAAGTACAAGTACAAGAACCATTTATGCATGTGCGTGGGTATATATACATGTACAAGACCATATATGTGTGTATATACATAAGAACCATATATGTTTGTCTGTTTGTGTGTATATATACACGCATAAATCTCCGACAGGGACGTTGTGTTTCTCGTCGGGGACAATGTGTGATGTCCCGAAGCTCTAGGCGAAGATAAGATGCAAAAGATGCCAATCCGTATGTCATAAGCGAAGTGGACAACAAGGGACTCACCCAGCCTTACCAGTTACCGTCTGTTTCGGTAACCCACTTCCTTCCTTCTTCTCCTTTTAAATAAATTTACAACAAATATTTTCAAATTTAACAGTAAATGTACAACAACATTCTTTATCTTTATTTATATACAATAGATGATTAAATAATATTATTTAAATATTATACATAATTTAATAATTCAAACATTGTAATGACATTTATATATGTATCGGACAATACAAACACACGAATTTCAATTTTCAATGCATAAATTTAAACAATATATTTATAAGATGTAATGTGATTAACCATGCGATTTATTCATAATATCTTTTGAAATTTTAAAACGTGATTTGTCGGAGAAAGTGATCGCACGATTTGGACATGAGTTTTTCGCATGATTTTTTTTTCTATTTTTACATTGTTAGAAAACAATTGTTGAGGTATGACCATAATTTGGGAATCTTTAACACTTATTTATGCTTGAATTTTTTTATTATCTTTAAATTTTGATTGGTGTAGATATTTGTGGAGCATAACAGTCGAAATGTTAACAAAATTGATTGTACATTTACAAAGGATAATTACGCAGCAATATGAAAATGAAAAAAAAATTAATATAAATGTTAATACCATTGATTATAATGGGACACAATGCATGTTATGACCATGATTGTTTTCTTGCAAATCATTTGAGCAATGTTTGAACAAAAAAATACTAAGTCCATCGAATATCATATTTTTAAGACATATTTTCTATATTTGAAATGATTCAAGCAAAGTGAATAAATTATTGCAGAAGAAATGATACGACTTTTACTTGTGACTTAGCAGATTAGGAATTTGCATGGAACTAAAACATTCAGTTCGGAAAATAATTATTAGTAAATTAATTGAATTCAATTAAATGATACATAAAACCAAAAAGAAAATTGGATTGGAGTACATGCGTGAAATTCTTCCTTGAATATTGTTATATTTCATAAACTTTTTTTTTTGTTATACCATCATTACATGTGTATTGTCTACATTATATTTTAAAATAAAACATATCTTATATAATATAATATTAGTTTTTATTATCAAGATTTGGTATACCCTCAACATTACACATTTCATTGGTCTTTTCTATAGATAATCATACACCGAATTTCTATTAAAGTAAAAAAAATCGATGTACCAGTCATTTTTCATTCAAATTGAGATTAAGACTCAAATATTTTTAAAATATAATTACGATACACAAAAAGTAAAATAAAATTTAATATTTTAACAAAATTTTTAACAATATTCTAATGCAGCACACCTCCCACTGTTGTATCGATGACATAACTTTTCAGAGATCTCAAGGGTCTTTAAGATTACATTCTCTTTGATGGTTCCTAAGTTCTTCTTAAACTAAACAATTCTCTTTCCCATATCTCCCCACCTTTTTTTCTTCAAAGCCCACTCTTCAATTTTTGTTTCTTTCGCTTAAATAAGTTTTTTTTTCTTAACACGACTTTTACTTGTGACTCGTTAAAGAAGTTGTCTTTGACCTCTCCGACGAGTCGTCGATCCGGTATATATGATATTTTCTCCGATAATATATATTTGATGTTTCAGGTATCGATCTCCATTATTATCAAATTTTTTTTCATGCGTCCTAACTATTTGATTTTTCCTATTATGTTTGGGTTGGAGATGGATGTGTAAAAGAAGCAGTATATTGATAAAAAAAAAGATATATATTTCCAAAATCAAAAGAGCGATTAGGTTAAAAAATAAAACATTTCTAATAATCTAGTTTTGTTATTTTATAATGAACATAAACCTATTAGAGATAAAGAATCCGTTTAGGAGTCTAGCTGTATCTTATTTTTGAATAATAATGATATCCATAAATTAATAATACAAAGAAAATGTTATGAAAGGAATCCTTAATTTTTTAGGTTTTAATTATATGAGAAATCAACATTTCTTATATTGAATTATATTTCATATACTCAAATGATTCTTGTTTAATATCACAAATAAAATTATAAATAGAGTTACACACTAACTTAAAAAAAAATTTAACAGTGATTATGATTTATTTTCCTTTTTAACTTAAAGAATCAATCCAATATTTAAAGGTTAGAGATAAAAATAATAGAATAAATAGATGAAAAAGCACTAGTTATAAAAAGTAAATAATCTTTACAAAAGAATCATATTTGAAAAAAAAAGGATTAAAAATTTCTCTATCAATAGCGTTATCTATTTTTTAACATAACCTACTTTTCATAAAAAAAAAGGTTTAAAAACTTTTACAAGTGCAATTGTTTCCTTAAAAAATCCATCAATTCATGTCATTGTTAAAAATGTTAGCAATAAAATCTTAAAATTTAGTTGTAAGATATTTATTTAATATCTAAAAAAATAGACTCTCAATTTTTTTTCTGTATCATGTCAGATTAATAATGAAAACGACGGCGTAGAACTATGATATTCAATTCTTTTTATATTTTGAAAATCTCCCATACAAACAACTTATTTTTTAACTTTTTAATAGATGCCATTAGGTGACAATTTCACTTTCGATTTGGATTTCGATTCAATTATAATAGATATCGATATCGTAATCTAAATCGAACATCTATAAAATAAAAGATAAATTCAACAATAAATATATAAAAATAATAACACGTGTTTTTATGAGTTTTTGATAATTCAAAAATTATTATGAAATTTTAAAAAGAACAAAATTCAACAACTTTCTCTAATTTGAATCGTTTTCGTTGTGTATCAAGAATAAAGTTTGAACCTAACGCGTAGTAAAACAGATGGTTCATCGCCAATACAAAACTCAGAGATGCAATATTTATGGAGTGAAGATAAAAACTTTAAAGGTTAGGGCTTTTTCCCAGATTTGTTTACCTCGGTTTGAATTTCATCGTCTTTAGATAGTTAACCTGGAAGAACAAAAATGTTTTAAGCTTTAGTAGCAGTGTACAAATTACAACTAAATCTCGGAGTTGTCGTGTATCTTATTTGCTTCATCTGGTAGGTTTGAGGTCCACAATGTGAATTATCTCTAAGAAGTTGCATGATAAGGGTGTTTTCTTTTGTAAGATTCCTAATTAAGACTATTGAGCTCAGCGATGGCCTCATCAAAAGCTTGCTTGGCCAAGTGGCATGCTATGAAAATCCTAGGAATGGAAAACATTGTTCAGAGTTCAACATTTCATCGAAACAACAGGACAAAATATAGAAAGATTGAAAGTATCATTTGGAGACAAGGGTATCGTTCTAGGGAATTCAAAATTTTGTAATAGAACGCACAGAAGTTGAGAGTCAAGTCAAGTCTAATTGCATGAGTAGAAGCCAAATCAGAGTTAGTTTGTACTGGTTGCTACTTGTGTAATTAAACAAAGAGAAATATGATGAGTTTTTTATACTTCACAACATTAATAATTTTCCTTAAAAATATAATAGAACTAAAGAACATATATCTCATATCATTTAATTCGATTATTTTCTCTTCAATAACTTGAAATGACTTATGGATGAAGAAAAGAAATCAATCAAAGGAAACAAAGCAACCAGGAAACCAAATCACTATCCAAAAGAAAATACATGCAGAACATTTCTTTGAAGCTCTTCCACATTTTTATGAAGAGCTACATTCACATTTTTCTCGAGTAAATGCATATCTTTCTCCTGTGGTAGAAGTAAAAGTGTTGCAACCTAGCAATTTATCAAAAAAAGAGAAGAAAAGACGTAATTACAAAGTAAAATCTCATAGCTAAAATAGCTAGTCATACAGTAAACTCATTATGATTAGAAAAATAACAAAATAGACTCACATAAAGGATCTCATTCATTGTTCATTATTAACATTGAAGGCTAAGCAAAAGTTAATACAATAGATAAATGTGAATTACAAATCTCTCTGATTTCCATCTTCTAAAGCAGGTTCCATAACTGTAACTAAGAAAAAAAATAGTTTCTAACTTTAACCACAAGGATGTAAGAAATGCGAAGAACCTTCTCTTGCAATGCTTGTGCAAGGGCTTCAGATGCTCAGTTATATTTTCAGAAGCGTGGTTTGCTAAACCAGGCTCCTCAACCTGCAACCAGAATAGATGAACTCTTATAATATAAAACATGACCGAACTACAAGTTCTAGAATGACTATTTAAATTCCAAATAGTATATCCTCTTCATATTATGCAATAGTACATCTGCTATAGGATACAGATTTTTAACCACTAAACAATAACTCCCAAGCAATATTGAGAATAACCAAAGATTTCTTTGAACCTCAAAAGTTACATCCACAATAGCATACAAATGCCTCAAGGTCTAGACATTCAAATTATATAACACAAGAAGAATATTTTTTGTCAAAATAAAAAAAGACTCAAGCTTGCCGACCTTAGTTATTCGGTTAGATTCAACCATTGTAGTGTCGGCATTCATCTTCCTTTGGCTTCACGTCAGGTTGAGGTGACATTGAATTCTATATGCTTGTTGTATGAATTATGTATCCCGACATACATGATTTTATGTATAGTCCTTCATCGTTAAGCATATTCATCATGCATGCCCTTTGTTGAGAATGGTGATGGCGAAAATTTGCAATGCCATTTAGAATTAACTTGTCTGCAAGAGTCTGTATTGAATTCAGTAATAACACTAAAAATAGTTGATAAGAATCCTGAGTTTTCAGATCAATAACACATCAAAATACTCACATTCTTCTTTTGCAACTCACGTACTTTCTTCTTCAAATGATTTTCAATTTCTAAGCACTAGAACACCAAATGTCAAGCATAAATGAACACCCACAGGCTTCAAGTTTGCAACATACTCAGACCCAAAAAAGAAAATTGGATCTATACCATTCGTAATTTTCTCTGAAGATTATCCACGACATACAATTAATAGACGCTCTTAATCTTCCCCAACTCCCCTTCTAGTACAACGTGTAGTTGATCAAATAGGAATATAAATAATGGCATTGAGATAATAAATTGTTAAGGACACTTTCCACTGCAATCATGTAAATACTTAGATTATTTCCAATAGTCTTTCGAGATTTTTGGAAAAAAGAGAGTTTTTTTTTGTATAAATCACAAAAAGATGCAAGATTATTTCAAGAGAGTAAATAGAATTACGTTCACAAATAAGTACCTTTTTTAAAAATCGCGTTCTACATTTTTTGTGGTACCTATCCAACTCAAATGGTAGGGTGATACAAGACAACTAAAACATTTAGAATTAAGCAATATGCAAGTGACTAAGGATAAAAACGACCACTTGATGACTACCTTGGACATTAAAATGGAGTTGTGTAGTCGTGCATGGCTCCTTGTATTCCAAAAGTAATAAAATTTTTCCTTTGTTCATTGCAGATTCACAATTCGAATTTAATATTATACTGAAGCAATTTAAATTAGTAAGACCTGATGTCTCTCTCAAACCTAAAAAACCAGATTAGTGCAACACCAAAAATTTCCCCAGATGGGACTTTTATTAAGATAAAAAGTTTGATATTGCTTTCATCCATAGTCTTTGACTTATATTTTTATCGTCGCAAGACTATATAATATTTCAGACTTCCTTGTTCATTATGGTTGTAAATTCAATTTTCAGCTATTTCTTCGGCAAATGTTTGTATTTCTAGAGGTTTATATCATGATTACGAATTGCCATGTTTGTTGGTTATTATCCTTGTTGTTGGTTATCTTCCCTTGTTTGTAATGACAATTACTCATTGCATGCTAAAAACACAGTTAGTCATTGTTCTGTGTGGTTACAATCAACAAAACACCCAACGGTTGGAAAAAAAATCTTCATCTTGCTAATGCCAATGAAAAAAACGACTATTTGCACGAACTTCACCAGTCAATGGTGAACAATCAACAGAAAAGGGATTTTTTTTAGAAACTTACCACATATTTTAACGTTGAAAGATTTGAAAGTCCATGTTTCTTCAGGATCGTGCAATAAATGCACACACTTATCATGTGAACTCATTTTCTGGGATCCACCAAGATAATTTTCCTGATTTCATAGAACTTATCAATCATCTGGATAGAGCAAGATAATAATGAGATCAAATTTAAAACATGAGAAACTAGACAATAATGAGATCAAATTTAATACAAGAGTAATTAAATGATATTATTTCTAGTAAATAAAAAATATGACGAATTTTAAGAGGGATGGTGAGAAAAAATGAAGAATGATTTAAAGCTAATAGGGAAATGAGGTAAAAGGAGGTGAAAACTTTTTCACCATTTAAGAGGTTACAAGAGAAGAAGAATGTAGAAATTTACCTCTACATAGATTCTAGTCTCTTCCTCAAGCCTTAACAAGTATCATTTAATCTTTTCTGCTCAAGACAGTCTGAACTGAGCTCTTCCAACATGACTTACATTCTGCTCATTCCCTTTTTCCTTCTCCTTCTGCTCGATCGAAGAGAGTATCCTCCAAAAGGCTCTTCTCGCCCCAAAAACATTCTTATATCCCACATACAACAGATTCCTGTCTTCAACTGTGAGTTCCACATCGAGTTGTGCAACTATCTTAATCGCTTCAACCATCTCTGTTACGAAAAGAAAACTCGCCTATGTGGGCGATACAAATCCACGTATATATCTTAGGAGCTATGAGATGCATCAATATGAAAAGATCAGCACTAATTACACAATCAAAACAAAATAACACGCAAATCTCAATCCATCCATTCTAGTTTTAAGAACTCTGACCTTTATTTACAAGAGGACGTAAAACATTACTCTCTCCATGTTCTCCTTCAATATTGGTAACTGTCTCAATCCATTCATTTCTTGAATTTTTGAAACAGAAATGAAAATTAACAAAAGCATGTCACAATCATCATTACCTTTTGATTCTTTTCAAGGTGTCATGGTTTATCTCCTTCTCCTTCTCGGCCTTTGTCATCCTTCGCTTCATGAACTTGTTTCCCCATTTAAGTTGATCTATGGTCACACCCCCCACACCATAGAATCCTTTTTATCAGTTGGCCATAACCAGAGAGGCGAGCAGCTTTGTTGTCGATACGCTGTAATCCTCCACAACTTTGCCAATGCCATTTAATACACAAGAGTAAGAAAACTATCGAGAATCGACAAAAGTATGGATAATTGAATTACTGAAACCATTGAGTGTTACGAAAATGATCTCTCCGGGAAGAAGGCTAAAGAATTTCTTCCCAACTTTGGAGTTTGCCACGAAAGTCGTGAAGAAACCAAAAACATTTATAACACTCCAGAGTACACCATTCACCACTTTGTCCGTCATTTTGGTCATCCTTTTAACCTTGTATAGACAAACAAACCAGACATTAAGACACCTTATTCTGCCTTCTATAGACAAAACAAATCCTATCCAAGACAGCTGGAGAGATCCATGTCCATTCATCCGGAAACCAACCTGTCCAAAGAACCATCTATCCTAGGGATTGGAGCCACCACCATCAGCCTCTCTCGGACATTCTTTCACACCACCTCTGCCATAACGGCCTCCTTCGATGAATCGAGCAGGCCCAATCAACCGATATCAGTATGAAAAATCGAGGGAGAACAAATGAGGTGAAGAAACGGTGGACTCCATTGATATAAAAAATTGAAAACCGAGAACAACCTAAAAGACTTCAACCCATGAGAGATTGTTGAAGTTCAAAACGATGTGGTTACCTCCATCATTGAAACCCTGAATCATATCAAAGTACACCATGAATACCTTCACAACCGGCTCCGTCCTCATCTATTAGTAAGGATTTGTAGTCATTTGGACACCGTAAATCGGTGGTTTTCTCCACCGGAACAGAGCAAAATCATTGGAGGCGAAGGTAGAAGAAAAACATTTGGACACCATAGATCGTCGAATTTCTCCGTCGGAATGGAGCAAAATCATCGGAGGAGAATGGAAAAGAGAGACATTTGGACACCTTACATCAATAGCTTTCTACGTCGGAATGGAGAAAAATCGTGAGAGGCGAAGGGAGAAGAAAAAGGTACGGCTCGGGAGTAAGAGAGGAAAAGGAGAATGATAAAAGGAGAAGAAAAAGGGAAAGGGAAAAGACAGATACATCGAAAAATAGTGAGAGGCGAAAGAAAAAGGTACGGCTCGGGAGTAAGAGAGGAAAAGGAGAATGATAAAAGGAGAAGAAAAAGGGAAAGGGAAAAGACAGAGACAGATAAAAATAAAGCTCGTTATATGACAGTGGCAACATCAAAAGAGAGGAAAAAATATCTTTTTTATACATATGATTTAAATTCTAGGGAAAATCTTTTTGGATCATATCAACCAATTTAAATATACTTGTTAAAATGATAACTCAGATATGAAATGAGAAAAAAATTGTGTTTACTGATCGAACTAATTCATCTTTATATATATATATAGATTAAAACTGATGTCTATTTTAGTTACTTTTATTTTAAATTTTTTATGATAAATTTAAAATTCATAGAAAGATTATCTAAAAAATCAAATAAAGATAGAAAAATACTTATAATTGTAATATTAAAGTTTAAAAAGTTTTATATCATCTAACATGAGGCCAACGATATTGTCTTTATGTGCATAGCCATATGTTTTCAATGGAATCTCTTCTAATAAGAATTGAAAATAAGGCTTCTTTTAAAATTAGAAATCAATAATAACCTTAGAATAATTTTTACAATATATATACACACACTAATGTTATTAAAATTTCTGTAATAAGAAAGTTCTTTTAAACGTTCAATGCATTAAACACCTTTTTGCCTAAAAAGTAAGACATAATGTTCTCCAAAAATCTGGATGTTGTGGACTTCAACAACCCTTCTGATAATTCGTCTTGATTGATTTGGGTCATTTTAAAAAAATGTTAGATGAATTATTTTTCATATTATTATTTAGCATATAAACAAAGAAGTCGTATTCTAATTTTGTGAATATAGAAATCCTACTTGTTTTCTTGCACCTTTATCCGAATGATGTAATAGTATAAATATCACAATTTTTTTTTTGAATATAGGGAAACCCAATTTTTATATGTTTTGTAATTTAATGTGAACTTTAAACTTATACTTCATTCATATATTTCGTGAAATAGTCAAATCAAACAATTTTTATTTTTAAATCTAGTTTTCTAAAAAATTGTCGGCGGTCGAGATATCCACATAAAAAATTCATATTTCAGTTTAGGTGGTTTAAGGATCTATTTAAATGGTTATGTATTTCATCGACCTCGTAGATTCTTTTTTTTTTCTTGGAAGTATTGTCGTTTTCAAACGAATTAAATCCTTTTGTGTCTTTTAAATTGGTTGTATAAATCTCGGTTCAAAATTTGATGCATTATAACCTAATTATTTAATGTTTTATTTTTTTTATTTTGAACTTAGCAATGATATAAAAAAGGATATTCATTTGGATGATCACTCAATACTTAGGGTTTAGAAGGTTAATTCAATAATACAATTTATAACCAAATATGAATAAATATTATATTATTAAATATTGTTTATATTATTTAAAATCATTATTAATACTATATATTAATTTATTATTTTTTTGCATAATCCATATTTTGATTCATTTCCAAAACTCATATTATGATCGCATATCAGTTATACCTAAATGATTAAATTAGTTTTACTTTTATTAAAAAAAGCTAATAAAAATTTATTAGAATATTGTATATACAATTAATAATTATATCATTAATATGTTTAATTAAATTAGTTAGGTTGTTAGATTTAGTAAATAGTTAGTTACATTGTATTATTATAAATAGACATATATTGTATATTTTTTACTCCATCAATAAAAAGCAAATTTTTTTTCAATTCTGAAAATGGTATCAGAGCATCTTGATTTCCGCTGCTAACCCTAAAATTGATTTTTGTCCTCTTTTTCCCTGTAAATCTGTATTAGGATAATGAGGAATCTCATTCTATGTCTATATGTTTGCAATAGTTTTCTTTTGTTTTTTTTGTTTTCGGAATCCATGTCCGAGTAGTTTAGTAGCTATTGGATTAAAGTTTTGCCGATATATAATGGAGTCTTATATTTAATGCTTGGTTATGATGTTTGATCATTTATGATTTGATTGATTGTTCTTAACGCTTTTGTTCTTATTGACTGTTTGAATGAATGATTATAAAAGTTTGGTTGCATTGGAAAATGAATTAAATTTTGGAATATAGCCATGATATGAGGTCTCACTTGATTCAGAACTTTGATTTGTCGGTTAATTGTACTTAGGAATTAGGATAGCGGACTCAATGCATTTATCGTGTGAGATTATGCAATTGGAAGATTGGTAGTACGCACACTAGATATTGGGATTAGGCATCAGAAGAGTCATTCCCTAGGAAAGAGCTCGAGTTCCCAAAATACGTGATGATATTCATAACCATGATCTTTGTTAGCACTTCATTGCATTTCGTGCATCTCTCGAAATCTGTAGTGTTTAGTTTATTGAGTTAATCTCGTTAATTAGTTAGTTTAGATTCATTCGCATTCAAAACACTTATTGATTTTTACCGTCCTATTCATTAGTTTACTAGCTTTAGAGTTGCATCAATTCTTTGTGTTCGACCCTGGTACTATACGATCCGTATTCTTGCGGAAGCGTTAGTCTAGGTATTTTATTACTTGATATTAACCACATCAAGTCTTTGAGTTTGATAACGTCTATTTTGTTATAGTATTTTTAGTTCATTTTCGTAGTTAGTATATCCAACATTAAGCATAATTTAGTCCTCTTTCATCGTTTTCTCGTGTATTTGCAGGAAATGAAGACATGGAACACAAACACGAGCAAATATGAGCAAATGCCTTACACTACCAACCAGCACGACCGGGCATAGAAGACAACAAGACATAGCCTGACCAAACAATGCATTGCACGACCGGACGCATGAGGGAATGGAGTACCCAACCGTGCAACAATACCAGCCCGACCAGGCTCATGAGAAGACAACAATGCCCAACCGTGTAGCCTTACTAGCCCGACCGGGCTCATAAAATAGAAAGTAATGTCGAACGTGCAGCACAAACCGACAGAGGTGAAGCCCGACTGTGCTTTAATTTGAGGATGTGCCCGACCGAGCTCACTTTTGTGCCTAGTCGGGCATGATAAACCTCCAATTTGCGACGAGAAAAAAAGGAAACATACGGCCGTGTGAACACAAATGGAAATTCGGTTGCAGTAATGGAAAAGCATGGCAAAAAGGGAAAGAAGAAGAAAAGGAAAGAAAAGAAAAAGGAAAGGAGAAGAAAGGGGGCAAAGAGGAAAGACTCATGCAGAAAGAAACAAAGGCAGATGTAGCAGAGCAAACATAGAGAGAGAGAGAGAGTAGAGAGAGCAATACGTCGGAAGGCTGGAGAAGGGGCGACGAACTCGGAACGCGGAGGAGTTGTTGAAGAGTACGTTATTAGGATAGGGAGGAATCTCATTCTATGTCTATGTTTGCAATAGTTTTCTTTCGTTTCTTGTTTTTGGAACCCATGTCCGAGTAGTTTAGTAGCTGCGGGGTAGAGTGTTGCCGATATGTAATGGAGTCTTATACTTAATGCTTGGTTATGATGTTTGATCGTTTATGGATTGATTGGCTATTCTTAATGCTTTTGTTCTTATTGACCGTTTAAACGAATGATTATAAAAGTTTGGTTGCTTCGGAAGATGAATTAAACTTTAGAACATACCCATGATATGAGGTCTCAATTGATTTAAAACCTTAACCGATTGGTTAATTGGACTTAGGAATTAGGATGTTGACTCAATGCATTTATCGTGTGAGATTAAGCAATCGGAAGATTGGTAGTACACACGCTAGATAGTGGGATTAGACATCGGAAGACTCATTCCTAGGAAAGAGCTTGAATATCCCGAATATGTGATGATATTCATAACCATTATCTTTGTTAGCCCTTCATTGCATTATTGTGCATCTCTCGAAACCTATAGTGTTTAGTTTATTTAGTTCATCCTATTAATTAGTTAGTTTAGATTCATTTGCATTAAAAACCCTTATTGATTTTTGTCGCCCTATTCATTAGTTTACTAGCTTTAGAGTTGCATCAATTCCTTGTATTCGACCCTAGTACTATACGATCACTATTCTTTCGGAAGTGTTAGTCTAGATATTTTATTAATTGAGATTAACCACATCAATTTTTTAGCACCATTGTCGGAGAATTGATTACGGCTTTAGAGTTAGGATACTTTTGGATTATGACATAGTCCTTTCCGGAGTCTTATTTGTTTTTCGTATTTTTGTTTTATTTTATTTTTCTTAAGTAAAATTTTTTATATTCACCTCTCGGAACCTAACCGATTCTTGTGTTTTTATTTTGTGAGGTACTTTATCGCGCGAGACCGAAGAAGAACAAATGGCAGTACCTCGCATCCTAAACGCGCCATAAATTCCAGCCACGTTAACCTATGGAACATACATGGCTCCTAGGCATACGCAACTCTTGTCTTGCATTGTTAGAAGGGATGCCCGCATGGAATTACAACAAATATTCATTCAAATGCTCGATAACGCAACATTCAGAGGGAGACCCACCGAGGATCCAAATCAGCATCTTACTGATTTTAAGATGCTTTGCTAAACCATCAAAACCAGAAAAGGAGTCTCGGAAGAGGACGTCATGCTCTTTGCCTTCCTATTCTCAGTGAAAGATAAAGCGCAAGACTGGTTGTATTCCCAACCGGCGAACTCTATATAATCGTGGGGACAACTAGAGGAAAAATTTAATGACGCGATTCTTTCCTTAGAGAAAAGCTCAGCTCACCAAGAATCAAATCAACACATACGTCCAAGGAGCGGTTGAGAGTTTATACGAAGCGTGAGAACGTTTCAAAAGCTAACAACACCTTTGCCCACATCATGGCATGTATTTGAACTATCTTATACACAACTTTCTGCAAGGACTCATGCATAACATGAGAATTCTGATCATAGCCGCAACTGGAGGTTCTTTGAGCAACCTCACGTTTCCACAGATCGAGGACCTAATCAACCATATGGCTGATGAAGGCAACAATACCGCTGAAGAATATAATCGCAACACTTCAGCAAGGCTGGCTAACTTGAACGAGACACATGCTTTATACGCCAGTCTAACCGAAATGAAAGACCAAGTCACAGGGATCTACAATCTCATATCTGAGTCGTGTCGTCTTCATTATTCGGAGCAATCAGAGGAACAAGGGGTACAAGGGTACGAGGAAGTGAAATATGTAAGCAACAACCAGCCTTTGGGGGACACATACAACCTCGAATGGAGGAATCACCCTAAACTATCCTACAAGAACTTCGATAGTGCATTGAACGCGCAACAATTATCGGGAAACTTTCAGACGCGAATGATGCAAAGAAATTAGAACTTTCAGCCAAGGACGCAGGCCCAAACTCAGAATTATTAGTCACGTGCGCCTCAGCTACAACCAAACCAATCCAAAGAAGCCCTGGACATCAACACCATGTTCACCCGTCTCCTCCAATTCCAAGAAAATCAAAGCAATGTGTTGATGGAAGTGCAACAAAGTCAGAATAATTTGGTGAGGAAAGTGAAAATGGATCAAGAGAGCACCAAGAAGCAGATGGAGGGCTTTCAAACTCACCTTAGACACTTGGAGACGCAAGTTGCACAACTTGCACAAGGGGCAGCACGTCCACAAGGAGCTTTACCGGAAAGGCCAGAAGCGAATTCCCGTGAGCATGTCAACGCCATATACCTAAGGAGTGGTAAGACGGTGGATTTGCCCATTCCTTCGATGTTTGGAAGGGGTAAAGCATCTAGTACAGTTGTAGAAAAGGGCAATAACATTGAAGAGCATAAGAAGAAAACTAATGAGAAAGAAGAGCCAAAATACGTTAAATCGAACCAAGACCGCCTCCTTTTGTCGTTTCCACAATGTCAATGCAAGAAACAGATAGATCAGTCCACTCCTTTAACATTTGAAAAAGGTGAAATGTCTAGTACAATAGCGGAAAAGGGAAGCAACGTTGAAGAGCACAAAAAAGAAACCCGAGGAGGAGGAGGAGCCAAAATACGTAAAACCCGAACCAAGACCGCCTCCTTTGTCTTTTCCCCAACGCCAACCCAAGAAGAATGATGAAGCTCAATTTTTAAGTTTGCTGAGATTTTGAAGAAGATGCACATCACCATTCCATTCCACGAAGCGTTGAAGAAGATGCCTTCATACGCCAAGTTCCTCAAAGACGTACTTGTAAACAAGCGAGATGTGGAGACGGAAACCGTCATGGTGACTAATTCGATGATACAACCAAACCTACCCAAGAAGATGCCTGACCCAGGTATATTCGTGATCCCTTATAAAATAGGTGATTATGAAATTAACCATGCACTAATCGATGTCGGAGCAAGTGTAAGCGTGCTACCATTGTCGTTATATGAAAAATTGGATCTTAGGGGTAGGATGGATCTTCAACCTACACGAATGGCGCTCACCATGGCTGATCGAAGTGTTAGAATACCCAAAGGCATGCTGCAAGATGTACCATTACAAGTTGGGAAGTTCTTCGTCCCGGTCGACTTCGTCGTCTTGGATATGGAGGAGGACAAGAAAATCCCAATTATTCTTGGTAGGCCATTTCTCAATACGACAAAGACGATCATACACTATACTAAAGGTAGACCTCACGCTTAAATTCAAAGATGAAGACATGGAGTTCAATTTGAATAACACACTCAAGCAGTCTTGTATGGTGGATTCGGTATTCTACGTCGAGGTTCTAGAGAAACTAGCCGAAGAAGTCTTTGAAATGTTCGGGAATATGGATTCCCTTGATATGGCTCTCTTAGCAGCCGAAAAAGAAGTGTATAAGGACCCAAATGATGCAACATACTATACTAAGCTGCTGGACGAAGAAAATACGAAGGAGATCCCAAACACTGAGCTAGATGCACTCCAAGCAGATTTCTGTGCGATCCGAGCACAACAGGTCGTAACCCAAGCTAAAGGTGGAATTTTGGACAAATTTTAACAAGAGAAGTGCTCAACTCACAAACACATAAGCACTGCTCGAGTGGACATCAATTCAGATCAAGAAAACGTCATAAATCCATGCACAAACCTTCGCGCGTCGAAGACAGATTCCAGCGCATCTCAAGTTGCATGCAGCGCGAGTTCAACCACTCCTGAGACTCCTAACAGTCACGCCAAACGTCCAGCACCTAATTGGGGCATCGATAAGACACCCAAGGTGAAGATGAAGCCATCACCAAAAGGGCTCATGCACCAGCAAATTATGGAAGCGTTGAAGAAAACAAGAGATGAACGCCTGACCGGTTTCATGGAGTGCATAACCTGACTTATGGACAGCTCGACCAAATTCTTTGGACAACACGATCTAGCCCCCAACATAGGGAACAAGACGAATGAGCTTAGGGAGGACATGATCGATCATGCAAGGAACTTAACTGATCTGCCTGCTATACCCAATCGAGCACACTACGCACGCGAGACGCTACGCACATTACGCCGCCGAGGATGTCACCTAATGAGTAGCACATCTTGGTCAGGTTCATGACCTTAAACAAGCGCTTCTCGGGAGGCAACCGAGCCCCATATCTTTTTAGTTATTTTGTTTTATTTTCAGAATTCGATTCTTATTCTTTTCACATGCATGCACACTACTAGCGACTTCCATGTATTGTTCTCTCTTTTTCGGATTGTGTAACTGTTGTTACAGGTTTTCCACTCCGATATCATCCACAACAATGGAGAGACACATATACCCAGGTGCATCAACTCGGGATAGCAAGCACATATCATGTGCACACATTCCTAACTATTTTAATTTTTCCCGAGTTTTAGATGTTCAGTTCTTCGTTTTATTTTAGCTTTTACGTTAGTTTCGTTAGGATTAGCTGGACAGATATCTAGTACGAAAAAATTCAAACTTTAGTCACCTCTATACAACTTTGTCGAATCGGGAACAAAAGTCTAGGTTTGCTGAACATACCTTTAGATACTGATTAGTTAGTGGTTGTGCATGAATCCATAGCCTATAGTTGTATGCCATCCCCTAGGTTTCTATCCCAAGCACTTGTATCTCCGAGCAAACCTTTCATTCTTTGTTTTGTTTCGATCGCTATATTTCCACACACTTACACTCCGTTGTCAATAGAATAAGTTCTTTAACTATTTCAACCTTACATTGACATGAGTGCATCGATATTGATGGTTTGGGCCTAAGTGGTGGGTCGAGGCTGTTTTTCTACGTTCCAAGGGTTAGAGTCTGATAACACTGAAAGTGTATCATATTTAGGATAGGTTTTTATGTCATTTTAGGATATTTCTTACATCGTCTACTTACTTATCCGATATGATTTTGAGCTTCACACACCGGTTTTATTGGTTTTCAGGTTTTTAGGCGACAAGGCCTAAATGAGCTAAATACGAAGGATTTCTGAACAAAACCACAAGATCTGAAGGAAAATCTACTCAGAGCCAAGACCGAGCTCCAGAACCCAAAGGAACACCCGAGCAACGAGCGGAAAAGAAGAATATCAAGAGAGCAAGGGTGCCCGATCGGGCACCACTCTCCACCCGCTCGGGTAAAGCCTACGGAGTTAATCCATACAAAACTACACGACCGGGCAAATGAACAAGGTGATCGGGTAACACCTACCCGATCGGGCAATAATTGAATACCCGCCCGGGCGGTTACTCGTCAATCTGCCCCGCAAGTTTACGCGACTCGGGCTCCTCGACCACACGATCGGGTGACCACTACCCGATCGGGGGTAATGCTCAACACGGTCGGGCAAGCCTTTACCCGACCGGGTAACACTACTGCCCGAGCGGGCCGCGTAATCCGTAACAAACTTAGATCTAATTTCAAACGAGCAAATAAAAGGGAGAGAACAGATCTAGGACAAAGGGGGCGACAA
>CM071873.1:4485252-4497663 GCA_036759665.1 Gynandropsis gynandra
AAGTCGAAGAGGGTGGCTTTCTACTTAGACCCAGGCTGCCTATGGCACACTCATAAGGTCTCGTAACCTTAGCGGAGTGAAGAGATGCGTCATTGAAGCATATTTTTCTGAATTTTTTCTTCTTTTTTTTATATGACGAATACGCATGACTCTAACCCTTAGGACGTAGAATAGCGCCTCAACCCACCACTTAGACCCGAACCATCGATCTCGATGTACTCATGTCAATGAAAACATAAGACTTATCCAAGGCGAAAAAATTGACAGCGGAGTATAAGCGTGTGGAATCTTATGAACTCTAAAAATCTATCAAACAAGCAACGAATAATCGGTATACACGGAGATATGATACTTGGTACCGAAACTTAGGAGGGGAATGTAACTATAAGTCATGGTTTCAAGCACAATTACTTCAACTAATCGGAATCAAGAAGACTTCTAAACACACCTAGACTTTTTAGTTCACGATTCGACAAAGTCGCGCAATAATGACTAAAGCTCGACAATTCATGCTAGGTATCCATCCGTTTATCCTAAAAAAACAAAAAATTCAACGTCTAATCCTAATTCAACGTCTAATCCTAATCATCTAATCCTAATCATCTAATCCTAATCATATGATAATACTCAACGAGCACTCCCCCCAGACTTAAATGAAACACCGTCCCGGTGTTCAAAACTTAAGAGAATATCGCATACCAAACAACGGGAAGAATAAGGGTTAGAACGTTTGCACCTTGTGTATCTTGTGATCCCGTGTTTGCATCCAGATGTTGTATACGTCTCGTCCTCAATGATGATATGGACGTTGAAGAACCTGCGAAAAAGATTCACACAATCCAAAAAGAGGAATACGATCCCACCAAGTACATCAATATGAAAAGAAAAAGAAATAGTCCGAAAGAAAAAATGAAATGAGAAATGCAAAAGTGGAAAAGTCGGGTTGCCTCCCGATAAGCGCTTGTTTAAGGTCTCGAGCCATACCAAATGCTACCCATTAGGTGGACGTCCTCGACGTCGTCGCGTTCGTAGCGTCTCGTGTGCATAGTATGTTCGATAGGGCGCGGCACGTGGAATAGTGGAGTTCCTTGCACGATCAATCATGTTGATGTTCTCTAAGTTGGGGGCTAGATCGTGCTGTCCAAAAATTCTTTGTGGTGAAGACTTCATCTTCACCTTGGGTATCTTGTCAACGTCCCAATTGTGTGCTGGACGTTTGGTGTAGCTTTGCGGCATTTCGGGATCGTTCATGTACTGATTTCTACCGCATTCAGCTCGTGCCGTGTGGAAGTTTCGTTTGGTGGATTCCTCTTTCTTTTCATATTCAAGAAGCTCGTCTGGTACCTTGTATGAATCTTCTCCAGCTGCTAAGAGATTCATATCTAGGGAATCCGTATTCTGAGTTTCGTCACTAACTTCCTCGGCTAAACTCTCAAAGATGCCTTCGGGGAACACAAAATCGATAACGCATGGTTGCTTAAGTGTGTCCTCCAAGCTGAACTTTTCTTCTATTTCGGGTTTCGTCCTAGCCTTATCAATGTCCATAGCCTTATCTACTCCTATGTTAGGTTCATCTCTTTTTTCACTTATTGGGGGATTTGGCTTATCTACCCTCTTTGTGCGTTGACGTTGTGGGAATGGCAAAGGAGGTGGTCTAGGTTCCGGTTTTACATATTTTGGTTCCTCCTCTTCCTCAAGCTTCTCCTTAAGCTCATTGACATCCAATTCCGCTACTGTGATAGATGCTCCACCCCTTTCAAATATTTCAGTAGGCTGATCCACCGTCAAATAAACCCTTTGGCAAATGTCGTTGTTATGCTCATGAGGATTTGTTTCCGATCTTCCCGGTGGAACTCCTTGTGGTTCGGAGGAATTTGCAGCGAGTTGTGCAACTCGATTGCACAAGATCTTTACGTGCATTGTCATCTCCTTAACCTCATTCGTCATGTATCTATAATTTGCTAGCTCTTCGTCCATCTTATTGGTTTGATCTTTTTGTAATTGCAAGATTTGAGCAAGCATAGACATAATTTCGGCATTAGCTTCTTGTTGCGGACATGGGGGTGCATATGATGGATAATTCTGAATTTGTGGTTGCATCCATGGCTGAAAATTCCCAAATTCATATTGTCTGTTCAGCATACTATCGATGTTTCCCCAAACGTCTTGTTCCCATGATTGCTCCGATGGACGGTATGAATTATATAGCATATGACGAGGTTCGGAAAATTGATAATTGATGTGCGTTATATCAAGTTATAAAAACCTAGACTAACGCTTCCGCAAGAATACGGACCGTGTAGTAACTAGGGTCGAACACAAGGAGTTAATGCGACTAATGAGCTATTAAACTAATTGAATAGACGTGTGAGATAACTAAAGTTCGGATTATGATTGATCTAACCTAAACTAAATCGAAGAGATAAAATTTATGACTAAGTACCATGGGTGTCGAGAGTTTGCCTAATGAAGTAACGAAGTTCTAAAAGGATAATTGGTCTAGGTACTATCATGAATTAAGGGAATTCAAGCTCTCCTATAGGAACTGACTGGCGTAGACTTGTCCACTATCTAGCATGCATATACCAATGTATCCATTGCGCATCTTACATGCATAGACGCATTATGACCGCTATCCTAATCCCTAGATTCAACCGATTGACCTGGCGTAGATTCTAAACCGGCTAAACCCTAAATCATGGCTAAGTTCCGAAACCTAATGCCCTGGCGTTGGTTTATTAGGCTTCTAAGATCATTCAATCAAGTGGCATACAGGTAGAGAAAGCATTAAAAACAACCATGAAATCTGAAAACATGATAAAATACCAATTTCATTCATTCGAGTGGCGTACAAGTAATGAAAGCATTAAGTTCCACCATTCATTAAGCGTAAGACCTCGTTACAACATAGCAAATCTCTCTAACCCATGGCAAAGGATCTACTCAGACATAGATACAGAAAAGGAAACACAAGAGAAGTCTAGATTCGACATAGATATGGAAAGAGATAACTCCCTATTCAAAAACCGATGTCTTCGGTAGATTCTCCTCGCTCCCGATCCGTAGATCCGTCCTTTTCTTCCTCCTTCCTCTTGCCCTAGTGTCTCTCCTTCTCCTCTCATGTATTCTGGTTCGATCCCCACTTTTCAGATCTCCTTATTCTTTTAATTTGGCCGATCTAGATCTTAGGAAAGTTTGTTGGAATGCTGGACCCGAGCGGGCACATCATGCACCCGATCGTGCAACCACTATGCCCGACCGTGTTGCCTCTTTCAAGCCCGAACGGGCACCCATGCCCGATCGTGTAGACTCTCAGCCCGAACGGGTAAAACGCACGGTGATTTCTTGGATGAATTGGCCCGAGCGGGCATTGTAAAGCCACCCGAGCGGGCACCTATGCCCGAGCATATCCCTTGAGCACCCGAGTCGTGTAAGGCTACGGGGTTTTCTTGAATGATTCAGCCCGACCGGGCACTCTCAATCCACCCGAGCGGGCATGTCTTGAAGTGTAGTTTCCGCTCCTTCCGCTCGGTGTTTGAGTGCTCACTTCCATCCATGGCCTTGCACAAGTTGAACTTTGTCCTTCAACTACGTTTTCGGGGTTAGATTGCCAAAATCACTCGTGTTTCTTCTCGTGCCTTCGTTTCCTACGCAAAACACGAAATGTAGATAAAGTCTCCGAATATACTCAATAAATGAATGAAATATAAATAATATACTCTAAACTAGACCGAATCGTTGACAGCGGAGTATAAGCGTGTGGAATCTTATGAACGCTAAAGATCTATCAACAAGCATCGATTAGTCGGTATGCATGGAGATATGATACTTGGTACCGAGATCTAGGAGGTGAATGTAACTATAAGTCATGGCTTCTTGCACAATTACCCAACTAATCGGAATCTAGAAGTCTTCTAAACACACCTAGACTATAGTTCATGATTCGACAAGGTCGCACAATAATGACTAAAACTTGAAAATTTATGCTAGGTATCCATCCGTTTATCCTAAAAACAAAAATCTACATCTAATCCTAATCCTAATCATCTAATCCTAATCATATGGTAATACTCGACGAGTACCCCCCCGGACTTAAATGAAACACCGTCCCGGTGTTCAAAGCCTAAGAAGATATCGTAAACAAAACAACGGGAAATAAGGGTTGGAACGTGTGCACCTTGTGTAACTTCCAATCCCGTGTTTGTGTTTCCTCTTCAAGGATGATATGGACATTGAAGAACCTGCGAAAAAGATTCGCACAATCCAAAAAGAGAAATACAATCCCACCAAGTATATCAATATGAAGAGAAAAAGAGATAGTCCGAAAGAAAACGAAATGAAAAACGAAACAATCGGGTTGCCTCCCGACAAGCGCTTGTTTAAGGTCTTGAGCTTGACCGAAATGCTCTACTCATGAGTTGGCTCCGAAAGAGCGAACTTAGCGTGATCAAGATCCGTGTTGTCTGCGTTGTAGAGCTTTATGCGTTGGGCGTTCACTTTAAATGCACCGTTTGCTCCTATTAGCTCGATTGCTCCATGTGGTGAGATGCTCTTAATAGTGAATGGCCCGGACCAGCGTGACTTAAGCTTTCCTGGAAAGAGTTTTAGACGTGAGTTGAAAACAAGTACACGATCACCTACCTCAAAGGTCCGCTGGAGTATGTGCCGGTCGTGCCACCGCTTCGTACGTTCCTTGTAAATTTTCGCGTTTTCGTACGAATCGAGGCGCATTTCCTCAAGGTGATGAAGCTGTAACGTCCTCTTCTCAGCGGCACATTTATAGTCGTAGTTCATTGCCTTGATCGCCCAATAAGCTCGGTACTCTAATTCAACCGGTAGGTGACATGCCTTACCGTACACAAGCTGAAACGGAGTCATTCCGATTGGCGTCTTGAAAGCGGTACGGTAAGCCCACAAAGCATCATCGAGTTTCAATGCCCAATCCCTCCTAGACCTTGAGACCGTTTTCTCCAAAATCGACTTGATTTCTCTATTAGAAACCTCAACTTGGCCGCTGGTTTGAGGATGATAAGGCGTTGCTACCCTATGTCTAACACCGTACTTTCTCAACAACCCATCTATGGTGCGATTCACAAAATGCTTACCTCCGTCGCTGATCACAACTCTCGGAACTCCAAAACGTGGAAATATGACACGTTTAAACATCTTAGTCACTGGTTTGGAGTCGTTCGTGGAGCATGCCAAAGCTTCCACCCACTTCGTGACGTAGTCTACCGCAACTAGGATATAGGAATGTCCGCACGAGGATGGGAAAGGGCCCATGAAATCTATCCCCCACACGTCAAATGGCTCGACTTCTAGAATGTATTGCTGTGGCATTTCATTGCGTCTAGAAATATTACCTGTCCTTTGGCAATTGTCGCACGATTTGACGTAGTCGTGGGCGTCCTTAAAAACAGTAGGCCAAAAGAATCCCGCTTGCAACACCTTCGCAGCCGTCTTTGCTGCGGCAAAGTGTCCTCCGTAGCTCGAAGAATGACAACGTGAGAGTATGTGTGGAGCTTCTTCTTCGGAGATGCAGCGTCTAAAAATCCCGTCTATCCCTCTCTTGAAGAGATAGGGTTCATCCCAATAGTATGCCTTGACGTCATGGAGAAATTTCTTTCTCGCGTTGTAGTTCAGCCCCTCCGGTAGTACTCGACAAGCTAGATAATTAACAAAGTCAGCATACCAAGGAATTGAAGTACAAGTCAAGGACATTACCAAATCATCTCGGAGGTAGTCATCGATGGGAATGCACTCGGGGATCGCAAGACGTGAAAGATGATCAGCCACTCCATTCTCGGCTCCTTTCCTATCCCTAATCTCTAGATCAAACTCTTGGAGAAGTAAGATCCATCTAATCAACCTAGGCTTCGCATCCTTCTTAGTGAGTAGGTAACGCAATGCAGCGTGATCCGTATAAACAATTACCTTCGAACCCACTAAATATGACCGGAACTTCTCAAACGCATAGACTATCGCAAGGAGCTCTTTCTCCGTCGTAGAATAGTTGCATTGGGCACTGTCCAAAGTCCTACTAGCATAGTATATAGCATGCAACATTCTATCCTTACGCTGACCTAAAACTGCTCCTACCGCATAGTCACTCGCATCGCACATAATCTCGAATGGAAGTTCCCAATCCGGTGGTTGAATAATGGGTGGGGAAACTAAGGCTTTCTTCAACTTCTCAAAAGCATCATGACAACTTGCTGTGAACTCAAAAGGCACGTCCTTACCTAATAGATCCGTGAGGGGTTATGAAATTTTCGAAAAATCCATAATGAAACGCCTATAAAACCCCGCATGACCTAAAAAGCTACGAATACCCTTGACGTTCGTTGGTGGTGGTAGTTTCTCAATGACTTCGATCTTAGCCTTATCTACCTCAATGCCCTTCGCTGATATCTTGTGTCCCAATACAATGCCCTCGCGAACCATAAAGTGGCATTTCTCCCAATTCAAAACGAGGTTCGCCTCCAAGCACCTATCTAACACTTTGCACAAATGAGTTAGACACGCATCAAAGGAAGGTCCATGAACGGAAAAATCGTCCATAAACACTTCCATAATATCACCATTCACATCAGAAAAGATAGAAGTCATGCACCGCTGAAAAGTAGCGGGTGCATTACACAAACCGAATGGCATCTTCCGATAAGCGAATGTACCGAATGGGCAAGTGAACGTCGTCTTCTCTTGATCGTCGGGATGGATTGGAATCTGGAAAAACCCTGAATAACCATCAAGAAAACAAAAGTAGGAGTGAAGAGCTAGACGTTCAAGCATTTGATCGATAAAAGGAAGAGGGAAGTGATCTTTCCGTGTCTTTGCATTCAACTTGCGGTAGTCGATGCACATCCGCCATCCCGTGACTGCTCTCGTGGGAATCAACTCGTTGTTTGCATTCGGAATGACCGTGATACCTCCCTTCTTTGGCACTACATGAACTGGACTCACCCAAGCACTATCCGAAATTGGATAAATAATTCCCGCATCTAACAACTTAAGTACCTCTTTCTTCACCACTTCCATCATACTAGGGTTTAACCTACGTTGGTGCTCAATCGAGGTCTTAGTGTCATCTTCAAGGTGAATTCTATGCATGCAAAGCCCAGGACTAAGTCCCTTAATATCCGCTATCGTATAACCTATAGCTCCCCTATATCTCCTAAGAGCCTCTAGCAATCGTTCTCTTTGGGAATCATCTAGGTTGTCATTTACTATAACCGGATACGTGGAATCAAGTCCGAGAAACTCATACCTCAGCCCTTGTGGTAAGGGCTTCAACTCCACCTTCGGTGCCTTGTCAACACTCCAGTCATGATTCGGATGCTTGATTCGATCATTAAGCTCGTCGGGAGTGGTTGAACTATCAATGAAGGCCGCGTGAGGTGCGCTGAATTCTGTCTGGAATTGTCGGAGGGTTGTGCACTGGCTTGCAACATCTTCTTGACTCGAAACCCCTTCCAACTGGTCCGTACTCATGTGGCCATGAGTTGAGAAGTCCTCTTGTTGAGAACTACCCGAAAATCCATCGTTCTCTAAGGCTGCGACCTGCTGTGCTCGGGCCGCGCAGAATTCTGCTCTAAGTTCATCTAACTCGGTTCTCGGGATTTCTTTTTCATCTCTCTCATCTAGCAGCTTCGTATAATGCTTTACCTCATGGGGATCTTTGTAAAGTCCCTCTCCAGCTGCTAGAAGAGCCATCTCAAGGGAATCCATATTCCCAAACTCCTCTAACACTTCCTCGGCTAATCTCTCTAATACATCAATATAAAACACCGAGTCTACCATACAAGGTTGCCTAAGTGTGTCGTTCAAATTGAACTCCACTTCCTCATCTCCAAACTTTAAAGTGAGTCTACCCTCGGCACAATGTATAATAGTCTTAGCCGTATTGAGGAAAGGTCTACCTAGAATGATAGGAATTTTCTTGTCCTCCTCCATGTCTAGTACAACAAAATCAACCGGGACAAAGAACTTTCCTACTTGCAATGGGACGTCTTCAAGTATTCCTTCGGGGATCCTAACACTCCGATCAGCCATGGTGAGTGCCATTCTCGTCGGTCGAAGATCCATCCTACCCTTAAGATCCAACTTCTCATACAATGACAATGGTAGCACGCTTACGCTTGCTCCGACGTCGATTAGCGCATGGTTAATCTCATAATCTCCAATTTTACAAGGGATTACGAAAATACCTGGATCCGGCATCTTTTTGGGTAGACTTGGCTGTAGCATTGAGTTGGTGACCATGACGGTTTCCGTTTCCACATCCCGCTTGTTCGCAAGTACGTCTTTGAGGAACTTAGCGTATGAAGGCATCTTCTTCAACGCTTCGTGGAATGGAATCGTAATGTGCATCTTCTTCAACATCTCCGCAAACTTTGCAAATTGCGCATCATCGTTCTTTTTGCGTTGACGTTGAGGAAATGGCAAAGGAGGAGGCCTCGGTTCGGGTTTAACGTATTTGGGCTCCTCTTCCTCCTTGTGCTCCTTGATGTGGTCGCTCTCCTTCGCTACTGCCGTTGATGGTTCTCCCTGTTCAAACATTGGAAGAGTAGGGGAATCTAGTGTCTTACCGCTTCTCAAATGGATGGCATTGATTTGCGCTCGAGGATTCGCTTCCGGGCGTGCCGGTAGAATCCCTTGCGGTTGGGAGGATTTCGCAGCGAGCTGCGAAACTTGAGTATCCAATATCTTTAGATGCGTTTTCACCTCATTATACTCATTCTTCCTCTCTTGATTCTCTGCTTTCATCCCTTCCTGATTCGTTATCAACGTTCTAATGTCATTGGCTTGGTCCTTTTGTGCTTGTAGGATTTGAGCAAGCATTGACGCGATATCGGGGCTAACTTCTTGTTGCGGAGGAGCAGGCGCACGTGATTGGAAATTCTGATTTTGGGGCTGCGTCCTCGGCTGGAAATTTTGATTGCGTTGCATCAAACGCGGCTGGAAGTTACCCGATGCTCGTTGTGCATTGAATGCACCGTCGGAATTCTTGTACGAGAGATTGGGGTGATTTCTCCACTCGGGAGTATAGGTGTTACCCAAAGGTTGGGCGTTGCTCACATAGCTCACCCCTTCGTACCCTTGAATTCCTTGCTCGTCCGGTTGCTCATAATATTGCTGTTGATTTGCTCCGGACATCAGCTCATAAAGACCATTGATTTTACCATTCATTTCGGCTCTCATCTCGGCTAATTCGGAATGTATGGATTGCGAATTATCCACCTTGGCTACTCTTGCTGGAGTGTTGCGATTATACTCTCCGGCGGTGTGATTTCCCTCATCAGCCATTCGATCTATCAAATCCTCGATTTGTGGGAAAGTGAGGTTGCTCAAAGAACCTCCAGCAGCGGCTACGATCAAGATCCTCGTATTGTCCATAAGTCCTTGGAGAAAATTGTGTATGAGGTAGCTTTGATCCATGCCGTGATGTGGGCAAAGGCGTTGATAGCCCTTGAATCGCTCCCATGCTTCATATAAGCTCTCGGCTGCCCCTTGCACGAATGTGTTGATGTTGTTCTTGGCTAGCTGAGCTTTACTTTGCGGGAAGAACCTTGTCATGAACTTCTCCTCTAGCTGTCCCCATGACGCGATAGAATTCGCCGGTTGCGAATATAACCAATCATGCGCTTTGTCCTTTACCGAGAATGGGAAAGCGGCTAGCATGACATCCTCCTCCGATACCCCATCTCCAGCCCTTATAGTTCGGCATAACATCTTAAAATCAGTAAGATGCTGGTTTGGGTCCTCGGCGGGTCTCCCTCTAAACGCCGCGTTACCAAGCATTTGGATGAATGCCGGTTGAAGCTCTACGCGGGCGTTTCTCCTCGCAATACATGACAAGAGCTGCGTGTGCCTAGGGACCGTGTATGATCCATAGGTCAGTGCCGGTTGCACTTGTTGCGCGTTTTGAACGTTCATATCTCGACGTTCGGCCATTAGCTCTTCTTCAAATGGTTGTTCAACTACTTCCTCGGGTTGGAAGTTCAAGTGTACTTGCGTGTTATCAACTGGATTGCTCGCACTAGTTCTCGTTTCCTTCCTTAGTTTTCTGAGTGTCTTATCAATGTCGGGGTCGAAAACTAGATCCGCGCTTCCGGTATTTCTCATGCACAATTAAGCTGCACAAGAAAAAGAAAACAAACACAAGAGCACGTGAGATCCGAGAAGTAATAGAACTTGACTCTAAACACAATAGACAAACAAAATAAACACGAAAAAGCAAAAACAAACAAGACTCTATCTAAACTAATGTCTAATCTAAAAGTTTCCTAACTCCTAAGCCGTAATTAACTCCCCGGCAACGGCGCCAAAAACTTGATGTGCGTTATATCAAGTAATAAAAACCTAGACTAACGCTTCCGCAAGAATACGGATCGTGTAGTAACTAGGGTCGAACACAAGGAGCTAATGCGACTAAAGAGCTACTAAACTAATTGAATAGACGTGTGAGATGACTAAAGTTGGAATTGTGATTGAGCTAAACTAAACTAAATCGAAGAGAATAAACTTATGGATAAGCACCATGGGTGTCGAGAATTTGCCTAATGAAGTAACGAAGTTTCAAAAGGATAATTGGTCTAGGTACTATCATGAATTCAGGGAATTCAAGCTCTCCTATAGGAACTGACTGGCGTAGACTTGTCCACTATCTAGCATGCATATACCAATGTATCCATTGCGTATCTTACATGCATAGACGCATTATGGCCGCTATCCTAATCCCTAGATTAAACCGATTGACCTGGCGTAGATTCTAAACCGGCTAACCCTAAGTCATGGCTAAGTTCCGAAACCTAATGCCCTGGCGTTGGTTTATTAGGCTTCTAAGATCATTCAATCAAGTGGCGTACAGGTAGAGAAAGCATTAAGAACAACCATGAAATCTAAAAACATGATAGATACCAAATTCATTCATTCAAGTGGCGTACAGGTAATGAAAGCATTAAGTACCACCATTCATTAAGCATAGACTTCGTTACAACATGGCAAATCACTCTAACCCATGGCAAAGGATCTACTCAGACATAGATACAGAAAAGGAAACACAAGAGAAGTCTAGATTCGACATAGATATGGAAAGAGATAACTCCCTATTCATAAACCGATGTCTTCGGTAGATTCTCCTCGCTCCCGATCCGTAGATCCGTCTTTTCTTCCTCCTTCCCCTTGCTCTAATGTCTCTCTATCTGCTCTGATCTCTTCTGCTTCCAATTCCCTCTTTTAGATCTGATTTATCTTTTAATTTGGCCGTTCTAGATCTTAGGAAAGTTTGTTGAGAATCAAGGACCCGAGCGGGCATGTCCTCTACCCGCTCGTGCAGACCACCTGCCCGACCGTGTGCTCTTCTTCCAGCCCGAGCGGGCGCCATGCCCGATCGTGTGATTCTTGAGCCCGAGTCGTGCGAACCTACGGGGATTTCTTGGCATCAACTGACCCGCACGGGCACTCCAATTGCACCCGACCGGGCACTTCATCATTGATCGTGTACCTTAAGTGCCCGAGTCGTGTAAATCTACGGGGATAATTGATAGCAAATCGCCCGGTCGTGCACTCCAATTCCACCCGAGCGGGCACTCCATCTTGGTCGTGTACCTTGAGTGCCCGAGTCGTGCAAAGCTACGGGGGTAATTGGCAGCTAATGGCCCGATCGTGTACACCTCCAATGCCCGAGCGGGCATGTCTTGAAATGTTGTTTCTCTCCCTTCGCTCGGTGTTTGAGTGTTCACTTTCAGTCCATGGCCTTGCACAAGTCGATTCTAAACTAATCTATTCTAAACTAGACCTAAGAATGCTATAAAACATATGATGGATAATTCTGAATTTGCGGTTGCATCCATGGCTGAAAAATCACAAATTCATATTGTAAATTCAGCATACCATCGGTATAAATGAATGAAATACAAATAATCTACTCTAAACTAGACCTAAGAATGATATAAAAACTATAACGGATTACGTGTTATCAATAATTCATTTCAGCTATATCGGCACTCCAAAAGTTGATGTTGTTCATTTTACCTCGCAAAATAATGAACAAAATTCGATTAAGCTCCAAGAGGTAATAATTCCCTTTTTTTATTTTTTTTATGACTCTAACAGAAAACAAAAACGAAAAACAAATGAAGACTCCGGAAAGGACTATGTCTTAATTCAAAAAGTATCCTAACCCTAAAGCCGTAATCAACTCCTAGAGTTAGATAACTTAAAAGCCGTAATAAGTTCCCCGGCAACGGCGCCAAAAACTTGATGTGCGTTATATCAAGTAATAAATTACCTAGACTAACGCTTCCGCAAGAATACGGATCGTGTAGCAACTAGGGTCGAACACAAGGAATTGATGCGACTTATAAGCTATTAAACTAATGAATAAGACGTGATGAATCAAATAGTGAT
>CM071873.1:4499755-4510798 GCA_036759665.1 Gynandropsis gynandra
TTGGATATGGAGGAGGACAAGAAAATTCCTATCATCCTCGGTAGACCGTTCCTTAATACGGCCAAGACTATCATACATTGTGCTGAAGGTAGACTCACGTTGAAGTTTGGAGATGAGGAAGTGGAGTTCAATTTGAACGATACACTTAGACAGCCTTGTATGGTAGACTCGGTATTCTACATAGACGTCTTGGAGAGACTAGCCGAGGAAGTGATAGAAGAGTTTGGGAATATGGATTCTCTTGAGATGGCTCTTCTAGCAGCTGGAGAGGGACTTTACAAGGGGCCTAATGAAGTGAAGCATTATACGAAGCTGCTGGACGAGAAGGATACAAAAGAAATCCCAAGTGCCGAGCTAGATGCACTCCGAGCAGAATTCTGCACGACCCGAGCACAGCAGATTGCAGCCTCAGAAAAGGATGGATTTTCGGGTAGTTCTCATCAAGGAGACTTCTCAACTCATGACCACATGAGTAAAGATCAGTTGGAGAGGGTTTCAAGTCAAGAAAACGTTGCAAACCAGTGCACAACCCTCCGAGAATGCCAGACGGATTCCAGCGCACCTCAAGCGGCTTACATCGATAGTTCAACCACTCCCGATATGCTTAATGGTCAAATCAAGCATCCAAAACATGACTGGAGTGTTGACAAAGCCCCGAAGGTAGAGTTGAAGCCCTTACCACAAGGGTTGAGGTATGAATTTCTTGGACTTGAATCCACATATCCGGTGATAGTAAATGATGACCTAGATGAATCCCAAAGAGAACGATTGCTAGAAGCTCTTAGGAAGTATAGGGGTGCTATAGGTTATACATTAGCGGATATTAGGTGACTTAGTCCAGGTCTTTGCATGCATAGGATTCACCTAGAAGATGACACTAAGACCTCTATTGAACATCAACGTAGACTGAACCCTAATATGATGGAAGTGGTTAAGAAAGAGGTTCTTAAGTTGTTAGATGCTGGGATCATATATCCGATTTCGGATAGTGCGTGGGTGAGTCCAGTACATGTAGTTCCAAAGAAGGGAGGCATCACCTTCATTCCAAATGCGGACAACGAATTGATTCCAACAAGGGCAGTCACGGGATGGCGCATGTGCATCGACTACCGCAAGTTGAATGCAAACACACGGAAAGATCACTTCCCTTTACCTTTCATTGATCAAATGCTTGAACGTTTAGCTCTTCACTCCTACTTCTGTTTTCTTGATGGTTATTCAGGGTTCTTTCAAATTCCGATCCATCCAAACGATCAAGAAAAGATGACGTTCACATGTCCCTTCGGTACATTTGCCTATCGGAAGATGCCATTCGGTTTGTGTAATGCACCCGCTACTTTTCAAGATTGAAGTCATTGAAAAGCTGCCACCTCCAACGAATGTAAAGGCCATCCGTAGTTTCCTAGGTCATGCGGGGTTCTTTAGGCGGTTCATTAAGGATTTTTCCAAAATTTCCAAACCCCTCACGGATCTACTAGGTAAGGACGTGCCTTTTGAGTTCACAGCGGATTGCCAAGATGCCTTTGAGAAGTTAAAGAAAGCTTTAGTTTCCCCACCTATCATACAACCGCCGAATTGGGATCTTCCTTTTGAGATCATGTGCGATGCGAGTGATTATGCGGTTGGAGCAGTTTTAGGTCAGCGCAAGGATCGGATGTTGCATGCTATATACTATGCTAGTAGAACTTTGGACAACGCCCAATGCAACTATTCCACGACTGAGAAAGAGCTCCTTGCGATTGTCTATGCGTTTGAGAAGTTCCGATCATACTTAGTGGGTTCGAAGGTAATTGTCTATACGGATCATGCTGCTTTACGATACCTACTCACTAAGAAGGATGCAAAGCCGAGGTTGATTAGATGGATCCTACTTCTGCAAGAGTTTGATCTTGAGATGCGGGATAGGAAAGGAACCGAGAATGGATAGCTGATCATCTTTCACGTCTTAAGATCCCCGAGTGCATTCCTATCGATGACTACCTCCGAGATGATTTGGTAATGTCCTTGACTTGTACTTCCGTTCCTTGGTATGCTGACTTTGTGAATTATCTAGCTTGTCGAGTATTACCGAAGGGGCTGAACTACAATGCGAGAAAGAAGTTTCTCCATGACGTTAAGGCGTATTATTGGGATGAGCCCTACCTTTTCAAAAGAGGCATAGACGGAATCTTTAGACGCTGCATCTCCGAAGAAGAAGCTCCACACATACTGTCACGCTGCCATTCTTCGAGCTACGGAGGATACTTTGCCGCAGCCAAGACCGCTGCGCAAGTGCTACAAGCGGGATTCTATTGGCCTACTGTTTTTAAGGACGCCCACAACTACGTCAAATCATGCGACAATTGCCAAAGGACGGGTAATATTTCTAGACGCAATGAAATTCCACAACAATACATTCTAGAAGTCGAGCCATTTGACGTATGGGGAATAGATTTCATGGGCCCTTTCCCACCTTCGTGCGGACATTCCTACATCCTAGTCGCGGTGGACTATGTCACGAAATGGGTGGAAGCTTTGGCATGTTCCACAAACGACTCCAAACAGTAACTAAGATGTTCAAGCGTGTCATATTTCCACGTTTTGGAGTCCCGAGAGTTGTGATCAGCGACGGAGGTAAGCATTTTGTGAATCGTACCATAGAAGGGTTGCTGAAAAAGTACGGTGTTAGACATAGGGTAGCAATGCCTTATCATCCTCAAACCAGCGGCCAAGTTGAGGTTTCTAATCGAGAAATCAAATCGATTTTGGAGAAATCGGTCTCTAGGTCTAGGAAGGATTGGGCATTGAAACTAGATGATGCATTATGGGCTTATCGTACAGCATTTAAAACGCCAATCGGAATGACTCCGTTTCTTACCGGTTGAGTTGGAATACCGAGCGTATTGGGCAATCAAGGCACTGAACTACGATTATAAGTCAGCCGCTGAAAAACGGACGTTACAGCTTCATCATCTTGAGGAGATGCGCCTCCAATCGTACGAAAACGCAAAAATTTACAAAGAGCGCACGAAGCGGTGGCACGATAGGCACATACTTCAGCGAACGTTCGAGGTAGGTGATAGTGTGCTTGTTTTTAACTCACGTTTAAAACTCTTTCCAGGGAAGCTCAAGTCACGCTGGTCCGGGCCATTCGCGATTAAAAGCATCTCACCACATGGAGCAATCGAGCTAATAGGAGCAAATGGTGCATTTAAAGTGAACGCTCAACGCATAAAGCTCTACAATGCGGATAACACAGATTTTGATCAAGCTAAGTTTGCTCTTTCGGAGCCGACACATGAGTAGAGCATTTTGGTCAGGCTCGGGCCCTTAAACAAGCGCTTATCGGGAGGCAACCCGACTGTTTCATTTCTCATTTCATTTTTTGCACACGTTCCAACTCTTGTTTTCCCGTTATTTTGTTTGCGATATCCTCTTAGGTTTTGAACACCGGGACGGTGTTTCATTCAAGTCTGTGGGGGTACTCGTCGAGTATTATTCATGTGATTAGGATTAGATGATTAGGATTTGATGTTGATTTTTGTTTTTAGGAATAAACGGATGGATACCTAGCATGGATTTTCGAGCTTTAGTCACTAGTGCAACTTTGTCGAATCGTGAACAATAGTCTAGGTTTGCTTAGAAGTCTTCTTGATTCCAATTAGTTGAGTAATTGTGCTTGAAATCATGACCTATAGTTACATTCCCCTCCTAGGTTTCAGTACCAAGTATCATATCTCCGAGTATACCGATTAATCGTTGCTTGTTTGATAGATTTTACCGTTCATTAGATTCCACATGCTTATACTCCGCTGTTAATTTTTGGATAAGTTTTCTAACTATTTCAAGTTTATATTGACATGAGTACAGCGAGATCGATGGTTCGGGTCTAAGTGGTGGGTTGAGGCGCTATTCTACGTCCTAAGGGTTAGAGTGATGCGTATTCGTCATAAAAAAAAGAAGTAAAAAAAACAGAAAAAATATTTTTCAATGATGCATCTCTTCACTCCGCCAAGGTTACGAGACCTTATGAGTGTGCCATAGGCAGCCTGGGTCTAAGTAGAAAGCCACCCTCTTCGACTTCGACGTCCTAGGAACCAAGCGTGGATCTATAAAAGAAGAGAAAAGAAGAATGAAAATAAAAAAAAAGAAAAGAAAAGAATAAGAACGAGAAAATGAGTTCAAAGATATCTCAAGCTTAGGAGAGTTGGTATGGAGAACGCTTGGACGTTGTTTAGGAGTACGAATTAGACTTAGGTCATTGGTAGGATTGCATGGTTCAAGACTTTCGGTTGATAGAAGTCTGAACTAGGTACGCTTAGGCTTGCGTTCATGTGACGCGTTGTTTTGTATGATGGCTAACCCTTTGAAGTATTTGTGTTAGTATCCATTGTTGTTTAGCTCTTCTAGTACTCGACTCTAGGTTTGCTCGAGGACGAGCAAAAGGTTAAGTCTGGGGGTGTTTGATAACACGTAATCCGTCATAGTTTTTATATCATTCTTAGGCCTAGTTTTGAGTAGATTTATTAGATTTCAACCATTTATCGAGTTTATTCGAGGACTTCATCTACATTTTGTGTTTTGTATAGGAAACTAAGACATGAGGAGAAACACGAGAGATGATGGCAATTTAACCCCGAAAAACACGAGAGATTATGGCGATTCAACCCCGAAAACGTAGTTGAAGGACAAGGTTCAACTTGTGCAAGGACATGGATTGGAAGTGAGCACTCAAACACCGAGCAAAAGGAGCGGAAACAACAAATCAAGGTGTGCCCGCTCGGGCTAGATGAGTGTACCCGCTCGGGCTAAATGCTACCAAACATCCCCGTAGCTTTGCACGACTGGGGCATTCAAGGAACACGACCAGAATGGAGTGCCCGCTCGGGTGGATTTGCAGTGCCCGCTCGGGCTAATTGATGCCAAGAATTTGCCGTAGCTTTGCACGACTCGGGCTGAAGATTTACACGGTCGAGCATGGTGCCCGCTCGGGCTAAAATGTGGGCACACGGTCGGGCACAAGGCCTGCACGAGCGGGTGGATGCTGTGCCCGCTCGGGTCCTTGTTTTCCTCAACTAACTCCTAAGATTTAGAACGGCGATCCAACCGACCCTTTGACTCAACCGACCCATGCGACTCATGCGACCCATGCGACTCGACTCAACCGACTCAAACGACCCTTAGACCCTCTGTGACGAGCGACGATTGCGACCCAAACCGACTCACTGAGACAATCGACTCAAACGACCCTTAGACTCCCTGCGACGTTCAAACGACCACTGCGACCCAAATCGACTCACTCAGACTCAACAGACTCACTGACATTCACACCCATTTCAAATCAATAAACCATTCTAGGACTCGACAGCCTGCAAACCCTAGAAATCGACGTTCAACCGACCATCGCGACCCAAACCGATTCACTGAGACAACCGACTCTTGCGACTTAACCGACTCATTGACACTCACACCCTTTTGAAATGAATAAACCATTTTGGGACTCGACATCCTCCAAAACCCTAGAAATCGATTTACTTACACTTATTGAAGATTGACTCGTGCTCTCTTCTCCACCGCTACTGATTCTAGTCATTTCCTTCTTGCCAACTTCGAATCGATCCCTCTCAAGTTCGAAATCACTAGTTCTTTCTTGGCTTTTACTCTCCCAGAATACGGGTTTGGCTTTTACTCTCCCATAATGCCGGTTTTTTCACGTTCGAAAATTAAGATTAAATTTGTCTTTTCTCCAGTTTTTTTTTCGATTAGATAATAATTTTAGGGAACGATATTTTTGAAACGTTTTAGCCCTACGAAAATATATTTGATATTCTGCCCATTTAATATACAGAGAAATGAAAATTTTATCACGTGGCTTTCTATAACAACAATTTGTGGGTATAGAACAGTTGTCATGCATTTAAAAATTAAATATTTGTTGCGGAGATCTTTAAAGATGTTTTTAATTCATCCACTAGGTTCTGTTTTTGAAGTCGTCAAACTCGACGCTGGCCATTATCAAGGCTTGCCTCTGTATATACATTTATATATATATATATATGGATCTATTTTTCTATACGTAGATATTATTTTCTTAGAGACATTGAATAATGAAAATTAGCATAATATTTAATAAACCTTTATCATTAGTTTGTATATTATTCAGTCCAATCAATGGAATTAATCACTCAGAATATATTACATGGAACGAGTGAGATTTCAGGCATATACATAATTAGCATTTATCATATTATATATGTCGACGTATATACATATACATACATGGACTGAGACATATATTTATATATTAATTGTCCTACCAGAAATAATTAAGTGGGCGTTGAAATTAATGGAGCTGGTCCGACTCAATAATTATCTCTCCTTGACTAAGTCTTACTATTTTTATATAAATTTAGTAATTAATTTGTTTTTAAAGAATTAAGTGATTTGTAACTTTTAATTCATTACTACATTAATTTATTAAAGGTTTGTAAATCGATCCAAATCACTACTTTAACAATATAATCACTTTGACCCCGGTCAACTTTGGTTAAAGTCAAACATTTCATACCAAATTAGCCACTAGATGAGTTATATAATTATATATTTATAGCATATGGATATATATATAAAAGTATATCTATTTGTATGTGGAGGCGAGTGGGTGGCTTTCAAGCGTGTGTATATATATATGTTAACAGAAAGACCACTAAGACATCAAAGAAAAAGTCACAAACATAACCAGATGGAGAAACAGAGTCTAGAGGTTCACCTCAAGCAGAACGACGTCGTATCATCACCGGATTCTTCGCCGGAGAACGAGAAGGGAATATTTCACCGCCACCGGGGAATATTCCATCTCCACCATTCTAAGGACGAGAAAGAAGATGAGAAGAAGGAACACGTGTCCAAGAGGGAGAAGATGGCCGCCGCTCTCGTTGCCGGAAAAGTTGCTCTGAAGAAGGTCATGCACCGTCGCCACGGTGGCGGCGGACACCACGGCCACGGCGGAGAAGAGGGTGTAGAGGAGGAAGAAGTAGAAGAGGAAGAGGAAGAGGAAGATGAAGAGGAAGAGGAAGAGGAAGGAGAAGAAGGAGAAGGAGGAGGAATTGGAGGTTTGATTGCAATGATCGCCGAAGCTTTTCAAGAATAAAAAATCATATGATAAATGCCACAAAAAAAATTAAATTAAGTATTTGTAAATTTTTTTGTGTAAAATGTTTGTGAATTTTTTGAGTGGTTAAATTAAATTTGGTACTTATTTATACACTTGTTATAAAAAACCATTTGTAATATATTTAATATATAAGATACTATCCTTTAGCATAGATGACAATTAAAAATATGTCTTTGCATTTAAGAAAATGCGTAATTATATAATTTTATATGCTATGGTTTGCTAATAGTATTTTATTTTTTATATGGTATGAGAGTTAGTTAATAAACTTTAGCCACAATCACAAACACACCACCATCATTGCACTCGTAAACCCAAGCCAATATTGTTATTGGCCTAACACAACTTGCTTTTTAGCTGCCGCCATCACCAGACCCTCAAAGCTCTACCTTTCTAGATGCTTTAATCGTGCTGTGAGATCTTTAACTGTCCAGATCTGTAAACCAGTTGTCGTCGCTGTTGTTCTTGAAGGTGCTGAGCAGCGCGGGAGCACGGCAATGGCGACGATGCGACAGAGAGGAGCTGCGGGTGAAACGAACAACGAAACCTAGAGTTTAGAAGAACACTCTGGAACTCTTCGAACTCCTAGGTCAACTGAAGGAGCTCGGGTTGCCGGGTTGAAGACTCGGGTTGAAAGAGCCCACGAGGAAGCCCACGTGGAAGTCCACAGCAGCACCGGCCCAGGTAGAAGCCCGTAAAGAATGAAGAGTTGAAGCCCATACACAAGAAGACAACGGATGAGCAAATGCAAGAACAAATCGGGGAGGATAATTTGGGTATTTCCAGTGGGACAAGAAGAATATTTTCTGTTAGGGTATTGTTAGCAACATAGCCATACACGGTTGAGCAGCCATAATGTTAAAAACGGATATATATGTATTTGCAACAGTAATATCAATTAGAGTATTATTCACCAAAATTTTCCATTGCTCATTCACCACAAATTTGAGAGATAAACACGTGAGGCTAGAGAAACAAACACAAATTCTGATCAAATCAATTTTGTTCATCATTTTTAGTTTATGTTTGCCTTATTCAAACATCTATTCATGAGCTGTATAAACACAAGAACTACAATTGGTATCAGAGCCCTTCGGATCTAAAGGCCGAGAGGGAGCACCACGCACAAGCACAAAAACAAGCACAAGATCACACGGCACAAGTAACAAACAAAGATGCAGAACGTACCACATATTCCTATATTCGAAGGAAAGAGCTATAATCTATGGCTCATCAAGATGAAGGCGCTGCTACGGTCGAAGCAGCTTTGGAAAGTAGTCACAGAAGGACTACCGCAAAAACCCACTGCCGGAGGAGTTCCCATGACTGAGGAGGTGCAGAAAGCTATCTTAGCATGGGAAGAACAAGAAGCTAAGGATCAGACTGCGCTGGAACTATTGTTCAGTGCAGTGTCGGAGGAAATTTTTACCGCGCACATATCCGTGTGCGAGACATCGAAGGAGGCTTGGGACCTTCTCAAAGAGAGGTTCCAAGGAGACCCAAAAACGGCTATGATCAAGCTCCAACGCTTAAGAGCCAATTATTATACACTAAGACAAGGAGATAAGGAAACGATAAAGGACTTTGCTAACAAAGTGACTGAGTTAGCAAATGAAATGAGGGCGTATGGAGATGATATGAAGGAGGACACGTTGGTGTCTAAAATATTATGCTCGCTGCAGGAGCATTTTGACCCGTATGTAGGGGTCATTGAACATACCAAGGATCTCACCACACTCACAGTGGGAGAGTTGGTCATCTCTCTTCAGTCTCAAGAAGCGAGACTTGAAGACAGACACGGTGGAGGCTTGGAAGGGGCGTTTCAGGCCAAGTTTAAGGGACTTAAGGTCGGCCAAGGCAGATCTGAGTCTAGCAAGAAATCCTATGGGAAAGGTGGTTTTAAACCTAAGGGGAAGAGCTACTGCAGCATATGCAAAAAGGACAACCACAATGAAAACCAGTGTTTCTTTAGAAACAAGCAACATCAAGGAGAACAAAGAAAACAACAAAATAAGTCTAAGAAGGAGTGTTATACGTGTGGGAAAATAGGTCATTTCTCACGCGATTGCAAAAACAAATGACCAGCACAGAATCAGGCACAAATAAATCAACAAGAGGAGGAGGAAGAAAACATGTTGTTCACAGCGGCACACGTTACTCATGAAATCTTTGAGGACGACGTATGGTTGGTAGACAGTGGGGCTACAAATCATATGGCTAAGCACGCAAGTTATTTCACAACGCTAGATAGGTACTCTAGTACCTATAAAGGTTGGAAATGGAGGAGTTCTAACCACTGCCGGGAAAGGTAATATTCATGTTCAAACTAAGAAGGGTGTTAAGGTGATTAAAGATGTATTCTTAGTACCGGGGTTGGATAAAAATTTGCTTAGTGTGTCGCAAATGGTTAGGAATGGGTACGAGGTAGTATTCATGAAAAACAAATGCTTGATTCGGGATTATGTTGGAAACAAAGTTGTGGAGGTGCCTATGGTGAGAAAGGCATATCCTCTAAAGTGGAGGATAGTGAAAGAGGAAGCTAGAGTGACTCAGGAGAAGATGAGTGTGTCTGAGTTATGGCATAAAAGACTGGATCATGCCGGGTTACACAACCTGGAAAAATTGCAACGAGGTGATTTGGTTAAGGGGTTACCGCAGGTGCCCTTAGTGAAAGAGGTGTGTGAAGCCTGTGTTAAGGGGAAGCAACACAGGCTGGAATTTCCTAAGACATCAGAATATAAGACGGAGAGTATATTGGGTTTGATCCACACTGACCTATGTGGACCAATGAGTACACCATCGTTAGATGGGAGTGTTTATCTACTTACATTTACGGATGACTACTCCCATATGACGTGGGTGTATTTTCTAAGATTGAAGTCTGATGTGCTCGGGATTTTCAGAAAGTTTGTGGTACAAGTTGAAAAGCAAACCGAGAAGAAAATTAAGAAACTAAGGTCTGACAGAGGGATGGAGTTTAACTCGAAGGAGTTCTCGGATTTTTTGGCCGAAAGGGGGATTGTTAGGGAATTAAGTGTGACCTACACGCCACAACAAAACGGGGTTGCGGAACGGAGAAACCGGACCCTAATGGAGATGACTCGAAGTATGCTGAAGGACAAGAGGATGCCTAATAAGTTTTGGGCAGAGGGAGTTTTTACCTCAGCATATATTCAAAACCGGCTTCCTACAAGGGCTTTGAAGGATAAGACCCCCCTAGAGGCTTGGAGTGGTCACAAGCCATCTGTTGGACATTTAAGGGTGTTTGGGTGTATTTGTTACAGAATGATCCCTACACAAAAGAGAAAGAAGCTTGACGACAAGTCTGAGACGTGTGTGTTCGTTGGGTATAGTAGCCTTTGTAAAGGCTATCGGGTGTATGTGATTGAGACTGGGAAAGTTGAAGTGTCAAGAGACGTGATATTTGATGAAGAAAAATGTTGGGATTGGGAGATGACGGCTGAAAAACCTAAAGTGAATGCACCAGTACAGTTTCTTAGCTCCCAAGGTAACACTAATCCTGAGGGAGTGCCTACTACATTTGAGGTAGGTAGCTCATCGGGACACGGGGGTAGTAGTGGTGGTCAATCAACACCACCTATGACTCCACTATGACTCTCACTGTCTAACACGCCTACGACACAACAAGGAAGCACCGGGAATTCTAGTGAATCATCTAGAGAGGTTCACAGGACACGTAGACTCAGCGACATCTATAGGATGGATGAGGATTCGGATGAGCTAGAAACGGAAGAGAGTTGCTACCTAGCTACGGTAGAACCTACAAACTATGAGGAAGCTATGAAACATCCGAATTGGAAGAATGCCATGGACGAAGAGATGAGAATGCTACAGAAGAACGAGACGTGGTATTTGACTGAAAGACCCGC
>CM071873.1:4515450-4526836 GCA_036759665.1 Gynandropsis gynandra
TGACGTCTTCTGCCTCCTTTTAAGCCTCCTAAGTTGGTCTAGATGTTGCCTAAATTTCCCCACTGACTTCCCTTTGTTTTAAGTTAAGTTTACTTAACTTAATGAGCAGTTACGGGCCGCGACCCGCTCGGGCGGTCATTGTGCCCGCTCGGGTGCGGCTAGGGTGAGTCGCGCGGACTGTGGTCTGCAATGCATGCCCGATCGGGCATGGTATGTGAGCTCGCTCGGGCACAAGGCAAATGGTCGGGTATTCTTGCCCGAGTCGTGCAGGAAATGCGCACGAAATTGGCCGTAGGTTTTGCCCGGTCGTGCAAGAGTTGTGCCCGACCGGGTGGAGGCTTTCCATGCTCAATCTCGTCCCGTTTGTCCCGTGATGATCCCCGAAGTTGCTCCTTAGCTCTGTGCATGTTCCTTTAGCTCAAAAATGATCCAAATACGCGTAAAAACCTGTAAGAACATGAAAAGCACGAAAACAAGTAAAACGGATACGGAATCATACGTAAAGCAACACATATATATCGAAAACGTCTCTTAAATCATGCAAGAAATACGTATGAAAACGAGATGATCATCGTCCATGTGCACGAAGATTTTTCAAGTCCACGTGAAGTCACGATCCTAAGAAACATTATCCAAGCCAAAACCCGCCCCGCAACGGTTATTAATTAGGTAAGTGACCCGCGTGTACTCTTTTCCTTTCGTCGGTTTTGTCCCACGGGGTTTTCCGACAACGGGTTTTTAAAGAGGTCGCGTGTCACTTTTCCCGTAACCTAATCAATAACCCGAGGATTCCAAGACGAGTTCGCTTTCCAATATGCACGACTTACAAGCTTGTCTTAATGTATTTTTTATGTTTTCTATGCATTTAATAGTGGTCTTGCATGAAGACCTTCATTTAATGTTGCATTTACATTTGCACGGCCTTGTTTTCCTTAATATGACCGACCACCCCATTGTAAACAATCAACTTTGAACCTTTTGAATTTTATCTTGAATTTGCTTTGTGAATTCTTGTTGTTGGTGTGTAATATCCAGCAAATTCGTTGGTATGTAATATACAACGTCTTGTTCGTTCTTCGTTGGTACGTAACATCTTTCGAAGACGAACCGATGAATCGAGAGCCTTCCACAACTCTCGTGTGACCATCTGTTCCACAACCCTTGTGCAACTCGTTGCAGCAAGGCCTATCCGTTCCAACCTTTAGGTCTAGAGCGTCATTCCAATCAAGATCGCGTCAAGTGGTATCAGAGCCTGGTTCTAGCAACAAAAGTTAGTTCAATTCGGTTTGTTTGTTTCGAATATAGCTATTTGGTTTGTTTGTTTCTAACATAGCTAGGGTTGAACGTTACAAAAAAATAAAAAAAATATATCCATTTTGCACGTTTACACGTCTTGTTACTCGTACGTATCTATCTCCTTGCCGAGGTTTTCTTGCTTTGCGCTTGTGGCTGCTCCGAGTGTTTGTGTACAGGAACTCGTGAGTAGGTATATGCAAAGAACCGTAGGAAAACATGGGGAAATAGGCGCCGAGAACAGCCGGGTGAACGAGAGGCTCATTGAGGCTCTCGCGACTCGTTTGGAGCAAAGCATCACCAACAAGATGGAGGAGTTTCGAAAAGAGTTTCGGGCCGAACAACCAACCCGACCGAGAGATGCTCATGCGTTCCAGCATCATGAGAGGAACCAGCATGAGGAGGAGAACAACTACTACGAACGAGGCAGTTCATCCTCGTCCCGAAGTAGTTACCGTCGGCGGCGCGCTAAGGGAATAAAGAGACGACCCGAGGGACGACCTCGCTGGTTTCAAGCTGAAAATTTCAGCGTTTCACGGCAAGACCGACCCTGAAGCCTACCTAGAATAGGAGAAAAAGGTGGAGCTCGTCTTTGGTTGTCAAACCTACCCCGAGGCCAAAAAGGTTAGGGTGGCGGCCACGAAGTTCTACTATTATGCCTTGAGTTGGTGGGATCAACTCACGATTTCTAGGCAGAGAAATGGCGAAGAACCAGTAGCGACTTGGCTGGAAATGAAAACAATTATGCAAAAAAGGTTAGTGCCAAGCCATCACCACCAAGAGGTGCATCAACGGCTACAAAAGCTCACCCAAGGAAACCGTTCCGTAGAAGAGTATTTCCAAGATATGGAGATGCTCATATTGCGGGCTGACCTTACGGAAGATAGAGAGGCGACGATGTCCCGGTTCTTTGGAGGATTAAACCTAGACATCCAAGACCATCTCGAGTTACAACACTACGTGGAGGTCGAGGAAATGCTTCACAAAGAGATCCTCATCGAACAACAACTCCAGCGACGAAGGAACCTCCGCTCGGGCTATAGAGCTGGAAAATATGACCAACAACGGGATGAGAAGCTGAGCTATCCAAAGAGGGACAACACGGTTCCAGCAAACCGCGACACGTCCAAGGCGAACCCAGCAAGCCGAGACGCAACGAAGTTCAGTCCAGCAGCGCCGCGGGACAAAGGAAAAGCCGAGGCGACGACTTCTAGGGCTCGGGACGTGAAGTGCTTCAAGTGTCACGGGAGAGGATACTACGCCAGTGAGTGCACGAACAAGAAAGTCATGATCCTTCGTGGCGATGGCGAGTTCGAGTCCGAGGACGAAGCGGCCGAACAGTCGGACGAGACGCATGAGGAGGAACCGGCCATGGGCGAGTTGCTGGTCGCATGATGTTCTCTGAATGTGCAACCTAAGGGTGACGAGCAAGAGCAGCAAAAAAATCTGTTCCACACCCGCTGCCTAGTTCATGGCAAAGTATGTAGCTTTATCATTGATAGAGGAAGTTGAACAAATGTTGCGAGCACTACGATGATCCGAAAGCTCGGATTGAAAGTCCAAAACATCCTAAGCCATATAAGCTTCAGTGGCTGAATAAAAATGGCGAGATGAAGGTTACAAGCCAAGTGACCGTGCCTATTGCCATAGGCAAATATGAAGACGAGATTTTATGCGATGTGCTGCCAATGGAGACGAGCTATATTCTACCCGGTAGACCATGGCAATCCGATCGCAAGGTAAAACACGACGGTTATACCAATAAATATTATTTTGAGTATAATGTCACGAAGAACGTCCTCGTTCCATTGACGCCTAAGGAAGTGCCGCAAGACCAATTGCATTTGAAGAAACAAAGCGTGCTCGAACTTAAATCATCAAATTTTTATGCGAGATCGGGTGAGATCAAGAAATCTGTCTATTCTGATCAGTCCGTGTTATTATTTGTTTATAAGGAAGCTCTCTTGGGCTTAACTAACCTTGCATCGGTGTTGTCGAGTGAGATCTCTATTTTATTGCAGGAATACGGAGATGTCTTTCCCGAAGAGAACCCCACCGGATTGCCACCGATACGTGGAATCGAACATCAAATCAATTTCGTTCCCGGAGCCACGTTACCAAATCGACCAGCCTACAGAACCAATCCCGTGGAGACTAAGGAGCTGCAAAGGCAAGTGGAGGAGCTCATGGCCAAGGGACACATTCGCGAAAGTATGAGTCTGTGCGCCGTACCCGTGCTACTCATGCCAAAGAAAAATGACAGCTGGCGCATGTGTGTTGATTATCGCACAATCAACAACATTACGGTGAAGTCTCGACATCTAATTCCTAGGCTAGATGACATGTTATACGAATTGCATGGAAGTAGGATATTTTCAAAGATTGATCTTAAAAGTGGTTATCATCAAATTAGGATGAAGGAAGGTGATGAGTGGAAAACAATGTTTAAAACTAAACACAGATTATATGAGTGGTTAGTTATGCCCTTTAGACTACCGAATTCACCTAGTACCTTTATGCGATAATGAACCATGTGCTTAGAGAATATATAGGTAGATTCGTGGTATTCAACTTTGACGATATTTTGATCTATAGTAAGAGCTTATAGGAACATTTAGATCACCTAGAATTAGTGTTGAAGGTACTTAGGAAAGAAGAGTTGTATGCCAATTTAAAGAAATGTACTTTTTGTACGGATAAAGTTGTATTTCTAGGTTTTGTAGTAAGCGCAGATGGCGTGAAGGTCGACGAAGAGAAGGTTAAAGCCATTCGAGAATGGTCGAGCCCAAAGACCATCGGGGAAGTCCGAAGCTTCCATGGACTCGCGGTTTTTATCGGCGATTCATAAAGGACTTCAGTACCTTGGCCGCCCCTCTTACTGAAGTCATTAAGAAAAAAGTGGGATTCAAGTGGGGAGAAGCGCAAGAGACAACGTATCAAATGCTGAAACAGAAACTAACTAACGCTCCTTTACTTATATTACCCGATTTTCTTCAAACGTTTGAAATTGAGTGTGATGCATCCGGTGTAGGAATTCGTGCAGTCTTAATGCAGGATCGGAAGCCGATTGCCTACTTTAGCGAAAAACTCGGAGGTGCAACTCTCAACTACGCTATCTACGACAAAGAGCTATATTCACTCGTGAGGGCATTGCAAACTTGGCAACATTATCTGTGGCCGAAGGAGTTTGTGATACACACCGACCATGAATCGCTCAAATACTTGAAGAGTCAAAACAAAATAAGCAAGAGACATGCGAGGTGGGTAGAATTCATCGAAACTTTTCCTTACGTCATCAAGTATAAGCAAGGTAAGGAGAACGTAGTGGCTGATGCCTTATCCCGAAGGTACGCTCTGTTGAATACTTTAGACGCTAAACTTCTAGTTTTTGAACAAATCAAAGAATTATACGCGACTGACCTAGAATTTGGAGAAGCCTACAAGAACAGTGAGAAATTTGCTTCAGGACACTACTATAGGCATGATGATTATTTATTTTATGATAATCGTTTATGTGTGCCTAAATGCTCTATGAGAGAGTTGTTTGTTAGAGAAGCCCATGGAGGTGGACTTATGGGCCATTTTGGAGTTGCAAAGACTCTGAAAATATTGCAGGATCACTTCTACTGGCCACATATGAAGAGGGACGTTGAACGTATTTGCGAACGATGCGTCGCATGTAAACAGGTTAAATCTAAGGTTCAGCCTCACGGTTTGTATACTCCTCTTCCTATCCCAACTCACCCTTGGATTGATATATCTATGAACTTTTTGATTGGGTTACCTAGGACTAAAACCGGTAAGGATTCAATTTTTGTGGTAGTAGATATATTCTCAAAACTGGCGCATTTTATACCATGTCAAAAGTCGGATGATGCATTGCATGTAGTTGAACTTTTCTGTAAAGAGGAGTACGTCTCCATGGCATGCCTAGCACAATAGTCTCCGATAGGGATACCAAATTTCTTAGCTATTTTTGGAAGACCTTGTGGTCCAAGTTAGGAACAAAACTATTATTCTCCACGACTTGTCATCCACAAACCGATGGTCAAACCGAAGTAGATAATCAAACCCTAGGAACCTTATTGCGGCAATTGTTAAGAAGAATTTAAAAACTTGGGAAGAATGTTTACCACATGCTGAATTTGCTTACAACCATGCTATACATTCCGCATCAAAATTCTCTCCTTTTGAAATTGTGTACGGGTTCAATCCTGCTTCACCCCTGGATTTGATGCCTTTGCCATCAAGTGATCGAGTTAGCCTGGAGGGAGAAAGAAAGGCCAAGATGGTCAAAAAAATTCATGAAAAGGCAAGGAAAAACATATAGGAGAAAACCAATCTCTATGTGAAACAGGCAAACAAAGGACGGAAGAAGTTGACTTTCAAGCCCGGTGACCAAGTATGGATTCACCTACGAAAAGAACGATTCCCGAATGAGCACAAGTCAAAATTAATGCCCTGGATCGATGGTCCATTCTCAGTGACCAAGAAGATCAACGACAACGCCTACCGACTAGATTTGCGAGGTAAGTACAATGTGAGTTCTAGTTTTGATGTTACTGACTTGGTTCCTTTTATCGCAGATCAAGCAGATTTGAGGGCAAATCCTTTCCAAGAAGGGGGGCATGATATGTCCCAAATGACGTCGAGGACGCGACCAATAACGTAGAAGAGGACACGACCTCCAGCGCGGAAGAAGACGACATTAGTGCGACCCGAGACGCTGCTAGCACGACCCGAGACGCGACCACCACCAGCACGACCCGAGACGCACCAGATCGAAAGACGTTGGTCCCGTGACCCGAGCTAGGGCTAAGGAGGAAGAGGCCTTGACCCTACCAGCTGGTCCCGTGATCCGAGCCAACGCTGCGAAGCTTAAGGACACATTTATCGGGATTCTCGCGGTCGTCCATGTGCACGAAGATTATTGAAGTCCACGTGAAGTCACGATCCTAAGAAACTTTATCCAAGCCAAAACCCGCCCCGCAACGGTTATTAATTAGGTAAGTGACCCGCGTGTACTATTTTCCCTTCGTCGGTTTTGTCCCACGGGGTTTTCCGATGATGGGTTTTTAACGAGACCACGTGTCACTTTTCCCGTGACCTAATTAATAACCCGAGGGTTCCAAGACGAGTTTGCATTCCAACATACACGACTTACAAGCTTGTCTTAATGTCCTTTTTGTGTTTTCAATACATTTAATAGTGGCCTTGCATGAAGACCTTCATTTAATGTTGCATTTACATTTGCATGGCCTTGTTTTCCTTAATATGGCCGGCCACCCCATTGTAAACAATCAACTTTGAACCTTTTGAATTTTATCTTGAATTTCCTTTGTGAATTCTTGTTGTTGTGTAATATCCAGCAAATTCGTTGCTGTATAATATCCAACGTCTTGTTCGTTCTTCGTTGGTGCGTAACATCCTTCGAAGACGAACCGGTGAATCGAGAGCCTTCCGCAACTCTCGTGTGACCATCCGTTTCACAACCCTTGTGCAACTCATTGCATCAAGGCCTATCCGTCCAACCTTTAGGTCTAGAGCATCGTTCAAATCGAGATCGCGTCACCCTGCATAGTTTCATCTGTCGCTACAAGATTAAGTGATGCCCAATAAAGAGGACTCACAAGGACTAATTCAGGTACAACCTTGATAGTAGCCACAACATAACTTCCAATGTAGTCATGATAACATACTCCCTAGCCGTAGAAACCACAAGCGCACAATGCTCTCTTATCTTCTTATGATGCAGGTCAATGGCTTCTTGATAGTAGTGCATCACATCACATCACATTGGATCTCCAAAACCTTGCCCTACACAGCCCGTATCGCGGCGGTGAAGATGTTATTGTTGGAGATGGCTCGGTATTGCCAATAACTGATAAGAGTTCCATTTTGATGCATCTGTCTACACATTCCTTGTCTTTATATAATATTCTATGTGTGTCATCTATATATAAGACTCTTGTCATAGTGAATCAGCTTTGTCACACTAATGATTTCTCCGTAAAAATCTCTCCAAATCATTTTCAGGTGAAGAATCTCAGTACGAGGGTACCGATTATATGAGGCAAAAGTAGAAATGCCATCTATGAGTGGCCACGTCCCATCCCCTATCCGTCGAGCATTGTTGCTTTTAGTAGTGTCAAGTCCACTTTGTCCGAGTGGCATTCACGTCTAGGTCATTTATCTTTCTCTATGTTAAAGTATGTCTTGTCTAAGTTTCATTTAAAGTTGTCTCGGGATTCTTCTCTCTTATTTTGTAATTATTTCTCAAGAAATAAAAGCCAAAAGCTACCTTTTAGTTATTCCACAGTTTCATCATCCAAATCTCTTAAAAGTCTCTTTTCTGATATATAAACCTCACCAACCATCTCTATTGACGGGTTCAAATATTATGTTTTATTCGTTGATCACTACACCCGATACTCATCCTATTCCATGTCCTTGGGTCCATCTGTGTCTCCTATTCCACTGCTCATTCAATCATCCCCGGGTCTGCCCCCTAGCTCAGATCCTTCAACATAGAGAATGCAGCTTTGCCGATACTACCTCCAAACTTCACCATTGGCCGAGACTACCTCTCCATGTCTCATTCAACATGATGTCGATATTAGTACGACACAATCATCCCACAATGTAACCCTATGGTGACAAGGTCTAAGAAAAATATTGTGAAGCCAAACAAGAAGAACTATCTCCTTGTCACAACAGCTGAAGTCGAAATGGAGCCCACATATGTCGGTCAAGAACTAAAGAGTTCTAATAGATGGCAGGCTATGAGAAATGAATTTGATGCTCTCATTTAGAATTGAACATGGACTCTCGTACCAGCATCGAAAGCTGCAAATATTGTGGGATGCAAGTGGATGTTTCTGACCAAAAGCAAACCGAGTGGTTCCATTGAACGGTATTGATAACATGTAATGTAAATTAGTTTTAGGCTACGTATTTAGATTATTTCTGCGTAATTTTTATAGTACGAGTTCCAAAACCGACACAAATTAGTCCTCTATCCAATTTTTTTTGTTGATTTTCAGGTTTTAAGGCTACAAGGCCTAATCGAGCTTAATGGTGTTGATTCCTATTCAGATGTGCATACTTAGAGCTACAACCCACTCGAAGCACATTCGGGCCAAAGAACCACATGGAATACCCGAGCATCGAGTGAAAGGATCTGAAAAACATGAAGTTAATCCAGCCCGCTTGTGCTCGTAAAAGGCCTCACTCGGGTTATACTCCTCAAAAGATTTAGCCCGACTAGACGTGCCTTTTACCCCGATCGTGCTGCATGCGAAGCCATAAACCTGTGCATGTTGTCATATTATTTTGCACGGGCTACACCTTTAGAGGATTATGCCCGCATCCATGAGTTGTCAAACCCGCTCAGATTGCCTCGAAGATGAAGAGCCCGAGCGGGTCTTCCAATTAGCCCGTGCGGGTCGAGTGTCGTAACAGAAACTCTGGAAGACTTAAAACTTAAAAAGGATTCCCCAATTAATAAAGGAGCGACATAGAACCCTAGGCACGGCGAAAAACACACAAAGGAACCTCGAGAGAAGGTATATAATGAAGGAGACAACATCGGAATACCGATGACAAAATAGTGAAGTCTGAGGCAACGTATTCCATACTCTTTGTCATGTCTAGTGTTGTTTTATCTTGTTTTGTATCAGAAATCATGAGTGAGTAAGTCTGTAGCTATTGGTTAGGGACACCAGTTTTGTAAGCGATACTTGTGGTTATGCGTTGATGCTTAGATCTTTCAAAGTTTTCTTGTATTTCGATTCTACGATCAATATGATGAATGTTCTGTACTTGTGTTGTCCGCTCAGTAATTTAGGATTTCATGTTTAATTGGGAGGTTAGATTATGAATCCGAAACCATTAATCATTAATTGATTTCGATTGATGAGAATCTAACTGGTCGGTTAATCGACTCAGGAATTAGGATTGCATGCTTAATGCTACTGTAATTACGTGTTAATCACTGTTGAGAGGTAGGATTACATGTTATTATGATTTGAGGGTTTATCTTTTCCTATATTAAAGCATGTCTTGTCTAAGTTTCACTTTTCGTTGTCTCGGGATTATTTTCTCTTATTTTTAATTCTTGCTCACGAAATAAAAGCCACAAGCTACCTTTTAGTCATTCCACGGTTTCATCATCAAAACCTCTTGAAATTCTCTTTTCCAATTTATTGACCTCACCAACCATCTCTATTGACGGGTTCAAATATTATGTCTTATTCGTTGATCACTACACCCGACACTCATGGTTATATCCACTCAAGCGAAAGTCCTAAGTTCCAAAAACCTTCCCAACGTTCAAAGCTTTACTCAAAAAACAAGTTCAACACAAAATTCCAAACAGGTTACACCGACAACGGAGGCGAATACATCGCATTAGCCTTCTTCCTTTCATCTCATGGGATGTCTCACTTCAAAACTCTGCCTAATATTCCCGAACACGACGGAATTTCGAAACGTCATCACCGATACATTGTCGAAACCGGACTCTCTATCCTTATGCATGCCTCCTTACCTCTCTCATTTTGGTCCTACGCTCTCACAGTTGCGGTCTATTTAATTGACTGCATGCCATTCCAAATATGTCTATGTCGTCCCCTTTCAAAAAACACTTCAAGGTAGAACCAAATTATGAAAAACTTAGGGTGTTTGGGTGTTTATATTATTTGTGGTTATGACCATATTCTCTCTATAAATTGTCTCCTCGCTCCACTTCATGCAATTTTCTAGGTTATTCCTCCACATAATGTGCATACCTTTGTCTTGATCCTAATAATTCTCATGTCTATGTGTCTCTTCATGTAGAATTTCATGAGAAAATCCTTTCATTCAACATGATATCGATATTAGCATGACACAAGCATCACACAAATGTACACCCCACAGTGACAAGGTCTAAGAACAATATTGTGAAGCCAAACAAGAAGATATCTCTCCTGGTCACAACAACTGAAGCGGAAACCGAGCCCACATCTTTCTATCAAGAACTAAAGACTTCTAATGGAGGTGGGCTATGAGCAATGAATTTGATGCTCTTATTTGGAATGGAACATGGACACTTGTACCAGCATCGAAAGCTGCAAACATTGTGGGATGCAAGTGGGTGTTTCAGATCAAATGCAAACCGAATGGCTCCATTGAATGGTGTTGATAACACGTCATGTAAATTAGTTTAGGCTACACATTTAAATCATTTCTGCATAATTTGTATAGTAAGAGTTCCAAAACCGACCCGAGTTAGTCCTCTATCCAATTTTTTGTTGATTTTTAAGTTTTAAAGTGACAAGGCCTAATCGAGCTTAATGGTGTTGATTCCTAGAGTCAGATGTGCATACTTGGAGATACAACCCACTCGGAGCAGATTCAGACCAAAGAACCGCATGGAATACCCGAGCATCGAGCGAAAGGATCTGAAAAACATGAAGACAATAAAGCCCATTCGTGCTCGTAGAAGGCGTCGCTCGGGTTGTACCTCTCAAAAGATTTAGCCCGACTCGAAGTGCCTCTTATCCTAATCGTGCTTGATGCAAAACCACAAACCCCGCACGTGTTGTCCACTACAAGAAATACACAGATTAGGGAGTGAAGAATCAGTCCATAATCCGTCCGGAAAGGCATTTAGGGACTGATTCGGGACTGGCACGCGCCGTCCGCAAACGAGCGTCGGCAATCAGTTCCAGTCCGCAAACCGTCCGCAATTTCGGACTGAAAGGGTGGTTCGAAAACCGTCGAGAAATTCCGGACGGATATAACCGTCGAGAAATTTCCCGACGCCTGTAGCCGTCGACAAATTTCCGGACGGCAAGCTGCCGTCGGGAAACTATTTTTTTTTTTTACAAAATTTCCGGACGGGGGAGCTCCGTCGGGAAATTTCCCGACGGCTGTTTGCCGTCCGGAAATATTCCGGGAAACTTTCCGGACGGCAGTTTGCCGTCCGAAAATTTTTTTTAAGAAAAAAAAAATTAAAACCTAAAATTTTAAAAAAAATTGAAATTAAAAAAACATTTATACAATAATATTTAAATTATCCGTTTACAAAACATTTACAAATTAGTAGGTA
>CM071873.1:4528493-4538580 GCA_036759665.1 Gynandropsis gynandra
GTATATAAGATTTTTCAATCTCTCTCCCGCATGCTTTTGAAATTCGGACTTTACATATCCGGTTATTGCAGGATCCCAATAATATTTTTGCTGAAAATTATAAAATAACTATGTATTTAAAAATTATTTTATGTTTAAAATTTATAATGAAAATGAATCTTTCAAAAATATACCACAAAAGCTTTCCACCATCGTTCCTTTAATTCGGGATCGGTTCGCGCCCAATTGTAACTTAGACGATCATAATCAGCTTTCATTATCCTGGCCACAACGAATAATTTCTCCCAGACATCCCGAATGGATTAAAACCATCAGTGCAAAGGCCTAAATAACATTTCGACTCTCAGCTGCAAAATCAGGATATACCTTGTTAAAATGTTTCCACGCCTCACCATCTGAGGGATGACACATTTCTCCGTCAGGACTTGAATGCTCGACATGCCATCTCATGTCGCTTGCAGTCTTCTCCGATTGATACAATCTTTTTGTCCTGTCTGTAATTGGCAAATACCACATACGATGAAACGGAACCGATTTTCCATTTCTTGTCAAATAAAATCGATCTTTTCCACAAAATCGACAATTGATCAAGTCCGAAGTTTCTTTCCAAAAAATCATACAGTTGTCTTGGCAAACATCAACCTTTTGATACGGCAATAAACCCAATGATCTCATCATCTTCTTTGTTTCATAATATGACTCGACTGCATTATTATCTTCAGGCAAATAATCTCTAACTAATTGCGATATAGAATCCATGCAATTCTGAGAAAGATTATTTTCTGTCTTCAAATTCATTAACCGTGCAGATAAAGACAACCGTGATAAACCACTTCTACAACCATCGTACAGTGGATGCCTAGCATTTTCTAACATTTCAAAAAATGTTTTTGCTTCTTCATTCGGATCTTCTTCAATATTTTCATATTCGTTTCTTTCAACGAACGCATTTTGCACCATTTCTACATAAGGGTTTTCTACATCTTGAAAAGTCTGAGACACTTCATGATTTACGATACCCCAACTAAAATTTTCCACAACATCCCTTGGTCGTGGTGCAAAATTCTCTCCATGAGATAACCAAATAAAATAATTTGGAGTAAACCCTCTTAAATAGAGATGATTCCAAACGGTTTTCTCATTAACGAATTTTTCATTTTTGCATTTTATACAGGGACAAACCAACTTACCGTTTTCTCTATAAACTTGTTGATTTGTCGCCAACGTCATAAACTGTGTAAGGCCTTCTAGAAACTCCTTCGATACACTTTGAGTTTCCGGATCAATTCTTCTATACATCCACTATCTCGAAACGAAAATATTCGATCTCGACGACGATGCCATTACAATTAGAAACGATAAAAGACTCTGTCAGTAGGCAAATTGCGGACTGCTGAGTCAGCAGTCCGCAATTTCCCTACCGCAATGATTTCGGTCCCTAATCCGTCCCGAATTCCGGACGACTTAGGGACTGACCGACAGTCCCCAAATTTAGGGACGGATTTGGGACTGTTTTCTTAATCCGTCTGTAATTAGTCCCTAATCCGTCCCTAAATTTAGGGACAGATACTTCAGTCTGCAAATGCAGTCCCGAAATCCGAATTTTCTTGTAGTGTGTCATATTAGCCCTCACGAGCTTTGCCTTTAGAGGATTCTGCCCGCCTTGGTGAGTCATCAATCCCGCTCGGATTTCCTCGAAGAAGAAGAGCCCATGAGTGAGTAAGTCTTTAGCTATGGGTTAGGGGCAATGGTTTTGAAAGGGATGCTTGTGGTTATGCGTTAATGCTTAGATCTTTCAAAGTTTTCTTGTATTTAGGTTCTACAATCAATGTGATGAATTTCTACACTTGTATTGTTCACTTAGTGATTTAGAATTTCATGTTTAGCTGGGAGGTTACAATATGAATCCGGAAAAATTGGTTGTTGATTGAGTTCGATTGATAAGAATCTGACCGGTCGATTAATCGCCTTAGGAATTAGGATTGCATACTTAATGTCTACTATAATTATGTGTTAATCACTATTGGGAGGTAAGATTACATGTTATTGTGATTATGAGGTTTAGATGTAGAGAGAATCATTCCCTACTTATGAGCATTAATTTCCCGTTATCAAGATAATTTGATTGGTTTACGATTTTTTGTTGGCTGCATCCATGCAATTCCGGTAACCCGAAGTCCATAGTGTTCTTAACTAGCAAGTCTTTCGTGTGTCCTTATTAATTTCGTAATTCGTTTAGGATTCTCAAATTTTACCTCATATCATCATCACCTTCATCCATATTAGTTTAGTTATATTCTTAACTTAGGTTGCATTAGTCCCTAGAGTTCGACCCTGGTATTACACCGATCCATATTCTTGTGGTAAGTGAGTATTAGGTATATTTGCTTGATAATTCGCACAAAAACTGAAGCCAAAATCGAGCCCACATCTGTCGATCAAGCACTAAAGAGTTCCAATTGGCGACGGGCTATGAGCGACGCATTTGATGCTCTCATTTGGAATAGAAGATGGACTCTTGTACTAGCATCGAAAGCTGCAAATATTGTGAGATGCAAGTGGGTGTTTCGGATCAAACGCAAACCAGATGGTTCCATTGAATGTTATAAAGCGAGACTTGTTGCTAAAGGTTTTCATCAATGTCTCGGGATTGACTTTCATGAGAACTTCAGTCCTGTTGTTAAACGAGCCACACTTACGCATCGTCTTTAGCATTGCGGTTACACATGGTTGGTGTCTCCATCAACTAGATGTTAACAACGTGTTCTTGTAGGGTAATCTTCATGAAGAAGTATACATAACACAACCTCTAGGGTTTGTTGACAAAGAAAAGCCCGCATATGTGTGCAAACTTCGTAAGGCTATCTATAGTCTCAAACAAGCATCTTGAGCCTGATTTTCTGAGCTTTGCACCTTCTTAGAAGCTCACGACTTTCGAAATTCGCTTGTTGACTCGTCCCTATTTATCCTCAATACTCAAGGTGTCCATATATTTGTTCTTATTTACGTGGATGACCTTGTATTCACAGGTATTTATTCGAGCAAGGTGCAAGACTTGATTACATCCTTGGCAACTCGGTTTTCCCTGAAAGACTTGGGCGATCTATCTTTCTTCCTCGGTGTTGAAGTCTCTCCGAAAACAAGAGGCCTACATCTCACACAACGCAAGTACATCACGTACTTTCTCACTCACACAAAGATGAATGATTCTAAACCAGTCCAAACTCCTATGACGTCTTCGTCTCGGTTGACCATTCATTCTGGTACTCCTCTCTTGGAACCCTCGGAATACTATGCAGTCATCGGAAGCTTACAATATCTCTTCATCACACGGCTTAATGTTAGTTTTGTTGTCAACAAGGTGTCGTAATTCATGCACAAGCCGACATATGATCATTGGTAAGCAGCAAAATGATTTCTCCATTACCTTGACAAGAGGAGCAAGAGTCTTTCTTTTGGCAAAAAATACATTCTCCTTACATGCTTTTAGTTATGTGGACTAGGCTCGGGATCCTCATAACTTCGCCTCCACAGGAGAATAGATTGTTTATATTGGTTCTCGTCCGGTGTCATGATCATCTAAAAAAAACATATTGTCTCACGTTTGTCGATCGAAGCCAGTACATGTCTATCGCCAACACATCTGACGAGCTTCGTTGGTTAGCATATCTTCTCTCTGAACTTGGCATCTCCATCAAGAACATGCTGACAATGTACTGTGACAATGTGGGGGCAAGGTATCTAAGTGCAAAACCGGTATTTCACTCTTGTATGAAGCATCTCCCATTGAATTTTTTATTTGTCTGTGGACAGGTTCAAGAAGCCATTCACCGCGTGTCTCATGTCAACATTGCCGTTCAACTTGCGGACTTTCTTACGAAACATCTTCCTTGTTCTTTATTTCATGATTTGTGTATCAAGATCGAACTCACCTCTGGTACTCCGTTTGTTAGGATTTGCTAAACATGTATATAAATAACCATGTACTCAATCATTATGTGTGAAAAGAATTACAATTTCTATAGCACCTTCTTATTTTCTCTCTCTCTTGTTTTTGTTGGAACAAGGCCACTTGGTTTCAAAGTCTAATCGGTAAATGGTTTTTTCTTTTTAGTTTTATAAACCAATTATATACCCAAAAAATTTTATTTCTTTTATATCCATATTTCTTATATAGTCTAAATCTGAACACTTAGTTATAACAAATGGTGAAACTAATTAATGGGTTGACTAAGTAGCACCTATCACGTCTTGACATTAAAATCAATTTCTTTGAATCGGTTAATAGAAAACCAATTATGGTTTCATTGGTTTGGTTCAGTTTGCCATTGGTTCGACCGCGTGTAAAAGATAAACAACATATTTTCCACTTATCTAAATCTTTCGATGATGCTCTTTGAACCAATCTTTCGTGACCTGAACTTGATTTGATGTTGTATATGTCGGTTCTCCAAAACCGATACCCATTCAAACTGGACTGTAAGTCCGGTTCGGACTGAGACCATATTCGAGGTTCTTACAAACACGAATTCTTGTGTAACACGGAACAAATAAAGATCAAAGTACAAATGAATCTTGCAAATTTATATTGTATACTACGAAAATATGCTGAAAGAGTTCACTAACAAATAGGCAAGATGAAGATATCGTTTTTGCATCCGAACCGATCATTTCCTTCTTCAACAAGCTAAAACAACACTCTCAAGTTTACCAAACCCTAATTTTGATATCTCAGTTCGCATCGTCGGTTGATTTCAGGTAAAGGGTTTCTCCTCCCTCACCAGAGCTTCCTCCCCTGCATTCGGCACCGCCGGTTCCACTACCAATTTCAGACTTCCCACGGCCAAAGTCAGGGAAACTTCCACTTCCGCTTGCAGTTCCCACATCACCCTGCAGGATATGGAGACCGGTGCTGCCGCTGCTTGAGCTCATCCCGAGCTGGCTGTGATGCAATGCTGCAGCTTGTTGATGCTGAAGCCCAGCGTAAGGCTGTTGCTGTTGAGCATACAACATGGAGGAGCGAGCAGCCATCAACGCCTGCGGTGTCATCTGCGTCGTCTGGTTCTGTAAGTAGTGTGAGGCTCCTGGTTGCATCATCCCACCAGACGCATACTGCATGCACAACATTCTAAATTTTAGCACGATCTTACTAAATCAAAATGTTAGACAATTTTAAAATAGGTTTATATGTGACTAACCCAAAATTAAATTTAAAATTCAAGAGTTACCCAATATTATATATACACATCATTCATACCATGTCAAATATATTTAGATCGAACTAAACCTAGTGGAGCATTGCCCAAATACTACTACTAAAAAAATATCAATTTATTTACGGATTTTTCGGAAGACTTTTTATTTGACGAACATATTTTCTATTCATCCTTAAATTAGGATAGACTTTTTATCGTCCTAATTTATATATTTCAAGAAAAAAAAGGAAAATGAAATTTAAGATTTTTAACGTTTATTGACATAGAGAGGAGGGACGAAAAACTCCGACCCTAATTATGAACGAATTTTTCGGTTCCTAACTACAGACGAATTTTCTTATCTAAATTTCATGATGGATTTTTCCGTTCGGCGGATTTTTTTGTCTAATTTCAGTCGGATTTGAAATATATATTATTTATTATTAATCAATTATTGATGGATAAAATTCGTTCGGTATATGTTGTAAAAAGTTTTTCACATTGATTAAAAACAAATTTGCTGTTTGGAAATCCAGTGTAATGTACGAATCATATTGTGATACCATGTGAAATGGATTGAAGATAACTAAATCCAAAAATTAAATCTAGGGTCATGTATTAACCATGTGAGATTAAATAAAGTAACAAAAATCCACAAATATTGGCATATATATATATATATATATACATACTACCTGGCTGTGCACAGTTTGAGGTTGAGGGTGAGAATCTGCAATTGCAGCCAAATACATTAGGTTACGTTGAAGCCTTGCTTGGTTCCTGTAACACCCAATAATCAGACAAGTCATATTTTTTGGGGTCTACAAAAGAAGAGACAGTAAGGCTTCTTCTTACTCAGCACATTCGTTCAGCTTCCCCGAATTCTGAGACTCCACAATCTTCAGAATCAATGATTTGTTCTCGTCAAGATACTGCAGATTGAATTGAACAAACTAAATTATATTTTTTTAATCCAAAATTTAATATTATATGATATGCTTCTCAGATGAGATGGTAAAACCAGATTTTACTCGGAAATGGACCACACTGATTATAACACAGGCCAGTCGACGGACTATACAATGGAATAAATTATGTATGGAACCAAATATAAATTTACATAAAAGGACCACAACATTACAGATATATATATATATATATATATAATGGCTCTGTTATTTCAGGCATCAATTTATTCTCCGAGGTTTAACAATTAGAACATAATATAGGTTTTTCATGTTCTTGTGTTATTCGCTTGTTAGTGTAGTTTAAGACAATAAAAGTATTGAACAACGTTTACGATTAAAATGGTAAGGGACTCTATCGGAAGATTAGAGAAAAGAAAACCCATTATTACGATTAAGGGGAAAAAATAAAGAAATATCTTCAAACTGAAATACCAGTTACAAAGGAAGAAGCTTTCTGTAATTTAAAATAAAAAAAACAGAACATAAAAAACATAAAAAAAGTTTTTTATTAATCTTTATGCTAATATCAAACACAAGATAACATAACAAAACACACACCAAAAGCTGAAATTAATATATTATAAAAAAATGAGATAAAAACTACCAAATATACAAACAAAAACTATTGTTTTTCAATTGCACCATCAGTCAGAAAGAAAAAACACCCAAAATTCAAACTAACCTTTATGCTATTAAATTTTGTGATGAGGTGTTATCATATGGGTAAAAACACAAATTTATAGAATCATAGACATAAATTTGGATTATCCAATAGTTTTTTTTAGTTTAATTATATTTAGAGAAATAAGATGGAGAAGGAGGGAGAGGAAGAGAAAAAGAACCTGTTGAATATGATCAGAGGTGACATTGCTGGGGTAGTAACCAGCCATCATGGGCTGCATCTGCATCAGGTGCTGCTGCATTTCTTTTGCTATTATATATATTGTAAATTTTATATCGTAAATTTATATAACAAAAATTACAATTTTTTATATAAAACAAAGTTATATGAAGCACCCCACCGAACCCAAGAGGAAAAGGAGAGCTCAATAAGAGAGAGAAAGGTCAGTTTATGGCTCCTTATATAGAAAGAAACTATTACTGTTTGTCTTCTTTCGCTTTCTCTCCTCCACAAAAAGTTGTGTTCAAAGACTAAGAGAGATTGCGAAGTCTTTTAAATAGAGGGAGAGAGAGAGAGGGAGAGAGAGAGAGAGAGAGAGAGATTCTTGGGTATTGGGGTTTTGTTTGTTGGCATCTTTCTGTCTCATCCTTTCTCTTTCTCTGGGAAGAAGAGGAGGTCACGTGATATGTCATATATGCATGCATATCTATATACATATATACGGCTATATATGTGTAAAGTTATTATGTGGATATCCACACACACACACACAAAAGAAAACGAACAAATATTTTTTACTAAAACTAACTAATAATGATTCAATATGAATATTTAAGACATAGTTTGACTCCTCCTATATGCATGTTTTATAGAACGATTTAAAGTCATAAATGTTTTGTAAGATGTATCTTTTTCAATATCAAAATTTAAATTTATGTCGAAATTTATATTTTTTTTATCTCTTTATTAGATGAATTATCTTAATGTGTTGCAAATACAGCATTTTCATTTTGTGAACAAATACAAATTTTTTATTTCATTACATAAATAAAAATAGGATTCGTTGATTATATATACTTCACGATTTATATCAAAACTAATTTAAAAATATAAATGCTTACTTGATTTATTTATCATTTTTAAATTATATTTATAATATAACACATATTTAACTATTTATATAAAAAATATAGAATATATAATTGATTAAATAAATATAATAAAATTTTAAAAGATAAAGAATATATTTTCTAACAATTTAAAATTTAAATTACAGTTCACAATTTACATGCAGAATCATAACTATAAAACTATACGATGTCAAACAATGTGACATCCACGTAAGTCTTATGTCGTTTTTCGTCTATATAAATTTTTTTTATTAAATTTAACTAATCGATTATAATTATAATTAATGAAAAGTCACAAGGATTGGTTTTCAGTGCTAATAAAGGACAAATAAAATACATAAACGGTTAACGTCTATGTATATATACCAATTGTTAGATTCCCATCCTGACGGGAAAAAGTAACCATTATATAGTGATATTTATTTATCAAATTGTTACAAAATAAAATAAAAACGCTTATAATTAGTTATTATTAAATAATAAGTACTAGTATTATTTAATTTTCTACAGAAGTTTATTCATACAAAAACCTTAACTGAACTTATAAAAATATGAGTTTTTTCTGTACCTTTAGTGGTCATATAAAATTTTCAAACGGTTAATAGTTATCATAAAAATACAATTGATTACAACAAACATTTATGTATATAAGCCAAAAACAAAATAAGAAGAAAATGAAACATATAAATTATTTTTTAAAACTTAAATTTTATTTTAAATTATTCATATTAATTAGCATTTGAATAGTATAATGAAACAGTCTATAAATTTTATTAAAAACAATATAAAAAAGAAAAAGAAAATGGAGGAGGATGGATAATCATGAATTGGGTCCCAAAATAATCACATGAGCTCTGAAAGTGATTGTCCAATTTCATCTCCGAAAAATCAACAATATTTTGACGAGACTTGTCTTCGAAGTTCATATAAATAATAAATATTAATTATAATAAAACCCACCAAGAAAAAACAAAAACAAAACTTATCCCCAGGCACAATTCCCAATTTCAAAATCATGCATGAGGTTTAATTGGACCAACATGAGAATTTACATACGCACTCTATACAAGTTTTAAATATTTCAAGGTAATTATTTAGATTTCTATTTCATTTCAGACTATAATTTAAGTGTTCCAAAGGACTCCGTGAAATATATGATTAGGGTTACGGAGTTCATTTCCTAATTCTCATATAATATTTGCATGTGGTGTATTTAATCTTTGGTTTTACTAGTTTTTGTGTTCTAACCGTTCTCCGTAACTAATCGAAATTATCGTCAGTAATTGTCACCAAAATATTAAAATAAAAACTAGCGTTATATAAAAATTATAACTATTTTTGGTGAAATTTGAACTTTGAAATATAGAAAATCTGAAATCATTTTCCCCTGTACAAACAAACAATCTTCTAATCTCGAGAGACTCTTTTCGAAAAACACAACTAACATCAAAAGGTTAAACAAAACAAATGGAGAATGCACAAATAACACGCATATTTCTGATTTTTATCATTAGAACAAAATACGTGTTCCTATTTAATTATATATACATATATATACCAAACCGACAATGTAACACCCCGTCTCGAAATTATCTATATCAAAAATACTTTTATAGGACTAAACTACTTCAAAAATACCCTTTTCCAAAATAATTATTAAATCCGAAAAAAACTGAAAAAAGACAAATTTGTCCTTAATATTCGAACGTGGAAAAAAGGAAGTTCGGCAGTTTTTCGACGTGAAAAACTGCCGAAAACGAGAAAGCCGAACAGTTTTTCGCCGTGAAACCTGTTTAAAAGTTTATAGCAAGAAAAAAAGATGTGATGTCGAACTTGAGAGGGATCGATTTGAAGTTAGCGAGAAGGAAAATGACTAGAATCAACAGCATCACTGGCGAAGAGAGCACGAGTCAATCTTCAATGGCGTCAATCACTACAAAAAAACATTGAGTTTCCAACGGATGGGGTAACGGATCCGTCCGTTGGAAACAAATCGCAACGGATTTTAACGGAGCCAAGAATATTTCTAACGGAACATTTTCGTTGCCATCCGTTACAATTTGCGACGGATTTGCAACGGAAATAGCCCGTTGCCGTATCCGTTGCAATCCGTCGCAATTTGTAATGGGTTTCTAACGGTAAGTTTCCGTTGGCGATCTCCGTTAATCTCCG
>CM071873.1:4553607-4573113 GCA_036759665.1 Gynandropsis gynandra
GTCGAAGAGGGACAAGGGTCGCAGGGGTCCAAAGGTCGCAGAGGAACAAGGGTCACAGAGGGACAAAGGTCGCAGGGTCAAACTGGGTCGCTGGGTCGAACTGGGTTGTAAGGTCGCAGGGGTATTTTGGGAATATCAACATTTATAAGGGTATTTTTGAAGTTAAAAATTTTTTCTTTTTCGGGAAGGGTATTTTTGAAGTGATTTAGCCCTACGAGGGTATTTTTGAAGTTACCCCCCACCATCATCTCCAAGAAATGGCTATACGTCTCGTCGTTCAAACATATTTATGATTTATTCCAAAATAAGAATGTTCCGGATCAAATAGCAAAACAAATACGTAAATATCATAGTCACGATAAATGAATAAAATAAATACGAAATGCAAAATAAAACTCATCAAGACCTCGTGCACGCCTCTTTCATCAGTTCGCTGTGAGCTTTCATGTTGCTGCTCAACCTCATTGCTCTTTTTTTCGTCATACCATGTCCATCCATGATAGCCTACAAATAGGGTGAGTACGAAATACGCGCTCAGTGAGATCAATACGTACACGTACTCTGTGCCACGTATTCTCCTGCTCGAACTGAATATATAAAATGACGATTTATCCAAGGTCTAAACTAAAGATATACAGAAAACTCTACCCAACCCGACTGAGTATCCAAAGTCTAAGACTAGTACCACACTAGATCACACAGAGTCCACACGACTCTAGCTCGGGCATCCGCTCGCAAAGTCCAAACGCTCCAGCACACTAAAGATCTCGCAAGGTCACAACGTACCCCAGCCATCAGTACAATTCAGCGTTCCGTCCCTCGAAAGGTTACCACAACCCCAACACGGTACGAGGCTGTAGATCCACTGATCTGACGAACTCGACGCTCCGTTGCTCGAAAGGTTACCACAATCCCAACACAGTACGACGCCTACAGATCCACATACCTGACTAACTCGACGCTCCGTCGCTCGCAAGGTTACTATAACCCAGCACGGTATGAGCCGACCCAGATCAAAATGTCGTAATAATAACGTCATCGACCCAATACTCTTCACGTGACAACTCTCATTGACGCGCTCGCACACGCCTTCTTCCGAAGGTTCGAATGTGAAATCACTCGATCGAACACACTAACAAGATATTCACTCGGCTTTAACACCGAACCAAAATATCGACGTTCTCCGACCCCAACACTTAGTTGCACGTCAATTCTCTAGATCATCTCTAATCACTTATACAACTCATATACTTGTCATCAATTTCCATAAGATAAAAGTAGAGTTTAATCCAAATCACTTGTAACATCTCACCTTAGCTTATCCGACGACTTGACGATTTTGATATTATCGCTAACAATAACACCAATCAATTCTTCCATATTATAGAGCTATTCAATTATTAAATTCCCATAATATAAATCTTCATAATAAGAGAATAATAAAAACAAATTATTTAGGTATTTATCATAATCTCGATTAGAATCCTTCCATAAAAAACGAGATAAAAAATTGAAGATCTTTCTCCAATTTCTTTTTTTTTTCTTCTTCTCTCTTCCTCCCTTTTCTTTTTTTCTTCTCTTTCCTCTTGCTCGCTCTCTCTCTCTTTAAAACATCCGTGCTGCTTGTTTCTTTTTTTTTTTTCATAACCTAATGTAATATATATATATATGCCATATACACCAACCTTCCTATAATAACGGGTCTCACAATTATATATAGATATATATATATATACATATATTTACCAAACCGACAAAGCTTATGATATATATATAAGATTCGTTTATCGATAAAAATGTATTTTTTTGCTTTAATATATGTGTTATGTTATTTAACGTTAATTATGATATAAACTATATATGGATATGGATTTCTATAAATATTAGTAGATAATTATAATTTTTTTATTTAGTTTTTTGGATTAATCTGAGAGTTTAATTAATCACGATTTGAATATATAGATGTTGGACATTAATTGTGATGTTCACGTTTTATGATCGAATATAGATATAAGGGAGAATATTATATTGTGTGAACACATATATGTTAGATATGAACTATGAAATGATATCAATATTTTAATTATCTTTCGGGCAATGTTCGAGAAGATACCCTAGACAGTTGCCTAGGCGATGCCTAACCGTTGGGCGGAAGGGAGGCGCTCCGACTTAGGGCATATCCATGGGTCTCGACGGCACCCATGCCTAGTCGGTTTGAACGACCGATTAAGCGGTCAACATCTGTTTAGGCAGTGAGAAACTAGCGTAGATTAGGGGAAATTTAGTTTGAGCAAAACATTTATCTTTGTTTTGGTTTAGGTCTTCTAATCGACGAAATCGCCTTCGCAAACTTGTCTTCTCCTTTGCAAAAACGATGGTCGACTCCTTTGTAAACCCTTGACGAAGACTCCTTCACAAACCCCTGGCAAACGAAGACTTTTTCGCGAACCTCGATCGACTCCTTCACAAACCTCGATCGACTCCTTCGCAAAACTCTAGCAAATATGATATGTATATATATATTATATACCGCTAGATTTTCATCTAAACGTCTAGACGTTAAACGTTGGATGTCCGATTGCTTAGTATTTTTTTGAACGTTATTTTTTAGAATTAGTTAAATTTAAATCCATATTTAATAATATAGACAAATTTATATACAATGTAACAAATAAAATATATAAATAATAAAAGCACTTACTTTAAAGCATATTTACGAAGGTTAGAGTACGTCTTTATGCTGTATATATAATGAAAAAACATTGATGCTCCCGGAGGCCCTAACATGATGGGTAGTTAGGGAGTCTGTCTCACTCGTGCCCTTCATTTCACACACATATATGTACAATATTTGTATATGCACCACATTATAACATTATTTTAACCATACGATATTGGGATACATGAAATTATTTAGACTGACAATGTATGGTCCAAACTTTGGACTAAAATCAATTAATGAGAGAAGGGAATATATATAATATATATCCCCAAGTTTGGCATACATACAATAAAACACAGGACCCTTCTTCACTGTTACATAGGACCATGTCTCTCCTCTCTCACACCGATTATTATTATTTTTTCCCTATTTGTTATACTCCAAAATTAATTTCAATTTTTGTCCCACTTTGCTTCTGTTAATATGAAATAAATACATAAATTACGATTTGCTCTTATTTTTTTGTTTGTTTGTACGAATGGATATATACGCCCAAGAAATGTCAAATGGATGTCCAGAACATTTCTTTTAAACACAGGTCGAACTATATATGTTCCAAAAAATTTGGTATCCGTGTTTGTTTTGTAGATCTGAACATGTGTTATGTATTATGTTGTTTTTTTATATTTATAGATTTTACGGTTTATTACACATTTCTCTAATTTGAATTATGTTTAATATGAACAGAATCCCTAACATGAATATTTACAAAAAAAGAATACATATGTTATAAAAATTGTTATTCGTATTTTATATACCAAAACTCTTCATTATATGTACTTTTTACATACATATATATAAATTTATATGAGTCTAGAATTAAAAAAAGGTTATCAAATATGAGGTCAACCTAACGAAGCTAAAAAAATAGATTAAGAGATTATGATAATCTAATGTGTTATCTTTTATTTTGTTTTCTTCATATTTTTAATTATGATTTTAGGATTATTACATCTCTCTCTAATTTGGATTATGTTTAATATGAATAGAGTTTATAACTTAAACATTTACAAAAAAGATCCCTATATATATAAGTATTTTTATTCATGTTTTATACATCAAAACTCGTTATTTATGTACTTTAAGTATAGGTATATATATATCTATATATATATAAACACGTAAATATGCATAATGCTTATTAATCATTAAAAAAAAGTTAATTTTAAAAAATATGAAATTGAACCTTATGTTAGATAAAGATTGAAATTGTTTAATACCATATATAAATATATAATTCATGTCATAACCAATTTGTGATAATATAACATAAATTTTATTTCACACTAATGCTAGTTTTTTACAGTGAACCTTGAAAATCTAATATCGTAATATTTAAATCGAAACGAACTATGAACATCGAAGATTTAATATCGAATTAAATATGAAATTGAACATCAAATATCTAATATGCATATAAACATGTAAATATGCATAATGCTTATTAATTATTAAAAAATTTAATTTTAAAAAATGAATTAAATATGAAATTGAACCTTATGTTAGATAAAGATTGAAATTTTTTAAAACCATATATAAATATGTAATTCGTGTTATAACCAATTTGTGATAATATAACATAAATTTTATTTCACACTCATGCTAGTTTTTTTACAGTGAACATCGAAGATCTAATCGTAATATTTAAATCGAAACGAATTACGTACATCGAAGATCTAACGAGTTAAATATGAAATTGAAAATCGAAGATCTAATATGCATATAAACATGTAAATATGCATAATGCTTATTAATTGTTAAAAATATTTTAATTTAAAAAAAATGAACTCAATATGAAATTGAACCTTATGCATGTTAGATAAAGATTGAAATTGTTTAATACCATATATAAATATATCATTTATGTCATAACCAATTTGTGATAATATAACATAAATTTTATTTCATACTCATGTTAATTTTTTGAAAGTGAACATCGAAGATCTAATATCGTAATATTTAAATCGAAACGAATTATGAACATCGAAGATCTATCAAATTAAATATGAAATTGAACATCGAAAATCTAAAATGCATATAAACATGTAAATATGCATAATACTTATTAATTATTAAAAAATGAATTAAATATGAAATTGAACTTTATATTAGATAAAGATTTAAATTATTCAATACCATATATAAATATATAATTCATGTCATAACCAATTTGTGATAATATAACATAAATTTTATTTCACATTCATGCTAGTTTTTTTACTGTGAATATCGAAGATCTAATATCGTAATATTTAAATCGAAACGAATTATAAACATCGAAGATCTAATATCGAATTAAATATAAAATTGAACATCGAAGATCTAATATGCATATAAACATGTAAATATGCATAATGCTTATGAATTATTAAAAAATTAATTTTAAAGAATGCATTAAATATGAAATTGAACCTTATGTTAGATAAAGATTGAAATTGTTTAATATCATATATAAATATATAATTCATGTCAAAACCAATTTGTGATAATACAATATAAATTTTATTTCAAATACATGCTAGATTTTTTACGGTGAACATCGAAAATCTAATATTGTAATATTTAAATCGAAACGAATTATGATATTATATCATATCAATTATAATTTAAACAAATTAAAAATTAACTAAAGATTTTAAAAATTTCAAATATTTTATATGTAAATTGATTATTCATTTTGATGATCTATTTAGGATAATGGAAACATAACAAGTGTGCACATATTTCTCATTCACCACGACTATTGAATCTACGCTCTACCTATACCTATATGTGTATATATATATTCATTTATTCATACGTATAGTCAAACAATATATAAGTAGATACATAAATAGATAAAGAAAATTGTAAATAATGTGGGTGGGGGATAAGGTAGGACACAGAGCACATGGGAGTGCTTTATTTTCTTCTGCCAAATGAGACGTCACATCTTCTTCGGGTTTCCAATTTCATGCAAAACAAAAGAATCCCCTTCACCTTCTAACTTCATGCCGTTTTACTTTGGCCTTTCCTCCTCCTTTTAAACTACGTGCCGTTTCATCATTTTTACCATTAAACGAACCAACTCCACACGGGGCTTCCGTACACGGTGTAGGGCTTATAACTATTGGACCTCACGTGAAGATATTCATTAAAACTGGGCCACATCAAGCTTTTAAATGTAACCCAAATTATCGCAAAAGGTTTTGCATTTAACTCGGAGTAATATTTATCCTAATATATTATATTCTACGATTTTTTATATAAGTTAATCCTTATGCTATAAAAGTTTTACGTATAAAAATTTACCAAACATTGTTCCGAACCAACCCTATGGAAATAATTGAATTTAAAATATATTTTAAACAATCGATGATTAAAGATGCTAACATGAAGAAAGTTGTTAAAAAGAAAAAATATTAGGGAAAGTGGAGTAAAAAATGAAAATAAAAGATGTTGATACAATTTTAGGAGTTATGTTTTTCATTTGTTCTATTCTAATTTTGTATTATAAGTATGAGGTATTGGAATTTTATTTCATGATTCCACCAACAAACGAAAACAAGTAGATAAAAAATTGTCTTTTTAATTTATAAGTTTTTTCGTTTGATCATTTGAGAGAATTTTCTCTCTTGTTGTAAGAGTTATATTATTATTTTCCTTTGCAATTTGAGAGAAATTTTTTTAATTAAATAAAAATATTATATTGTTCGTTCTTATATAGTTTGTCGAACCACGTAAAATCTCGATATTCTATTTTTATATTTTTTCATCTCTAATTTATTATTTAACAGTTATTTATCAAAGTCTGATCCTAATAATGATTAATGATTTCGTTTTAGATTGATTAAATAATCGTAAATAATTAATCAAATTTTTGAAATCTTAATAGATAATAATAATCAAATAAATATAAATATTATACATTCTAATATAAAACATTTCAATGAATTGAAATGTTTCTAATTTTTATAATAAAATAATCGATAAATTTAAAATTAATAGTCATTGTACTTTTTAGGGAAAAAAGCCTATTATCCTCTGAACTATCTCACTTTAATCATATTTTCTCCTAAATTTTCTCTTTCATCCTATTTCACTGAACTATCATTATTCATTCTATTCCCCTAAACTTTAAAATTCATTATATTTTTCCATCCGGTAACTTTTCTGTTAAATATTTTTAAGATAGCATATCCCCTAAACTATAGCACTTTAATCATATTTTTTCTTGAACTTTTTCTCATCCGATTCTCTCATAAACTATCATTACTAATCCTATTTCCCCTAAACATTAAACATTCATCATATTTCCCCCGAACTATATAATCTCTAACCTATTTCCTCCCGAACTATATGACTTCTAACGTATTCCCCCTAAAAAACAAATTGTACATTCAACGTATTTTCAAAATTTTGGTTATTATAAATGTAATATATTTTCTTTAATAATAACGTATTTTTAAATTTTGATTTTTATAAATGTAATATATTTTCTTTAATATTAACATAATTTAAATTTTGGTTATTATAAATATATGATATTTTCTTTGTTATTAATGTATTATTAAAATTTGGTTATTATATTAATATTTTTATGATTGATAAAAAATATTAAAATAAAAATACTTTAAATTAAAATAAAAAATACTAAAATATCTACAACATGAATGAAAACACACAATTCTAACGATTACAAAACGATAAAAAAATCATACCTTTGTAATCATATAATTCTTTTAAATGGTATTTGAGGACTGAGAAATTAAAACAAAGAGAAAATATCTTTATTTAATGGTCTTCCTTCAAAAGTATAACAAAGAGAAAATATCTTTTTCTCTTTTTATTAGTCAATAAATTATACTTTTGAAGGAATACCATTATACAAAGATAACATTTCTTTGTTTTAATTTCGCAGTCCTCAAATATTTTTTAAAAGAATTATATGATTACAAACGTATGATTTTTTATCATTTTGTAATATGATTAGTAACGATAGTTTAAGGTAAATCGGATAAAAAATTCAGAGTGAAATATAATTAAAGTGTTATAGTTTACGAGAGAATAGATTATTTTAAAATATTTAACAGAAAAATTAACAAGGGAGAAATAATATGAATTTTTAAATTCTAAAGGAATAAAATGAGTAATGATAGTTGAGCAAAATAGGATGAGAGATCAAATTTAGAAAATATAGAATTAAAATGAGATAATTTAGAGTAATATGTTTTTTTCCTAGTTTTTATAACTACAAATGAATCAAAGAATTTAAATGTGATTACTTTTTGTTAGTATTTATTCCAAACCTCATAATGCGAAATGGTCAGTGTCCTATTTGGAGCAATTATACGAAGAAATATTATCGAATCCTCTGTTTTTTGTTTTTTTGTTTTTACATTTCCAATCCAAAATTAGAATCAGATTCGGATTATCGAATACGATTTAAGATTACGTGCGATATTGTTCTTTTGGTTGGCCACTCCGGAACGAGGAATCGCTGAAATTGGAGGATAAATTTGTAACGTTTAAAAGTTACGGGTACATTATTAAGAATTTCATTCCCTAATAGTTAAGAAACACTTAATTAAATTCTCTCTTTGATCTTCTTCCTCACTTATAACGCCGCCGCACCTCCGCCGCCGTGTGATTACCGGGAAACTCTTCCGGTAACTCTCAGGTGATTATTTGAATTCACAATTCTTACTCGCTTTGACATTCGTTGAATCCTTCAAATCTGGGTGCGTTTCTAGGTTTTCGCCGTCTCGATGGAAGTGGAGAAGAAGGAGGATGTGGAATCTGAATCCTCGGAGCAAGTGGTGAATCCATGGGAAGTCTCCGCGAAGGACGGCGGGAAGATAGATTACGACAAGCTGATTGACAAGTTTGGCTGCCAAAGGCTCGAGCAGCCGATGGTTGATCGCGTTCAGAGACTGACTTCTCGTCCTCCTCATGTCTTCCTCCGACGCGGCGTCTTCTTCGCTCACCGGTTTGAAAATGCAGCTCGCTTCTGTTTGGCTATCTGACGCTCTTTGCATATACTGTATGTTAAAGGCTTCTGTCTTTGGTTGTTTCAATTGCGAGAGTAGCGATTTCAATGAGATATTGGATGCGTATGAGAAAGGGAACAAGTTCTATCTTTACACCGGAAGAGGACCTTCGTCGGAAGCTCTGCACTTGGGGCATTTGATTCCTTTCATGTTCACCAAGTAAGAGAAATTCCCCATTGAAGCTGATGTTAGTGCACTACGTATGAGACTACAGGAAGATTTTACCCTTTATACTCGAAATGGGTTGCAGATACTTGCAAGAAGCCTTCAAAGTTCCCCTTGTTATTCAGCTGACAGATGATGAGAAATGCATGTGGAAAAACTTATCAGTTGAAGAAAGCCACAGACTTGCCAGAGAAAATGCTAAAGATATTATTGCCTGTGGTTTTGATGTATCAAGGACCTTCATTTTCTCTGATTTCGATTACGTTGGTGGGTAAGTCGTCTTTATTGTCCTGTAATGGCTTTTTTTTTTTCTAGTTTAACTACCTCCATGGCATAGAACTAATTTAGCTCGTAATGCTTTTGAGTAAGTATATACATAGTCCATTGGCTTATGAATACTCTTATCATCTGATCGTATAATCAGAAAATTTTGGTTCTACGCTTCTCATTGAACCCCATATAGGAGTGGATTTCATGTTTGCATCATACTCTTCCGTCTTGATTTTATTCCAAAACCATTTGTGCAGTTCTTTCTATAAAAACATGGTGAAGGTTGCCAAGTGCGTCACACTTAACAAGGTGCCTATCCTCTTCTTTTTCATTGGCGGCACAACATAGCTAATATATTATATAACTGTTTCGTTGTCCTGAATTTTCTTCTGTGCTAGGCTATGGGAATCTTCGGTTTTACAGGTGAAGATCATATTGGAAAAATCAGTTTTCCTCCAGTGCAGGTATGTCTAGTTTCATGTAGGTTCGAGGGCTGTAAAAGCATGTTATAAAGGATGCAATATATAGTATCTAGATTTGGATGATGTGCTATGCTCCATTATTGGATTCATGTTTTCCACACATATGTGCTTCTTTCTTGAGCAGCTCTGTGTAAACTTGTAACTTTATGAGCTGAAGTTAATGACTTTTATCATGCTTTTCTCAATATTATCGTAGGCAGTTCCATCTTTTCCAAGTTCATTTCCGCATATGTTCTCTGGCAAGGACAATCTCCGTTGCTTGATTCCTTGTGCAATTGATCAGGTAAGCTGTCTTTTTCCATTGAATATTAACCAGCTTTGGATTGGGAGCCTGGCATTGGCATTGGCATTGACAATTGGTCCCTTTTTTATCCTCCATATGTATCAGTTTGTTATGTGGTTCTTTGCTGATGTTGTGTTTCCAAAGTTGGTTTCACAGTATAAAGTTACAACCCGATCTTGGATTTATGGTTTGCGTCTTTATATCAATTTCTGCTTTTGGTTTCTTTAGGATCCCTATTTCAGAATGACCCGTGATGTTGCCCCTCGGATAGGCTATAACAAGCCTGCCCTAATTGAATCATCGTTTTTTCCAGCCCTGCAGGCAAGTGCTTTGTTTTACATTGTTTAGCAGCAGCTCAATTGATAGAGATGTATATGTGTACCTTGTTCACTTTTTCTCTTTCTGTAAGTTGAGAGCCCGAGAATCTCTTTTGGACAGGGAGAGAATGGAAAAATGTCTGCAAGTGATCCAAATTCTGCTATCTATGTGACTGATACTGCAAAGGACATTAAAAACAAGGTGATTTCTGAAGCTATTCATACTCGCACACCAATTTTTGTTTCATTACTTCTATCATAGGCTATAGAAAATCATCCTTGACAATAATAACCATGTATGCACAAATGTCCATTTGTCCTGTTCGGATGTACCTGAATCCTTACAGTCATGCTTTCCCATTACAAAAGGATTCCCAATGTGAGCATCAAAATTTTCAAAACTTCAGGCAATTAGATACTACCATTGATAAAGAACTGTACATAATTGGATCCGATTTCCTCACTTGACTTAGTTTCTATCTGCAGATAAACAGATATGCATTTAGTGGTGGGCAAGATTCGATCGAGAAGCACAGACAACTTGGGGCAAATCTCGAGGTACCAACGGCTTTGTCTATCCATCTTGGCTTATTATGTGTTTGTGTCTATTCTGCTTTGTGTTACTTTCAAACGGTCAGAACTGGAATTGTGACAGTTGAAGAATGGTACAATAAGTGGATTTCTGAGTTTAGATAATGAAGACCATCTCATTTAGGAAAGATCATTACCCAGAACTCAAACTTAACGAAACCTAATTTACATGCTTGAAGTCCACTAATTTGTGTACCATTCTACACTACTTGCAGCTTCTTGTTGTAATTCCATTATCGTTAAACTAATTTTTCTTGGTAGCTAATGCTAGCGAGACAGCGGCATTCATAATCTCGCTTCTACTGTTACAGGTGGACATACCCGTAAAGTATCTGACTTTCTTCTTAGAAGACGACTCTGAGCTTGAACATATAAAGAAGGTAGAGGCTACTTATGTATTAGATAATTATGATGGCAAAGCCTTACCTTTTCTAAACCCACTCTCTACCAAGATTGTTCAGATATCAATTACATTTCTCAAGTTCATCTCAATAAACGTTTTTTTAAAAGTAAAGTAATGGGAATGGTTCAGGAGTATGGAGCAGGAAGAATGCTAACCGGAGAAGTAAAGAAGCGACTAATCGAAGTTTTAACAGAAATGGTTGAGAGACACCGTAGGGCTCGAGCCGCAGTAACTGATGAGGTAAAAGTAACGATACAACGTTGAACTGTGAACTCTAAACCCGTCAAGTTGAAATCTTTATGCAAGAGATGATCTTTGAGCAAAGATTAGTGAAAGTTAAGTTCGGCTAAACTGATAACTGTTGTCCTCATTTCAGATGGTGGATGCGTTCATGGCAGTGAGACCTCTCCCAAGCATGTTTGATTGAATTCAGGCGAACCCTTTAGTTAAATTATATCAATTTGATCCTTTACTTGGAAGATGTTTCAGACAGATTTTTCTTTTTTTTTTAAAACACAAGATTTCACGAATATATTCGATTCATATACTTAAAAGAGATGCTTGATTTCCAGAATTTAAAAAAAATTAATATTTATATATTTTCCCAAAATCTATATGGGCCTTGTGTTTGTTTTTAAAATTTAATTTTTTGTTTCGGTTGAACTTAAGGGACTGTGGCAATTCCGTAAATGATGGTAAAAAAGAAGGGTAGATTCCAAAGGAGAGAATAAAAAAGTGATGAATATGACATAAATACCCTTCTTCTCCGCATGCAACGTGTAATTTCCCATCTCCACCCTCCTGAAAACCTAATCTCTCCCTCTTCTGCCCCTTCTGTAAATCCCAATCCCACCCTTCTCCTTTCCTTCATTCTCCCTTCCTTATTCCCGATTTCTCCTTACCCGCCAAAATTCCCCAACGGCTCCTTTCCTAATTCTCCCTCTTTCGATTCATCTGACGAAACCCTAGTTATCTAACCCGAGATCCCTGGTTTTGCTTCGTGGGGTTTTTTCTCTTCGGTGTTTATCTGGCTCTTCCAGTGGAATCCTTGATTTAGGGTTTGGGTTTTGGTAAATCTTCGTCCTTTCCTCCAGATTCGTTGTGTTCGTTTTTTTCAAATATTTGCTTTTCCATGGTAATTCATGTGATTTCATCCGTCGAGTCGCCTTTCGTCTAATGTTTTGATTCTTCATCTAATGCTTTTGCTTGCCTTCATGAGGTTTTGATTACTCACATCGGGTACACTCTTTGTAGTACAGTTTTATGCTCCGGTGAAGCTGAGAATGTAGAAGACGAAAGCACAACATCCGTACATGTCATATTTCTGTATGTTTGTTCTGTTCCAAGTACCTCTACTTCTTTCTTATAATTTGATCTGCAATACGAATGCAGTAGTGTCGATATTTCCGAAAGTTTGCTTCTTTTCTTCTTCTGTTTTGTGGGTATTTTCCCAGAAAAATTGTCTCTGATGTTTCAGCTTTCAGTGTTTGGTTTCGCAAATTGGAAACTGAAAGGTGAGATATAAGGTTATATGAGACATTTTGGTTAGGGAAGAAGAAAGTCCTTTGTTTTTATGCTCTTTCTATTTCAACTCCACGATTTTGCTTGACCTTAGGGCTTTTTATATTGGGATTCATGAGATTGATGCTAAATCTACTTCATGTATGCTTGTTTTGCTTTTAATGGTATTGAGTTAATCTGTTTGTAATGTCTCCTCTTCCTATTTTGCAGGTAGATGTTGACGAAGTTAGAACATTAGATTGTTGGGTTCTTGCTGGAGCAGGTTTAATACATTGCTTTTTAGCAATGTCAAATCGTGATTTAATCCTCGGACAAAATCGTAGTATAGCTATTGGGCAGGGCCAGGCGTTGATGCTCGGCCACAACCATAATCTGGGACTTGGGCAAAACCATGATTTGGAGTTGGGGCAAGGCCACAATATGGAAATAGGACAGGCTCATGATCATGAATTGAGTTTAGGACACCCACATGAACATGAGCTAGGCTTAGGACATAGTCAAGATCATGATGGAGAGGGTGATCATCGATACCGGCATGATACCGATATCACTGTGGATGAAAAGCCAGAACATGGTGATCACGAGCTCGTGCTTTCCTCTCAGAACCATGATTTTACTTTGTCGGACAATCATCAATTGGTAGTGGGCGACAACCATGAATTAGATGACAATCTGGAACTAGCCGTTGACCAAAATCAAGAAATGGGAATTGATCATGGTGGAGATATGGATTCTCAGCTTGTTGTCAGTACTCCAGTCCTACAATCCCGAGCCCTTTCTGCAGACTCAACGTACCAGCTTTCGGTTGGGCATGAGTTTCCTGATGTGAAGAGTTGTCGTAGAGCACTGAGGGATATGGCCATTGCTCTTCATTTTGAAATGCAGACCATAAAGTCTGACAAGACTCGGTTCACAGCCAAGTGTGCAACTGAGGGATGTCCATGGCGAGTTCACGCAGCAAAGCTCCCTGGGGTGCCTACATTCACGATCAGGACAATCCATGAATCCCATACATGTGGAGGAATCAATCATCTTGGTCACCAGCAGGCCTCGGTTCAATGGGTTGCCAGCTCTGTGGAGCAACGACTTCGAGAGAATCCTAATTACAAGCCAAAGGAGATTCTCGAAGAGATACACCGTGTTCATGGAATCACATTATCATACAAACAAGCATGGCGGGGAAAGGAAAGAATTATGGCTGCCATGCGTGGATCATTTGAAGAAGGATATAGGTTGCTTCCGCAGTATTGTGAGCAGGTTAAGAGGACGAATCCTGGAAGCATTGCTTCAGTCTATGGAAACCCGGCAGACAACTGCTTCCAGCGTCTCTTCATATCCTTTCAAGCATCAATTTATGGTTTTTTAAACGCTTGTCGACCACTTCTCGGACTGGACAGGACTTATTTGAAGAGCAAGTACCTCGGTACATTGCTTCTTGCAACTGGATTTGATGGGGATGGTGCTTTGTTTCCGTTGGCATTTGGGGTTGTAGATGAAGAGAATGAAGAGAACTGGATGTGGTTTCTGTGTGAACTTCATAACCTTCTCGAAACCAACACGGAAAACATGCCGAGGCTCACAATTTTGTCAGACCGACAAAAGGGCATTGTGGAGGGCGTGGAGCAGAATTTCCCGACTGCATTTCATGGGTTTTGCATGCACCATTTGAGCGAAAGCTTTCGCAAAGAGTTTAACAACACCATGTTAGTCAATCTTCTATGGGAAGCAGCTCAGGCTCTAACTGTGATTGAATTCGAGGGCAAAATACTGGAGATTGAAGAGATTTCACAAGATGCAGCATACTGGATCCGACGAATCCCGCCTCGGTTATGGGCTACAGCATACTTTGAAGGCCAACGCTTCGGCCATTTGACTGCAAATATCGTTGAATCCTTAAATTCATGGATTGCTGAAGCATCTGGACTTCCTATTATTCAGATGATGGAGTGCATAAGAAGACAACTAATGACCTGGTTCAACGAGCGACGGGAAACCAGTATGCAGTGGACTTCAATACTTGTACCATCTGCAGAAATACGTGTTGCTGAGGCTCTTGAACGTGCACGGACCTATCAAGTTCTTCGTGCCAATGAAGCCGAGTTTGAAGTCATATCCCATGAAGGAAACAACATTGTAGACATTAGGAATCGGTGTTGTCTTTGTCGGGGTTGGCAGTTGTACGGTTTACCTTGTGCACATGCAGTGGCAGCTCTTCTCTCTTGCAGACAGAATGTTCATAGGTTTACAGAGAGCTGTTTCACCGTAGCAACATACAGGAAGACGTACTCTCAGACAATCCATCCAATTCCCGACAAAAGCCTGTGGAGGGAGTTTTCCGATGGAGATCCAAACATGAACAAAGCATTAGAGGTTGTCATAAACCCGCCTAAGTCGCTTAGGCCGCCTGGCCGGCCAAGGAAAAGACGGATTCGAGCTGAAGACAGAGGAAGGGTGAAGCGGGTTGTTCATTGTAGTCGGTGCAACCAGACAGGCCATTTCCGAACAACGTGTGCAGCACCCATTTGATTGCGAGTCCCATCTCTATCCCTTTACCTTTGCCGGTAAGACCTGTATCACAAATCTGCAGTTGAAAACAACTTACCAGTTGTACATCTGGTTTTGTCTGTGCATTCTGAAGAACATGGTTGTGGTGTGTTGTTCTGCAGGAAACAGTTAGAATAATCTCCGGTTCATTGTCATGGCCGGAATGTGGCATAGGTAACTTATTCCATATACTATAAAAATAAAAACTTATGAAGACTGAAGCTTACCTCCTGCAGTTTTCCCTGCCTTCATGACACTGGTTCAGCTGGAGCAGAGTCTTAGAGATAATAATATTCATGTCCAACTAGTCTTTTTTTCTAAGATTATATTTTCTTATTTAATTCGAATGTAAGTTGTAGGTTCATTACAAATCCAATGTATCATACGATACATGTATTTTAGTATTTTTTTAACTGATTGTTGGTTCAGAATTGTGTTCTCCGATGAAACATAATAGAACTAGTTGAAGTCAAACATGCTGACATAGAACCATCAAGAAAGCCAGTAATTGTGAACTCCAAATCTTCAGTAAACCCTAACAAATTGGTTCTAAACCATGAAAAGATACATAAGCATTAGCTTAACTCTAAAACAAGCATATTCGGGGTTTTGACATTTATAAATTAAATATCCTTCCCTAACTTTCAAGAAAAGTCTTTAACTAGAAAGGTATCTTAATTGGTGTTCCAGAGAGCATTTGGTCAGTACCCATAACCTGAGCCATAATCTGTGGCATAGCCTCCAGGTGGGTTTGTTGCAGGAGATGTGTAAACTGCGTTGTGGGTTGTGTATGGGTTATAGGCTTGTTCTGCTGACACAGCAGGCTGTGCTTGTACCGATGCTCCAGCTTCCGCCATGAAATTCTGCCATTTAAGAAAATCAGAAAACCGTAAATCGGATCAATCATCACATTCTCTGCCTTATGATCTGTAACCATCAGAAGAAAAAAAAAAGGTTGTTTGGGGATGCCTGGATAAGCTGCTGAGCGGTTTGGACTTGTGAAGCAGTTCCACTGATCTCGACAGTCATTTCACCAGGCACTCCCCTGGTTTCCTGAATGGTAACTGTTGCTCCACTGGCACGTCGAATGTAGCTAATGTTTGACCCTGAGGTCCCGATGACAGCATCAGCATAAGAGAGCGGAATCTGCATCTGCTGCGTGAGCTGCTGAAAAACAGGAAGAAGAAAAAGAAGAGAGTTAGATTCTTGGCAGATGCTGACACATCCCATCTAATTATATTCTAGTTTGGGCATTCGGGCGCCTTGCTGATGTGTATAATAATAGATTTATTTCTTCCATTTCTCCATGAGCGCCAAAAAAATCAGTATAACAAGGTAGAAAGAACAGTAGATGACCTGAGTGACCATTGAAGGTGCCGCTGATGTGTGCATATTCATTGGAGGCTCCCTTCCATAAGCAGATATACCTTGATGAGGCTGTTTCTCCATAGGAGGGCGCATTTCGGGAGGAGGGTAGTAATTATCAACGTGCCTCGGAGGCGGTGGCATATATGGGGGAGGGTTGTGTCCATAACCTGGACCTCCGCCAGCATTTGGAGGAGGACCTTGAGGTGGACCCCAGGGCTGATGTGGTGGCATATGATCCATCTGGCGTGTTGGCTTTTGCATCTGTTTTGAGGTTATACAACAAATTAAGAAAACTTCATATGCATGATTCATATTTAGATAGACTAAGGTACCGGAGAAGAGGGTGACCTGATTTTCAAACAATGGGATAATGCTACGGTCGACCAAAAACTTTCTGAGATGAGAAGCAATCAGCTCTAGGGCTTTATGCACGCTTGCAGGTTCACCCACAACTTCAACAACCCTATCGTCTTGTAGAGCAAAGACGGGCAAATCCTCTATAGCATATCCAATTAACAATATCATGTGAGAACTATAGACATCATAATGAAGAAAACCAGACGCTAACTAGAATAGTAGAATCATACGGCCAAGCAAAGATCTGAGGCAAATACTTAAACATAATAAACAATAAGTAAAAACCAAAACAAAAAGCACCGATTTTGGTTCTAGAGAATTTCAAAGTAAATTGCTCAAGAAAATCAGAGGTGTTAACTTTAGGGAACAACTCAAAGGAGGTTTGACAGATATACAAGCAATTCTTTTAACGCAAAACACTATGGTCTAAGCACAAGATGCAGCAACAAAGTCACAAAACAGAGTATCACGGCTAATAACAATAGTTTGATGTAAAACCACTCCATGTAAACATAGAAAAAGATTAATACCCTGTTACACATCAGAAATAGTCTACAAATAGCAGAAACGAGAAAATGATGTAAGTACGAATGATTTCAAAATGCGGAGAGTGAGACAGTTTTAGTGGGTTAAGAAGGAAACCTGAACCTAGAACTCTGACGACACAACCAGATGCTTCTTGAATAGCTTTAACTGTGGCTCCTTGTTTCCCAATCAAACTTCCGGCCTGAGATGCTGGGACTAGTAGCCTTGTTGAGACCTTACTAGGTGGTGGGGCTTGAGAAGGATCACCATCCAAACCATCAATGATTCTTTTATGGACTCTCAGAAGGCCATCCAACACAGGAGGCAAAGGCGAATCAGGTTCTTCTTTAGCCGAGACCATGACCTGCAGACAAAAACATACAAAAAGACAAGATGACTCGATGAAATAGAAAAACTTGGGAAGAACAATCTTTCATACTTATCACATACGAGGAGGTTATTCTAAAAAGCATCAGCAAAATCTCACAAAGTAAAACAATCTTATATGGACTTCCATCAGTTAGATGTTTATTTACTCTGTCGAAGATTGCCTGAGCTGCCATTAGCAACCTTCAAGACAGAATTATTCTAACACTATCTTCAGTTTATACTCTATTTGGTGGGCAAATGTTTGACGTCTAATTCTTGCTTCGTGTAGAACCTAAGTGAAAAAGAAGAAGAAGAAAAAACTCATCACCCACGCAGCATTAGACCCAGTTTAGCAGGTTCCAGCATGCTGCAGATAGTCTTTGGCAAGACATCATCATCCAGATACTGAAGTTACCAGAAAAAGTGCAGTGCTTCATCAAACTGATGTTCATACAAGAAGAATCTTGCCTATTCAGTAAACTTATCAGCACTTTGTAATGCTCGAGGCGGATTCTTTCCATCTGGCTTTGGTTCTTCATATTTGAGACCTTACCAATGATGGTATGTAACCTGCACATATTCATGGTCGTCACAGCAATTAAGCGAACTGTACTCACATCTTATCAATTTCCTTGATTATCTTCCTCCTTTTTGATGGAACTGTTAAGTACGAGCCTGCCGGTTACCATACTCGATAGTGTCTTAATCAAATTACAAAGATCTTTTAAAATAAAACAGTAAACACTTTTTTAAAAAAGTTTGTAATACATTGGGCCAAACTACAACAACTTTCAGGGTTAGAGAGTGATCATCATTTATGCGTCGGGAACATTTCTGGACCTTTTCTCTTGAAGATTTTATTTGAATTATGAAACAATAAAGGAAATTCATTACTTGAGAGTTGTCTATTTATTCAAATTTTCATAGCTTTAACATTTTACTACAAAAGCTAGACCTAAAGGATTTAGGTTACTAATCACTGATGCAACAGCAAATATGTGTTCCACTATATCACCTCTTCTAGTAAGAGGCTCTTACGTTTGTTTAAAACGGCTCTTTACTTTAGCTGGATCTCACATGTGATATCACACATGCACCGATGACCAAACCGATAAGCATAATATTCTAGGGCGATGCACAAGAAAAAACATATAATATCTTCTAAAAATCTTTGTTGCACAATTAGTAGCACCTGTACCAAGAATTGTCTAGATATATTCTCAAAAAGACGATATATGCATTCATAGCAAGCAAAGAATAATGTATTGGCTAAGAGTGATTAAATGCCATTTAAGACCAAAGAAAAAGAACAAAGACTTACTGCTCTTTCTGTTGTGCCTGGGGGGCCATCCAGAATCTTAATCCGAGCCCTTGTCTCCTCAACTATTTTCTTAATGACATCTCCTTTGCGCCCAATGATGCTACCAACTTTCTGCGCAGGAACCAGCATGCGAAACACACTCTCTCCAGGCCATCCAGGCCACCTCTTCTCCTCACCTCCAACTGCCACCTCACTTTCGTGTTCTGATTTCTGTTGAGGCTCAACAAACTCAGGAATGC
>CM071873.1:4573133-4588145 GCA_036759665.1 Gynandropsis gynandra
CCTTCGTGATCCACTGCTTCATCTTGCACTTGTTCACCAGCCTGATCTTGTGCCTCACCTTCCACCTGATACTCCGCCTGATCTTGCAATTGATACTGATCTTGATCTTGTGGCTGATACTGCAACTGATCCTGTGACTGATCTTGTACTTCGTCATGAGCCTGATCCTGTACCTGGTATTGTTGATAACCTATCTGATCATGAACCTCATACTGCTGAGGTTCAAGAGTCTGATCCTGAACCTCGTATGGTTGGTGATCAAGGGTCTGATCCTGAACTTCGTATGGTTGGTGACCAAGGGTCTGATCATGCACCTGGTACTGTATCCCGTTATGCATCTGATCCAAACCTTCATCAGGAGCCTGGTCCCCATTGTGCTCAACAAACCCCTGCTGATGTTCTTCAGCTTCAGCCATGATTACAGAGCTGAAATAAAATTTATAACCCAGGCAGAGTCATCAGCACAAATAAGACATATTGAAAAACAACAAATACACCTAGACTAACCACTTTAAAAATCAAAAGAGTCGAAATAAGAGGAATGCATTACTTGTGTACAAGAAACGAGTATAAGGAATCAGCTACACCACCACAAGATGAAGTACCACATTAAAACATAAAGCTACATGTTTATATCACCGAAAAATTGCCACTTGATCTAGCTTATACTCAAATTTCTTCCTACAAAATGTACCACATGACACGAACCCAAGTTAACTTTAAACACACAGCCCAAAAACATGTGAAAAATTCCAGGTGGTTCATTTAGTAAGAAGAAATTTGAGAATAAGGTAGAACCAGTGGCAACTTTTCTGTGATTTAAACATGAAGATTAATGTTTTGATGTGGTTCTACAGCTTGTGGCGGAAAAACTGATTCCTTATACGCGTTTCTTGTACACTGGTGGTGCATTCCTCTGATTTCAACTCTGTTGATTTTGGTTCCATCCAACCATTATCCAAGACTACTAAAAGGAACTAACGAAACATGACTGATGAAAACTCTAGCTCCACCTCAATCTCGTAGCCCTAAACTAGCTCAATAAGAATACCTATCCCGAGATTCACAAGATTCCCAAACAAAACTCTCAAATCATGGGTGTTTCAGCAATCCCGCTTTAAGGTTTATCATCAGCTTGAGAACCAACGTGAGGCACTGCCAAAATCCATCCGAAACCCTAGAACTACCAGAAAAAGGAAGAAATAGCCCGGAAATTTGGAGATAATGCAAAGAACTTACAGGTGTTGAGGCAATCTCCAAGGGTTTTGAGAGGAATGAGTAATCGCTGAGAGAGAGAGAAACAAGGACGGCTTCGGCTACGAGGGGAGTGAAATTATCTCAAGATCGAGAACCGCGAAGTTTGCTTTATTTTCATTTTAGTCCTAATGAATATCATAAATTACGATTTGACCCTTGACCCATACGTAAACAACATTATCGGGCCAATATTTTTGGGCTCATGGGCCGAATCAGTATGAGCCTTTCTATCTGAGTGGTTACGCAGTTGAAAATTTGTAAATAACATCAACTATGATTAGGTTTTATGATATTTTCTCTGAAAATCAGTCCAAATAAATGTTTGATAAACAACTTGTTCCTCTTCAAAAAAAAAAAATTATTTTAGTCATATTTTTGCTTTAATTTTTTTATTTTGACTCTTATCTCATTCTACATCGCCTTTAGTTCTTATCCGATTTCCCTTCGATTATAAAAAATTTGTTTAAACCCTCTCACTTAAATATTCATTAACTGATCTCATTTTGATTCAATTTTGATCGAATCCGACCAAATTTTGACCCGAATTCGATACAATTTTGACTCAATTTTGAACCAAATTTTTACTCGATTTTAACCCGAATTTTGACTCGACTTTAACCCGAATTTGTATTTAATCTTGATCCTTTTTAAATGTTAATTTTTAGAAATTAGATGTGAATTTAATACACACATAAAAAATAAATGTTAATTTTTTGGATAATTATATCAAAATCAAGTTAATTATTTAATTTAATTTATTTCGAGTCAAAATTGAGTACAATATTGTTAATTATATCAAAATCGAATCAAATTGAGTACGATTTGTTAATTGTATCAAAATTAGATCAAAATTGAGTACAATTTTATTAATTCTATCAAAATATAATCAAAATTGAGTACGATTTTGTTAATTGTATATAAAAACTCGTGTTAATTGTGACTAACTTAGTGTTGAACTTACTCAACAAATTTTTTCTAATTGACCTGATTAACAAAATGTTAATTTTTTGGATAATTGCATCAAAATTTTAGGATTAACTTGATTTGATCCGATTTTGATACAATTAACAAAATTGGACTCAATTTTGACTCAAAATCAATTAAAACGAAAAATTAGTTTGATTTTGATGCAATTATCTAAAATAACAATTATTATTTATGTGTGTAGTAAATTCACATCTAATTTCCTAAAATTTAACACTTAAAATTTAATCGGATCAAGTTAAGTCAAAATTCGGGTTAAATTGAGCCAAAATTGGGGTCAAATTAGGTCAAATTCGGGTCTAAATTGGATCGAATTCGAGTCAAAATCGAGTTGGTTAACGGATAGTTAACGAATAAATTTTTAGGTAGATTTTTTATAGTTGAAGGAGAAATCGAATGAGAATTAAAAATTGATGGAGAATCAGATGAGAGTCAACGTCAAGAAAACAAAACAGTATTATTAAGGGAGAGTTTAAATTAAGTCGATTTTTTATTTTTATAAATTAAACTTTAAAATTTTATAAAAAAGAAAGTTGATGTGCTATATTAATTGGTGATTCTATATACGTTCCATTATAGTTTTTTAAGGTTATATTTAATTCATTTTAAAATTAAAAAATGCTTAAGCCTTATTGATTAGTTTTGACTAATCCGACTAGGCACAGTCGATGGTCTAATTAACGTATAGCGATTTTTAAAACAATGATCTAAAATATATACGAAGTTACATATAATTACCAAAAAATCTTTTGTCCACCATATACAATGTTTTAAAATTTTTCTCCTACATCCGGATTGAATTTATCATAAAAAAAATTCACAAATCTAATATACAAACATTAAAATATATCTGAAATTATTAAAACAAAATAAATTGTATATTGGTTCTAATTTAATACATTTGAATTTAGAAATTATAAAGTGACTGAGAGTTTAATAAAATTTGTACCTTAACCCTATTATATTTGATCAATAGATTATTTAGAACTTTGAAAGATGATCAAGGTACTTGCCTTAGAAAACATTGCGTTAGAACACATGTTGTCGTAGTAGTCGGTTCGCAACTACTTTATCTGAAAGAATTTGACAATACATTGTTTTATAATTGACTCGTTGTTCTGTTAGAAATTTTATTCTGACGTTAATTCATATAAATATAAGTATTAGATAATTGTTATTGAGGTACACACGGTGATGATTAGTGTCGTATTGAAAAGACAATTATCGGGTGAAAATCCCTCCGTGCCATTCCGCAATTCTGGAAATCTAATGATGGTTTTGTGATTAATTACAAATTGAGGATTTATTGTAATTAATAAGAATTTGAAGGGTATGTATCAAAATACATGTTTTTAGGATATGTCTTTTTATTATTACAAAACAATGTCTTAATACCTTTAAATATACTTACGGTAACAAAAAATCACAAAACAAAAATACAAAAACAAAAGAGTTCTCTTATATCATCAAAGAGAACATTGAGGAGAAATTGGTGGATTTGACATTTGGAGAAAAGAAAAGATCCACCGAATGCAAATCATGAAAAATTCAAGTAAGTATAATTTCTTTATTGTTTTTGATTGATTTAATTTCCTATTAAAGTGTCGATAATAATTGATTCTGCATATAGGATTATCAAATTTTCTTACAATTAGTATCAGAACCTATTAATAGGAATTAAATCACCGAATTGAAGTGTATTGATTAAATCTAAAATTAAATAAAATGTAGAATTAATTTTTCTGTCATTTTATCTGGTTTTATTAATATATCATCGATGAATATTTTCCTGGTTTGTTCGGTGAATATTTTTCATTCGATGAATACAAAATGAAAAAGTACTATTGATTTTATCGGGTTAATAATAATAATAATGAAAAAGGTTGAAATTTAATTGAATTAAAGAAAAAGAAATTTTTTTCAATGGTACGGGAGAAAGTAACAGAGGAGGAGGCTCCTCTGTAAACTTTTGATCTCCACCGCACCGAAACTTTCACTGTCCCTCCGAAGCCTCTCTGTTTGGCGAATTCCTCTCCGTCCGGTGATAAACTCGCCGTCGGAAATTGTGAGACCATGGACGACCGCGGTGACGAACGTGTCTGTTCGTCTCGTATGCGGTAAACGTCGGTTCATTACCGACGATGTGGGAAGAAAATCGACATCGATTCATCGTGTCGTTTCACCACTCGTCCGTGACAGAAGTTGCGGTATCGTGTTGGGTTGCTGCGCCGAGTTTCGGAATTTCGAAATTTTGGAATTTCGGGTTGCTCCGCCGAATTTCGGAACGTCACGGCCGGTCATGGTTTCGGTCTCGATCATGTGGTCGGATTTCTAAGGTTTCGTCGGTGAATCGACTTCGATTTTCAGTGGGTTTCGAAGGATTTTCGAAAAGTTGTGCGAAGAATGTGATACATACAACACCGTATGTATCTGTTTAAAAAAGGCAAAAATATTGGCAGACCCGGATTCGAACCGGCGACACTAAGGAGCACGACTTACAACACTGGACCACATCAGAAATTTAATCTATGGATACGATGTTTTACATATATCAGTAATAATAAAATACAATAATAACTGAATATTGGTCATATGGGATTCGAACATAGGGCATTTATGTTCTTATTCTGGGTATGATCACTAGGCCAAGTAAGTATTTCATTAAAAATAAAATGGTCCTAAATATATTGATATACGAAATTCAAAGTATGTGTAAGATCACGTAATTTAATTTATTAATATTTAGTGAGTGCGTTAGTCACCAAAGTGGCTCACTCGAGTGTATTAATGATTTAAATTATTTATATAAATTTTTAACTTCATAATGACATTTAAAAATGATGATAAACATTTATAGTTATTAACATGTAGTTATATGGTTACCCAAAGGTAGATCTTACTCATGTTTAATAACAATTGAAGTAGATTATGAACTTTGTTTAATTAACATATGATGTACATCCAAAGATGGCTTATATGTTAAAGTAACATTGTGATTAGTCTTATATAAGTTGTATGTGTTTAGACTCTGCCCAAAGGTGAATTTAAATACAATATTTTAGTATAAGTAATATAGTCTGAATAATTATTCTGAAATTCAAAGCAAATTAAATGTGAGATGTGATTATTTGCAATGGTCTCCACTATGTTAAGTATGACTGCCAATGGTATAAAATTTAATGGACATAATTATGACGACTGGATTGAATATGTGAAGCTAAATGTTGGCCTTTTGGGACTCGATTCAGCTCTCATTATAGATGAGCCCACTAAACCAACTGATACAAGTTCTGAGGCAGACAAGAAACTGTGGGAGAATTGGGATAGGTCGAATAGACTTATGATGAACTTTCTCAAGCTTAGCATATCGCCTAATGTTAAGCCTTCCCAACCTCAGACTGAAAATGTGAAGGAATTCCTTGCTGAGATTAGGAAGTGTACTATGACAGTATTGTGGATAAGTCTGTTGTTGCTGCTCTCATTAATGACTTATCGACGAGAGAGTACAACATATCTCAATCTATGGATGACCATATCACTCATATGGTAAATACCTACAACCGGCTCAAAAATTTGGATATTGATCTTGGTGAGCGTGTGTTAGTTGAGTTCATGTTGAAATCGTGCAAAGGTGATGATTTCAAGCAATTTCGGAGAACTTACAACCAACTCAAGGAAAAATGGTCTCTTTCGGATACCAAGGCCATGCTCATGCAAGAGGAGGCAAGGCAAAGGGAAGACCTTAAGGTCAAATATCCCCAAGCCAATTTTGCTTATCGTGGCTATTCAAATGTTGGTTCAAGTGGTGGCAAAGCTCCAAGTAAGAAAAGGGAAAGCAACCATATAAGGTGCAGCATGGTGAAGGCCAAGGACCTGAAATGTTTCTTTTACAACAAACCTGGGCACAAGAAGGCTGATTGCCTGAAAAGGAAGACATGGTTTGAAAAACGAGCTATACATTTCGTTTCAGTATGCTTCGAATCAAATCTGATTGAAGTACCTTCTAATACTTGGTAGCTTGATACTGGTGCAACCACTCATGTGTCTAATATTATACAGAGTTACCTAAATCTCCAACGAATTCCAGAAAGTGAAAGCTTTCTATTTATGGGAAACCGGATGAAAGCTAGAGTTGAAGGTGTCGGGACATATAGAATTGTATTAGATACGGGCTATTGCCTGGATCTAGAAAACTGTTTATATGTTCTCGATTGTTCTAGAAATCTTGTTTCCCCTTCAAGGTTGGATGTATTAGGTTTTGAATTTAAGATTGGACATGGTTGTTTTTCATTGTATCGTGGTAAAAACCTATGTGGTACTGGTTTATTATCAGATACTTTGTATTGTTTCAATCTAAGTTCTAAATTTATTTAATCCCTGTATCATAATTTAGTTGAACATGATGTTGGTATGAAGAGGAATGCACTTAATGAGTCCTCCGCTGACTTGTGGCCTAAAAGACTCGGTCATATATCCAAAGAGAGGATTATGAGACTAATTAAAACTAATGTTTTGTCTCAGTTGGATTTTACCGATTGGAATGATACTTGTGTGGATTGCATTAAGGGTAAGCAAACCAAACATGTGTCTAAACATACTGCCATAAGGAGTAGCGGATTACTCGATTTAATACATACAGATATTTGTGGTCCTTTTGATGTACTGTCTTGGGGCGGTGAAAAGTATTTCATTGCTTTCATTGATGATTACTCTAGGTACTGTTACCTTTATTTGCTGCATGAAAAGTCTCAATCTGTTGATGTCCTTGAGACATTCATTACAGAGGTTGAGAGACAGCTAAATAGAAAGGTTAAGGTAATACGCTCCGATAGAGGTGGTGAATATTATGGAAAGACATCAGAAGTTGGACAAATTCCAGGTCCATTTAAGAAACTTCTTGAGTCTAAAGGCATTTGTGCGCAGTATACAATGCCAGGCACGCCACAACAAAATGGCGTTGTAGAAAGGCGTAATCGTACATTGATGGAAATGGTTAGGAGTATGATGAGTAATAGTTCTGTACCTATTTCACTGTGGATGTATGCATTGAGGACAGCTGCATACATATTGAACAGGTTACCTAGTAAAGCAGTTCCTAAGACACCTTACGAATTGTGGACATCTAGGAAACCTAGTTTAAGACATCTTCATGTATGGGGCTGTCAAGCCGAAGTGAGGATATATAATCCACATGAAAAGAAATTGGATTCCAGAACAATTAGTGGTCATTTTATTGGATATCCAGAGAGGTCAAAAGGTTATAGATTCTATTGTCCTAACCATAGTACGAGAATTGTAGAGTCTGGGAATGCTCGCTTCATTGAAAATGGCAAAATCAGTGGGAGTGTGGGAGTACGTGATATCGAGATAAGAGAGTCATTGATGGACAAAAATCCATCAAGTGATTCATATTACGTTGATGTTCCTATTATTGTAGTACAACCAAAGGACGTGAATATGGAACAACAACAAATGGATACTCCACACCTAGTTACTGACGCCATTGTTCAAGAAGAGCAAGAAAATGTTCAAGCAAATGAACAAGTGCAACCTCAAGAAGGAATAGCTTTGAGGAGGTCTACTAGAGATAGAAGACCAGCTATTTCAAATGATTATATGTGTTATGCACTTGAACATGAAAATGACTTGAGCATAAATGATGACCCGGTCTCTTTTGACCAAGCCATGAGCAGTAGAAATTCTGACAAATGGTTGATGGCCATGAAGGAAGAGTTGAAATATATGGATGACAACAATGTTTGGGAAATGACGGAATTGCCTAAGGATTCTAAAAGAGTTGGTTGTAAATGGGTCTTGAAGACCAAACGAGACTCTAAGGGCAACGTCGAGAGGTATAAAGCCAGACTTGTCGCCAAAGGTTACACTAAAAAGAATGGTATTGACTACAAAGAGACTTTCTCTCCGGTTTCTAGAAAGGACTCTTTAAGGATTGTCATGGCTTTGGTGGCTCACTTTGATCTCGAGTTTCACCAAATGGATGTTAAAACAGCCTTTCTCAATGGAGATTTAGAAGAAGAGGTATATATGGATCAACCTCAAGGTTTTGAGACCACAAGTAGAAGCAATCTGGTATGTAAGTTAAAGAGATCTATCTATGGATTAAAACAAGCTTCCCGACAATGGTACTTGAAATTCAATGATACTGTATTGTCATATGGGTTTGTAGAAATGACCGTTGATCGGTGTATCTACATAAAGATTGTAGAAAGAAAGTTTATAATCCTTGTATTGTATGTAGATGATATTCTTCTTGCCGCCAATGATCGTGGGTTATTACATGATGTTAAGGATTATCTTTCTAGTAACTTTGAGATGAAAGATATGGGTGAGGCTTCCTATGTGATCGGAATAGAAATATTTCGAGACAGATCACAAGGAATTTTGGGATTGTCTCAAAAGGCTTACATCGATAAAGTTTTAGAAAGATTTAAAATGGAATCATGTTCACCAAGTCCGGTTCCCATACAGAAAGGGGATCGTTTCAGTCTATCCCAATGTCCTAAGAATGACTTAGAGTGTAAAGAAATGGATGACATTCCTTATGGCTCTTTAGTTGGAAGTTTAATGTATGCTCAGACTTGTACTAGACCGGATATCAGTTTTTCGGTTGGTATGTTGGGTCGTTACCAATCAAATCCCGGACAATTTCACTGGAGAGCTGCAAAGAAAGTTTTAAGATGTCTACAAGGAACCAAGGATCACATGCTCACATATAGAAGAACTAGTAATCTTGAGTTTGTTGGTTATTCAGACTCAGACTATGCCGGATGCTCGGATACTCGAAAATCGACATTCGGTTATTTGTTCCTTCTAGCCGGTGAGCTATTTCATGGAAGAGTGGTAAGCAGTCTGTCATTGCTACTTCCACTATGGAGGCCGAATTTGTAGCGTGCTTTGAAGCTACAGTTCAATCGTTGTGGTTGCGCAATTTTGTTCATGGTTTAGGCATCGTTGGTACCATTGCTAAACCGATGAACATATATCGTGATAATACGGCAACCGTATTCTTCTCGAAGAACGACAGATACTCCAAGGGTGCCAAGCATATGGATTTAACATATCTATCGGTTAAAGAAGAAGTGCAAAATCAAAGAGTTCAAATTGTGCATATTGGCACCAATGATATGATCGCGGATCCATTTACTAAAGGACTAGCTCCAAAGATCTTTCTTGGCCATGTTAGTGAAATGGGAGTAGTCGCAAAGTCCTTGTATTGCTGATGATTATACATGTATGAATATAAGTCTTGCACATTGAAGTATTTGAACTCTAGATATCAATAAGTTTTGATTTTGCTTATCTATGAATCATATTTCAGTTATGCATATTTGTTATGATTATAGATACTTAGTCTTTGTTTAAAGACATTGTGGGATAATATAATTTTAGATGTCTATCTTATCAAATTATAGATGTTTGAATTATATTGATTTGTGATACATGGAAGGAATAAGGACGTTTTTCCAGGCCCGTGACCGCCATGATTCGGTCAATTAATTCTTATAAAGTTGTGACTTGTATATAAGATCATTTAAGTAAGCTCAACGATTTTATATACTTATCATATGAATCAAGTGGGAGAGTGTTAGAAATTTTATTCTAACGTTGATTCATATAAATATAAGTATTAGATAATTGTTATTGAGGTACACACGGTGATGATTAGTGTCGTATTGAAGAGACAATTATCGGGTGAAAATCCCTCCGTGCCATTCCGCAATTCTAGAAATCTAATGATGGTTTTGTGATTAATTACAAATTGAGGATTTATTGTAATTAATAAGAATTTGAAGGGTATGTATCAAAAGACATGTCTTTTAGGACATGTCTTTTCATTATTACAAAACAATGTCTTAATGCCCTTTAAATATACTTACGGTAACAAAAAATCACAAAACAAAAACACAAAAACAAAAGAGTTCTCTTATATCATCAAAGAGAACATTGAGGAGAAATTGGTGGATTTGGCATTGGAGAAAAGAAAAGATCCACCGAATGCAAATCATGGAAAATTCAAGTAAGTATAATTTATTTATTGTTTTTTTGTTGATTTAATTTCCTATTAGAATGTCGATAATAATTATAATTAATTCTAGAATTATCGAATTTTTTTACATGTTCCTCTATCAAAGGGGTTGTAGGAATATTTACAATCATGTAAACATTTCTACGGATTAATAGATCAAATCAAATTGCAAAATGAAAAGATCTGTACAATCATTTTTTTTAAATTATCAATTTTATATATGAAAAAGAATTAGAGAATTCTAACAAATTTATTTGATTAATTCTAAAAAATACATCTTTTGTCAATTTCATACGGGATGATACATGAATTTTATGAATATAACATAAAAAACAGTGAATCTAAATGACTTAAACTATATATTTAAAATGGTCATGTATATAGTGATTTATATATATATTATTGTGGTTGATAAGTTAAAATTCAAGGACATAAACAACCAAAGATACTTTCTAATGATCATTCTTTACTCTTGTTGTCTTTGTTTCCACCTCTATTGTCGGAGGAGTTGCGCCGGTTGCCGAGGTGATAAAGGAATCAAAATTCTCTGATTTTCCCAATGCAATCTTGATTTATATATGTAGATAGATAAAACACAAAGAGATGTTCAAAATTAACGATCAAATTGATAAAATTTAGAGTGAAATAATATTATTTAAAATTAAATCATATAAATGATTAGTAATAACATAAACTCTAATTTTCAAATCAAATTATACTTAAATCTAATAAAAATTGGACATATATAATAGAAAATTATTGACCATGAAAAGAGAAAAAAGGATTCACCTTGGCTTTGTGAATTAGTCGCCCTTTGTTCTCGTCTTTCATTCCCGTTATGGATGTCAAAAGCTATGTATATGCAAGAGAGGAGAGAGTGAAAATATGTCACAAGTTAGCGATCAAATTGTATCAACATATATGCAATACATATTAACATTGATAATATTAGCAACATAATTCTCAACGGTATTACGCTAAAAAATATAATAATAGTTTACATTAAAAAATTGTACAAAAAAAGCCAACACAAGTTTTGCGTTAATTATGCTTTCAAAATTTAAATGCTTATCAAACGTAAACTTATTTTCTATATAAGCTAGTGTCGAAATTATTTGTTTCCACCGCAAATTGTTGTACAACATTTCAAATTTTTATCAACATTATAAACGTTAGTGTCAATGTTATTACGTAAAAAAAATGCCAACTCTAATCTTAAGTAAACAATTTTGAATCATTTTTCTAATATAAAAATGATTTCAAATGATAGTATTGAATTTCCATTAAAAATTTTCATTTTCAAAGCTATTACGAATTTTGTAAAGGCAATATATATATATATATATATAGTGAAGTGATTGTGTGTGATGATTAATAAAACAAAAGTATACCCATTCCAAGAGTAGAAAGCTCGACCTCATTATGTTGTTCAATTTATATCTGTAAAGGAAACACATAACAATTAAAAAAAAAGACATTCTATGTGACCATGTCTAACACAATAACAAAAGTAATATAGATGAACAATGCTTTTGAGCACATAAATTTGTCGAGCTTCGTGCTATAATGTTTAATTGTTTGTCAAATATAGGATCGTACAAAAAGTTAACTCGAGATTTCATGATTGGTATTCTATATATATATGAGTCCATGATTCATATCAACACAACATAACACTATCTTTTATGTCCATACATGATTGAAATAGATATTCAAATTGAAATAGATAAAGTTCTAATATCATGTCAAATATAATATTGGACTTAAATAAATTGAATCAAAAAATAATTCTTAATTTTTCAATACATATATAATAGTTCATAATTCATGTTTTAATCAATATGGACAACACAACATAACATCGTTATTTGAATTATTCTAAATTTCAAATTCTATTTTTATATAGTTAGACGTAATATTATAAAAATTCTCATCAATTAACATTAGGGGTGTGGAATTCAAGTTATCTGGCCAGAAAATTTAATTTTAGGGACGGAATTCGGGGACCGACACTTCCGTCCCTAAATTTAGAAACGGATTATATACGGATTAGGGACGAAAAATGAAATCTGTCACTAATCCGTTCCCAAATTTGGATACAGAAGAGTCGTGCCTAATCCGTTTCTAAATGCGGACCAATTAGGGACGGCAGGTCATCCCGTGCCTAATCTAAATGCGGACCAATTAGGGACGGCAGGTCATCCGTCTCCAAATTTGGAGACGGATTTGGCACCGTCCCTAAATTTAGGTTTAGGAAAACCGTTTTAGAGACGGTTTAGGGACGATTTTTCGGAAAATTAATCTCTTAGTCCCTAATCCGTTCCTAATTCGTGTATAAATAATCTATTTAACCCCTCAACCATTGATACGTTTTTCATAAGCAACTCTCATATTTTTCACCCTATATCTTCTATAGTGTTTGCGATATAATGGCATCTTCATCAAGATCGAACATTTTCGATTCTAGACAATGGATGTACAGAAGAATTGATCCAGAATCTCAAAGCGTATCGAAAGAGTTTATAGAAGGCGTCACACAGTTTATGACAATGGCGACGAATCAACAAGTTTACAAAGAAACGGGTACGTTGGTTTGTCCATGTGTCAAATGCAAGAATGAAAAATTTGTTAATGAGAGAACTGTTTGGAAGCATCTTTATTTAAGAGGATTTACCCCGAATTATTTCATGTGGTTATGTCATGGAGAAAAATTTGCACCACGATCTAGTAATGTTGTGGAAAACTTTAGGGGCACTATACATCATGATGAATTTGAGTCTTCTCAAGATGTAGAAATGAACCCCTATGTGGAAATGGTGCAAAATGTATTCCGTGAAAGAAACGAAAATATTGAAGAAGATCCGAATGAAGAAGCAAAAAGTTTTTTTGAAATGCTAGAAAGTGCTAGGAATCCACTTTATGATGGTTGTAGGAGTGGTTTATCACAGTTATCTCTGTCTGCACGTTTGATGAATTTGAAGACTGAAAATAATTTGTCTGAGAATTGCATGGATTCGATATTGCAATTAGTAAGAGATTATTTGCCAGAAGATAATAATGCAGTAGACTCCTATTATGAGACAAAGAAGATGATGCGATCTTTGGGTTTATTGCCATATCAAAAGATTGATGTTTGTCAAGACAATTGCATGATTTTTTGGAGAGAGACATCGGAGATGAGTAATTGTCTATTTTGTGGAAAAGATCGGTTTTATTTAACAAAGAATGGAAAATCGGTTCCATATCGTCGTATGTGGTACTTACCAATTACAGACAGATTAAAAAGATTGTATCAATCTGTGGAGACCGCAAGCGACATGAGATGGCATGCTGAGCATTCTAGTCAGGAAGGAGAGATGTGTCATCCCTCAGATGGTGAGGCGTGGAAACACTTTAACAAGGTATACCCTGATTTTGCGGCTGAGAGTCGAAATGTCTATTTAGGTCTTTGTACCGATGGTTTTAATCCATTTGGGATGTCTGGAAAGAATTATTCATTGTGGCCAGTTATAGTGACACCTTACAACTTACCACCGGATATGTGCATGAAACGGGAATTTTTGTTTTTGACAATAATGATTCCCGGGCCTAATCATCCGAAAAGACGTTTTGATATATTTCTTCAACCACTTATTGAAGAATTAAAAGAATTATGGAATGGAGTTCAAGCGTACGATGTCTCGAGGAAACAAAATTTTATGTTACGAGGTGCTCTCATGTGGACAATAAGTGATTTTCCAGCTTATAGTATGTTATCTGGATGGACAACGCATGGTCGATTGGCTTGTCCATATTGCATGGAGGAAACAGAAGCTTTTCAGTTGAAACATGGAAGAAAGACGAGTTGGTTTGATTGTCATCGTCGTTTTCTTCTTGTTGATGATGTATTACAGCGCAACAAGATAAATTTTAAAAGGAATGTAGTTGTGCGGAAATCTCCTCCTCCAGTTTTGACCGGTGAAGAGATTTTGTATGAACGACTTCTTGCTTTGTATATTCCGAGGAGCATAGATTGCGGAGGGAACAATCATCCGAGAATTGGTGGTTATGGAATTACTCATAACTGGTACAAGAAGAGCATATTTTGGGATTTGCCGTATTGGAAAAATCTGAAACGTCGCCACAATCTTGATGTGATTCACATAGAGAAGAATTTTTTTATAACATCATCAATACAGTACTGAATGTCACAGGGAAGACGAAAGACAATATTAAATCACGCAAGGATCTAGAAGAGTATTGCTCACGAAGGGAGTTACATATAGGTGATGACGATAAAGCGTCAGTCCCGATATTCAGATTGTCAAATGAAACGAAATATAAATTGTTGAAGTGATTGAAAGAAGATGTGAAATTCCCCGATGGCTATGCGTCTAACATTGGAAGGTGCGTTGACATTCAAGGAGGAAAGTTATTAGGGATGAAAAGTCACGATTGTCATGTATTCATGCAAAGACTACTTCCGATATGTTTTTCTGAATTGATGGACAAACATACACACGAAGCAATTGGAGGTATGTGGTTGATTTTATATTAATATGTAGTGTGAATATTTGTTAAATACACTAATAATACTTTAATGTTACAGGTATTGGCCTATGTGTATATGTGGTTATGTGTATATGTGGTTATATGTGGTTATGTGTATGTGTATATGTGTATATGTGGTTATAGAAATTATACGTTAGAATGTGTATATGTGGTTATAGAAATTAGACGTTAGA
>CM071873.1:4599908-4621456 GCA_036759665.1 Gynandropsis gynandra
GGCGTCTCGGGTCGCGGCGTCTCGGGTCGCAGAGAATCCTTCTTCTTCCTTTCCACGGGTCGCGTCCTCCTCATTGTTGATGGTCGCGTCTTCGGCGTCCTCCGGGATCATATAGCTCAATTAAAAGATGATTAAATTAAAGGTGATAAGACAAAACATATTTCACGTAAATGTTTCTTTATTCATGATCTTCAGCAAAATGGTGAAATATGTTTTGTTAAACAAATAAATTATATGAATTATGACTACTTTATCTCTTCATCTATTTTGTTTGTCTCTTCATCTATCTTGTAAACCTATAAATAAAGGTAACTCCATGGCAAATCTTCATGGTTTTTTTTACTTAAAAAACATAGTTTAGGAAATTTTTTATAGAGTTAAAAGTAGAATGTTTAATTTTATTAAAAGCTATTTTTAGAGTTTTTTTTGTTTGTCCCTTAATAAAATGTCTAAACATCATAGGTAATTCAGATAATATCTAAAAATTTAAATAAAAATATCTAAATACATTAAAAATTTAATTCATAATATATATATATATATATAATCCAAATAAAAGTCTAAAATTCTAAATGAAAACAATATTTTGTCTTCAATCTTTGCATTCCTCCTTATCAGTACCTCAAAAAACAAAATAAATACATAAATCTAAATAATATAATAAAAAATTATAAACAAAAATAGATATATAAATCGAAATTATATTACCTTTTTCGTCATCTTTAAAACAATTCATCTAAGAACGAGAACAAAGTAAAGTTTGTACATTTTCAGGAAGAAACTGACTTCTATATTTATTCGAAATCTGGGAACCAATACTAAAAGATGATTTAAAAGTAACAGTAGTTATAGGAGTACTTAACACAACCAAATCATATATTTTAACTCACAATATCGATGTCAACTATCGTTCCAATAGCCTAAAACATCCAAATCGAGATAATCCAACATTCTCAATTTCTTTTCATCCAAATATATATCTAAAAGTGATTTGTCTTCTTCTTCATTTGCTTTAAAAATATTATCAAATTCATAGAAATCCTATAATGGTAATAACTCTATGTCACACAAATTATATTGAAAATATAAATATTAAACTTAAAATACAAACAAATTAGAAAATTTACTTTAAAAATTCCTAAATGTTGGTTTTGTTGGCTTGCAATACCAACTTTAGAAGAAGATTCAACATTAATGTCATTCCCATAAAAAATCGAACTTGCTTTGATATACTTTAAAAAGCAAATCCATATTCATCTTCACATGCTCTAACTTGTACTTGGAAGTGCTTGCATTAATCTTGTCCAAACATTGTTTCACGAGATGATATTTCATCCTAGGATCAAGTATAACACACATGGCTAGAATATCAAAATATTCCTCCCACTATTTGTTGAACTTCTCAAGCATATTACTCGTTGTATTTTCCTTTAACAAATACTCGATAGTATAAATTTGAAGACGAATAACTTGAACCCGACAATAATGTGGTAATTGTTTCAAAAGGCCTCAACAAATCACATATCCTATCCACCCTAGCCCATTTTTCACTTGAAGAAAAAAATTTGTAGCATTTATTAACCACTTTGAGCCTATTAAAAGTTCGTTGATACTTACGAGCCTTTTCAATCATAAAAAATTTAGAAATTCTATCTAGTAATCACATCCATTGACGAAACAACCCATTTGTCGCAACCTTCTAATTTTATACATCTCTCAAAAGCAATCATGCTTAATTGCGAACCCTTGATATACTCCACGGTAGCTCTTATCTTAGTCCCGACATCACCAATCATTTAAACCTTCTTTCACGACAAGGTTTAAAATATGTGCACAATATCTGACATGTAGAAATTTACCATCACATGGAAATTTATTTTCCTAACAAAACCACTCTTTTAAAACTCTTGTAAATCATAATTAACAGAAGCATTATCTAAAGTAATGATGAACACCTTGTTCTTTATTCCCCAACCTTTCAAAATTCATGAATTTTAATAGTCATGGCTTCACCGATATGTGAAAGAGGTATATAAGTAAAAGAAAATACCTTACAATTAAGTTTCCACTCATCTACATAATGAGTCATTAAACATATGAAACCTTCACCATTGGTACTTGTCCAACAATCAGAGTCCAAGATATTCCATCAGGAATTCTTTCCAACTCAAACTTAACCCTTGCCTTACTTGTTTTAAAATAGTCCAAGACACAAGATCTATCAGTATGTCTATTATAAGATTCATAATTGGAATTCAAATATGCATCAAAGTCTCTAGACTACTCTTACTCAAAAAAGGCAAATTCTCCCAATATTTGTTAAACTTCTCCTCAATAATTTCCTGATCAAACCTCTTTGATTGCATATTTTATTCAACATCTCTAATCATTATATCCATTTTCTTAAATAATGGTTTCTTAGGACATTTGTTTCTTAAATTATGATTTAAAGTTGTAGTTCTATGTGTAGATGTCTTTTGTGGATATTTTTGTTTGCAATTGATGCACTCAACATAATAAATGTTTATGCACGTAAGAACTACGTTTGTTTTTCTTTTTACAAGTAAGACTTAAATATATTTCGTTGCTAGATGCTTCAATATTCTCCTTCAATTCCAATGCTATTTTCGCAGTAGCTCGATGTCATTCGTCTAATGTTGAAGAAGTCATCTACAATTATACAAAAACCAAATTTAATTTTATGATTGTGATCCAATGAATTGTCACATATTAATATAATTATATGTTTGAAATTTAGTAACTAAAGACCAGAAAAACACGACACAAACGAGATGACACATATTGTAATCGCTAGATGAGACGACACAGATCAGATCACGAACAAGACCAAAGATGAGGACGAAGGCGACATATGACAGACGAGACCACAGACATAGACGACAGACAAACATAGACGAGGACAACGAACATAGATGAGGACGACGAACACAGTCGACAAACGACTGACGAACACAATGAGGATGATGAACACAAACGAGGACGAAGACGCCAAACCACAGACGATAATGAAGATGATCGACCACAAACACAGATGACAAACGATGAACATAGATGAAAATGACAAACACATATGAAGATGAAGACGATAGACAACAGACGAGACTACGAACGAGACTACCATAGACGAGGATGAAGATGCCAAACGACGGAGGTAGATGAATATGATGAAAAGAGACCAGACCACGAACATAGACGATAGACAAACACACACAAGAACGACGAGTACAAATGAGAACGAAGAACACAAACGAGGACGAAGATGCTAGACCACAGTCGAAGACAATGATGACATAGAACTCACTTTCACCGGCGAAAAACGAAACTCAAAGCATAATTTTGCAGGAGAGAGAACGAGAACACCAAACGGGAAGAAAAGAAGAGTATACACACAAAAAAAAATAAAAATTATTATAAACATAATTATAGTTATATTATTATTATTATTATATATAAAAATGACATATACATGTGTATTTATATATAACATACATTTTTAAATGTGATCCGCAGATAATCATATAGACTAATCCATATGGATTGACCCTCAACCATTAACCCATTTTTATATAGATTAAAGAAAATTCAATCTTATCTACACTTATACGGACGGGATAAAACCAACTCGAAAATTAACGACTCACCTAACATCACCTTTTTACTCCCACGCTCTTAAATATTACGGTTTTGCTCTATTTATTGTATGTACTTTCCATCCTGCCTTATGGTTTTGAGAGGTTGTTTTTTTTTTCTTTATTTTATTTTGAATGTTTGATTTTGTAGTTAATTTTTTTAAAAGAAGAAGATGACGACAAAATATAAATTTTTCACGAAAAATATATTAAGTTCAAATGTGAATTCATCAATACCTACGTCAATGGTAATTATGTAAATCAAACAAATACATAATCATGAGTTTTATTGGTGTAACTATACAATGTGCTTAACAACATTGAAGAATTTCAAAGCTTGTTACGAACAAAACGAATTTTGACTATCTCTCATTCAAATCAAAGTCATATCTTGGCATAATGACATGCTTTTGATTTTCCTTGTGGACCCAAATATAGTTGAAAATTTGAACTATATAATAACGTTTATACAAAAGAACGTCCGGTTTGAATAATTGTTAAATTCAAAATCTAGATTTAAAAAGTCCAAATGATGAAAAAATCACCGAAAATGCCCTAGCAAAAATTGGTAGAAGGTGAAAAAAAAAATAGAATAATGCTAGAATTTTGTATAAAATCGAAGCGCTAAGAAGAATTTTTTTTCCAGGATCGAAAGAAGTATATCAAGAATGCAACAATCCTTTTTTTTTTCAAAATACTGACACAAAATAATTCATTACAAAAACACGAACGTTACATTATTTCTAAAAAATAGATAATTAAAGTTTGGAGAAATATAAAGAGATAGACCACAACATTTATTTCATTTATTTTATTTCTTATGTTGCTTTTTATGTGAATTTTTTAAATTTTATTGGACGGGACAAATAAATTCATTTGCCTCGTTGTACAATTCTATATGTATGACCACAAACACATATATTTTTAACCTAAGGTTAATTTCAAATCGTGAAACAATATTATCAAACAACTACAAATGAATAGTTTGAACAACTTCAATGAACAACCATCATTCAATTGCAACATATCAAATTCAATGATCAATACGAGGCCACCCGTAAACGAATCGAAGAAAAAAATGGACGAAATTAATGATGTTGAAATGTCAAATATAAATTTGGACCTAACAAATTTCAAAAGTTAGCTAAAAAATTTAGAATTTTCCAATTTTCTATATAGAAGTTTATAGTTCATTCATAACAAATGTATGACAACACAAAATAACACTCCCCTTCACACTCAGACTCGATCTTGGACCAAGAATATCACAATCGGGAGTCCAACATCGCTATATTCAAATTAGGATGAACCAAATTCCAATATCATGTCAAATATAAACATGAACCTAATTAATCTCAAAAGCTAGCTTAAATATTAGATTTGTCTAATCTCGTATATAAAAGTCTATAGTTCATGTTATACTCACTATGAAGCAATACAACATAACATGCAATATAAGAACAAACAACCATAAATCAATACATAACAAATTTAACCAAATGGTCAAAATTTTAAATAGTCATCATATCTAATATACAACAACAAATCAACAACCATTTTCAATTAGATGGATGGAAATCAAGAGATCTTAATCCAATGGTTCACGCGAGAGATATTGGACGACAGGAAAAATCAAACGGTCGCGAGAAAAAAGATAGAAAATGAAGCCAAATTTGGATGGTAAAAAATAAATTACAAAGATTTAGATATCAAGCGGTTCAAATCGAATAAACTATATCATGAATGTAACAATCCATCTTCTTTTTCAAATATAGACACAAAAAATTCATTACAAAAACAAAAACATTACATTATTTTTAAAAAAATATAAATCACAGTTTAGAGAAATATAAGAAGATAGACCCAAAGCATATTCCATGACCATGTCAGAAGGGTGCCAAGAAGTAACTTCCACTACTAGAAATTTCAATATTGCAATTTGCGGACTGCGAGATCGGTCCCTAAATTTGGGGATGGATTATAAACGGATTAGGGACAGATTTCATTATCCGTCCCTAGTCCGTCCGAAATTTTGTGTACGGATGCATCGTCCCTAATGCGTCCGCAAATACGGGCGGATTAGAAACGGATGAGTGGGGCGTCTCGGATTAGGGACGATAGACTATAGCGTCCACAATTTACGGACGGCGGCACCTTCCGTCTGAAAATTTGCGGATGCCTATATGTTCGTCCGTAAATTTGCGGACGACTCTCTTTTCCGTTCGCAAATTTAAGGACGGCGCGGCTGTCGTCCCTAATCATGGACGATCAAAAACCCATTCAGGGACGGATTCGGGACAACTCTTCGGAAAATATTTTCTTAGTATGTAATTCGTCCGTAATTCATCCATAAATTATCTATTTAACCCCTCAACCATTGATCCATTTTTCATAAAAAAAACTCTCATATCTTTCACCATATATCTTCTTATTGGTTGCGATTATAATGTCATCTTCATCAAGATCAAATATTTTTGTTTCTAGACAACGGATGTACAGAAGAATGTATCCAGAAACACAAGGTGTATCAAAGGAGTTTATAGAAGGCGTTACACAGTTTATGACAATGGCGACAAATCAACAAGTTTATAAAGAAACGGGTAAGTTGGTTTGTCCATGCGTCAAATGCAAGAATGAAAATTTGTTAATGAGAGAACAATTTGGAAGCATCTTTATTTAAGAGGTTTTACTCCGAATTATTTAAGTGGTTATGTCATGGAGAGAATTTTGCACCACTACCTAGTAATGTTGTGGAAAACTTTAGTAGGGATATTGTACATCATGAAGTGTTTGAGACTTTTCAAGATGTAGAAATGAACCCTTATGTGGAAATGGTGCAAAATGTATTCGGTGAAAGAAATAAAAATATTGAAGAAGATCCGCATGAAGAAGCAAAAAGTTTTTTTGAAATGCTAGAAAGTTCTATGAATCCATTTTATGATGGTTGTAGAAGTGATTTATCAAAGTTGTCTATGTCTGCACGTTTGATGAATTTGAAAACTGAAAATAATTTGTCTGAGAATTGCATGGATTCGTTATTACAATTAGTAAGAGATTATTTGCCAGAAGATAATAATGCAGTAGACTCTTATTATGAGACAAAGAAGATTATGAGATCTTTGGGTTTATTGTCATATAAAAGGATTGATGTTTGTCAAGACAATTGTATATTTTTTGGAGAGAGACATCAGATATTATAGTAATTGTCGATTTTGTGGAAAAGATCGACGATGAACTATGGTATATGTGTGAAAGGTGAAAGCTATTGTGCATCGGCTGATGAACCATATTTTTATGGGATTTTGAAGGAAATTTTGCAATTGGAATATCCAGGTATTTAAAACAACTTTAAAACAATGTTATCCTTATCACGTATGTCATTTTGGATTATATTGACTTATATTTTGATATTTTTTAGGTTATGTCGGATTAAAAGTGATGTTATTTCGATGTGATTGGTTCGATCCAATAATCGGTCGTGGAATAAGAGTAAACAAACTAGGCGTTGTAGAAGTTAACTCCACACGAAGATATGCAAAATACGAGCCTTTTATTCTTGCATCACAAGCCATCAAGTTTGTTATGTTTCCTATCCGCATATTAGAAGATCTTCAGGTTGGCGTGTCGCAATAAAGATATTTCTAAAGGGCAAATTTATCGACAACACAGAACAATAACAATTACCAATGCAACAACAAATGACCAAGATTTTTGCTATTGACGAGGTACGTATTGAAGCACTTACACATGGTAAAATGGAAGCAATAGAAAGAAATGAAGATGATCTATATGAAGATATAGAAGAAAAAGAAGAAGACGAATATGAATCTGATACAGAAACACAAGAGTCGATGGAACAATTGTGTGATTATGAAGATGATGAATCATGTTAAGATGTTTATGGATATTAAGCTGTTTCTATTTCTTAATGCATTGTTAAATAAGTTCATTTGGTGTTGAGAGTTTACGGATATTCATGTTAGACCTTTACGAATATTCGAAGCACTGTTTCTATTTCTTAATGAATTGTTAAATGTTTATGGATATTCATGTTAGACGTTTACGGATATCACGACAGTTCTTCCACCCCGTCCCATCCCGAAAGTTTGTCCGTCCCCTCCCATCCGACAGTTCGTCCGTCCTGACAATTCTTCCCGTCCCGGCAGATCGTCCCATCCCGGCAGTATGTCCCGGCTCCGACAATTACAGACAAACCATGGTCGTCTAGAAATACAGACGGATGGGCCTCGGTCGTCTGGAAATATGGACGGGCTCTGGGTAACCGTCCGCAATTTCGGACGGTCAAGGCCTATCCGTTCGCATTTCCGCACGGTTTACGACTGTCCATCTGTAATATTCTTTAAATTCTGATGGCAACCCTAATTACGCATTTTCGACCGTCGTTGTCTCCATCCAAAAATCTCTCCCTCCTCGTCGCGTTGTCGTCCATCACCTCCGACCGTGTCATCGACCCATACAATCGTGTGCGTCGTCGTCTCCAACAGTCGCGTGCCGACCGTCCGCTTGCGACGTCCTGCATCATTGTCCTGTGTCATCGTCCCTAGCAGCCAACCGTCCGTGTGAGTCGTCCTAAGCAGTCGACCGTCTGTGTGCGCCATCCCTAGCAGTCGACCGTCCGCGTGCGTCGTCCCTAGCAGTCGATCGTCCCTACAGCTGACCGTCCGCATCGCCCGTCCCTGTAATCGTTCCGCCCTCTCCACTAGTCCTCCACGGAACACGAGGTTCGAATCGTTTGCAATCGCTAGTTTAGGCGAAAAGATTTGCTTAGGAATTGAAATTGATTAGGCGAAAATTTAGTGAAGAATTTTGTTGGATTTTACTTAGGAATTGAAAATTGATTTGGAATTTTGTCAAAAATTTTATTAGGAATTGAAATTGGTGAAAAAGTTTGTTGGATATTACTTAGTAATTTTGTCAAAAATTTGATTAGAAATTGAAACTTCATTCTAGTGGTATTTCGTTCTGACGTAATACTTAAATTTTATATTTCAGTATGTCACGTCGAGTTGGAAGATGCGGTAAAACGAGAAACCGCTCTCAGTCTAAGGAAAGTGGTAATATGTCTTCTTATTCCTCACATTCCATTTCAGGATTTCGGAATACATGAATCCAAATTTCTTCCGGAACACGGGATCGATACAATCGGCGCAATATATGCCTTATTATCCTCAAATCCAACCACCAGTCGATCCAGTAATGCATGACGAACCTGAGATGCATGATGAATCAACTGTAGAAGAAATTTATCAATGGATGAGGAACGACGCAAACTTCCTCGTTTAGACCCTATTCATGGAGACGGCGCACTATGGTATATATACTTACGTTCAAATGTTAATTTATAAATAGTATATTAAATGTTAATTTATTTTAATTTTGATTTGCAACTTTGGATTCGATCAACATTCTCGTCACATAACAAAGACGATAAAAGCTAATTATGATCGTCTTTGTTACAATTGGACGCAGACCGATCTAGAAATTAATGAACGATGGTGGAAATCATTTGTGGTATGTTTTAAACAATTTTTAATTTTATCAAGTAATTCACATTATAGTTTAAATAAAATAATCTTTTCATTATTTTAGCAAAAGTTTTATTGGAATCCCGAATTTTAACGGGTTGCGGGAGTTCGTCTCAAGTCTATCGGAAATTAATATGAAAAAATGAGAGACGAAAGGAAAACCTCTTTGGATAGCGAAAGATGTTTGGGACCAGATGTGCACATATTGGGATGGTTCAACATTTAAACAAAAAAGCGAGCGAGCAAGTAAATATCGTCGTTCTGATAGAGAAGGATACAGGACGAGCGTACATACCGCATGATCTCGTTCTTTTGCGGAAATATACGAAGATTTGGTAAGCTTTATAATACTTTTTATGCATTTATAAAATTAACATTTGATTAATATTAAACTTATATCTTTTTTATTTATTTTAGGCTAAAGAGAAGGGATCTGAACCATCGTACCTATAATTGTAGGAACGTATGCATGTTAAGAAGTCTGATGGTTCGTGGGTAGATCCCAAGACGAGACGTCTTCACGATGAAGTTGAAAATATGGAAGGAGAACGAGTATCGCAAATTCTACCGAGAGAAGATGGAACGCAAACTACCCTTAGTTAGAAAGAGTACAACGAGTTGTATCTCGAGATAAATTAATGACATTTCAATATAATACAGTTTTACTATTTATAATTGTCATTAAATCTCGATATTTATTTTACAACAAGTTATACCATACAAAGGTCGTATTTTCGGACTTGGAGGAATGGCATCAAAACATTCAACTTCCTCCAAGGGTAAAGAAAAAGTATCAGAATACGAGTTCCAATATGTTATCAAAAGTGTTCGAGACATAACAAGAATCCGAAAGGCGCGTTGAAAAAACACTAAAGGAGGTTGAACGATAACAAAAGCGAGCTGAACGATCAGAAAGGCGAATGGAACCGTTCATGCGCATGATGAAATCGCAAATGCCTAAGATCGATTGGGATGCATTCAGAACAATGATTCCGATAACAACGATTCGAAAATACCTCCAACGGATTAGTATTAAAAATGGTACTCATATGTATACTTTTTAGTCATTGTTATGTACTAATTTTTAAAATTTAATGTAGTCAAATTTTGCTTAAATTTTATTTTTTAATTATTTTTAAAAAAAATTGCAGACGGATCCGTGGCCGTCTCTAAAATTGCGGACGAACCTCGTCCGTTCGCAATTTTACGGACGACCACCCATCCCTCCGCAATTTTTGCGGACGACCCGTGCCGTCTACAAATGCCGACGGGGCACCCATCGGTAATTTTCCCAGCATATCGGAGTTTGTATTTTGGTCGTTCAGTTGCAGACGGTAGAGTGGTCGACAATTACGAACCGTTAGCGAACTGAATTTTTCGTCCGTAATTGCAGATGGATTACGGACGGATAACATTTGGCGACGCTCGTTTGCAGACTACCTATGGTTGTCCTTCAATCTTAATTTTCTTGTAGTGTTCGTTGAGACAAATGGAGTCATTAGAAATCAAATATTTTCATTTATTTCATTTCATATGTTACTTTTTATGTATGATTTTTGTCAATTTTATTGAGCGGGACAAATACATTCATTTGCCTTGTTGTACAATTTCATATGTATGACCACAAACATATATATTTTCCAACCTAAGGTTAATTTCAAATCGTGAAACAATGTCATTGAACGCCTACAAATGAATAATTTAAACAACTTCAATCGAACAACCACCATTCATTTGCAACATATCAAATCGAATGATCAATATGAGACCACTCGTAAACGAATCGAGGAAAATTTGAACAATAAAAATGAAGTTGAAATGTCAAATAAGAATTTGGACCTAATTAATTTCAAAAGTTAGCTTAAAAATTGAAAATTATTCAATTTCATATATAGGAGTTTATAGTTCATGTCTAATCAATGTATGAAAAACAACATAAAATTCTCTTTTACATCCAAACTCGATTTTAAAACATGATTATCATAATCAATAGCCAAATATCGATATATTTAGATCACGAAGAACCGGATTCTGATATCTTTTTAAATATAAAAAATGAACCTAAATAATCCTAAAAACTAATTCAAATGATTAAATTATCAAATCTCATATATAAAAATCTATAATTCATATTATAATCAATATAAAACAATACAACATAACATTAATATAACTAAAGTCGGTGTTCCCCTCCAACGCGATGAACCTGAAACATAAGATGAAAAAGAGGGGTCAAGGTTTCACGATAAAGCTGAAATGGAAACTAGAAGAAGACTTAAACCGATTTGTCTGAAAAATAGAGAAGCGGGTCGGACCGTGAAGATGTGGAATATATCGGGCTGAAGAGAGCGGGCTAAAGAAGATAGACAGGCTAGAAATTAGGGGTGGGCACCCCGCGGGTACCCGCGAGATTCTCGCTACCCGCACCCGAACCCGTCCCGCACGGATAACTAGTTTTACTACCCGTACTCGTAACCGCAGGGTACGGGTACCCGCTGTTTGGATACCCGCAAAAACCCGCCAAAACTTTTAAAACCCGCGGGTACCCGTCCCGCAAAAAAAAACTCAAAACTCAATAACAACATAAATCAAAGTCTTATAATATTTAAAATTACAAAGCATAACAATATAATTATAAGTCTTAAAACTTCAAAAATTACAAACTATCACAGCAGAAAAAGTTTTTCACAACGTTTATATAAATCTCATTCCGAAGAATATCCTTTGTCAATATATGCGGAAGCTCCACCATTAGTCGTCGGATTTGGAAAATCTACAAATAAAACAAAAGAACATAAAAAAATCATACCATCAAATATATAAAATACTGATAAATATGAACAAATATATAAAAATGGTACCATCTTCGAATTTCTCAATGTCTTCTAAAGTCAAGTCAAGTGTATGTGGCCCATAATATCTTCGAATCCAATCTTGAGTACATATAAGAGCTTCAACTAATTGTGGTGTCAAAGAACTACGAAATGGATCTATCACCCGACCACCCATACTAAAAGCAGATTCCGTAGCAACTGTTGATACTGGTATAGCCAACACATCCTTTGCCAACTGAGAAAGTATCAGATATTTTGCCCCAGTTACACTCCACCAATACAAGATATCAAAGCTAGTATCCGTTCCTTTCTCACGTATATCTGACAAATAACTTTCCAATTCATTCCTACTCACCTCATGCCCTTCCATTTTTTCATATTTCTCAAACAAGTTATCCAAATATTCATCACTTATGTTTGACTCATGATCTTCAAGCTCAATACTTGTTTCAGCCTGACTAATAGATAACTGTGAACTATTAGAGCAATGTGACTCATAATACTTAAACAACTTCTCTAAAGCATCCTTGATGTTCGAAACAATTGCATCAACTTTAACATCATCATCATAATATTCTCGAATCATCCATGTAACATACACCAACTTATATCGAGGATCAAGGACACGTGCCACATAAACAATCAAATTGACATTATCTGAATGCCAATATTTATCAAACTTCTTCTTCATTCTCACTGCCATTGCCTTTTTACTTTCATCAACTGCTGAAACCATTTGCTTAATTTTAAAACCACCACCAAATATCTCTTTCATGTACTCATTTCCTGTGACATATGTAAACCCGATATTTTCAAAGTTGAATCATAAAAACATTTCAAAATCGGTAGCAAACGTCGCGCATAAGTCCAATCATCATTCGTCGGTGGACCTAATCTATTTTTTGTGAGGTCTTCTACATATTTATCTCCTTCTAACTCAAGCATATCAAAAACTTCTTTAAGTCTTAGAGCTGATTCTAACATTAAATATGTGGAATTCCATCTCGTTTCAACATCCAAACAAAAACCAACTTTTGTAGAAAGTTCTTTATGCGCCAAATATTCTTTAAATTTTGCAGCTCTATTTGTAGAAGACCTAACATAACGAACAACAGCACGGATTCTAGTAATCAACTCATGTATGTCTTGCAATCCATCTTTAACAATTAATCCCAAAATATGAGCACCACATCTCATGTGAAAAAATTCACTATCTAAGATATTTGTCCCCATGTTTTCAACTTTCTTTTTAGATACTTTATCCCTATATCATTGGAACTTGTATTATCAACCGTGACTGTGAAAACTTTATTGATTCCCGAATGAATCAAACATTTCTCAATCATCTTGCCTATGGTTTCACCAGAATGATTAGGGATGGGAAAAAAGTTGATAGACTTTTTGTGAATTTTCCAATCAGCATCAATAAAATGTGCAGTCAAACACATGTAACTAATGTTTTGAACTGATGTCCAAGTATCAGTGGTGAGGAAAACACTTCCTTTATGTTTCTTAAAAAGTGTCGCAACTTATCTTTTCTTCCAAATATAAACTCATGCAATCTCTAGTAATTGTCCTCCGAGAAGGAATCACAAAACGAGGATGAGCAACACTCATAAAATACCGAAACCCTTCTCGCTCAACAATCCTAAAAGGCAACTCATCAATTCTGATCATTTTCACTAATGCTTTTCTAGTTGCATCTTGATCAAATGTAGCAAAAGATGGAACACCACCCGTAAAATCATTTTTCTTCACTTGATGATGCAAAGTTGTTTGCTTCAATTTTTTACTATTCGATATTTCATCATGATCACCTTCTGCCATCAACCTTTTTTTGCAAATCCTAGCATGTTTCAGCATTGCACTAGTCGAAATTCCTCTACTAGACATACAACTAATCAGTTTTCCACAATGAATGCAACTAGCTTTTGAACCTTCTTTCGTCCGTTTAAAATGTTTCCAAGCATCAGATATTAAATTTTTGTTTACCTCCTTTTCTTCTGCAGCATCAGTAGACTGTTGTTCCAGTTGGTTGGATTTGTTTTTTCATCAACATTGGAAGGCAAGGATTGATAGATTTGTGGCGTATCGGTCCTCAGCCATAGAAGACATCTGTAAAAAAAAAATAGATCACTTGAGAAATCCATCACAAATATGCGTATACGACCAATCGAGGAAAACAACCAAAGCAAACATCCAACCTGGTCAGCGGCGAGCACGCAGAGTTTGGGAGACGAGGCGAGCAGCGAGGGAGGAAGGGTTGCCTCTCTTTCTTCCGACAGCGCCTCGTATTCAACCGGTTACCTGAACAATGCGGCAGATGGTGATCGGACTTTTTCATCAAAAATAAGTCGTCAAGGATGGTAATTACCTATGAATGCACACCTTCAATGGAAACAAGTCCAACTGGACTGGACAAGAGACAGTAATTTTTATGAATAAAGATGATATTCCAAGATCATGTATATGATTCCAGATCCTTTGACTAGATTTGGTTATATGAAAAATATACTTACTGTAAGTTACTTTGATGTGTGCATATGGTCGGTGAAGCAAATGTTATCGAGAGGGAGAGAGAAGAGGCTGGAGCTGGAAGGGTTGCCTTCGGTCGAGCAAGAGGGTAACCGGGCGGGCGAGGGCTGTCGGTCGAGCAGGAGGGTAATCGGGCAGGCGGGGGCCGTCGGTCGAGCAGGAGGAGAGCGGCGGCGGTCTATCGAGAGGGGAGAGAGAGGAGGCGGGAGCTGGAAGGCTGGAGCTGGAAGGCCGTTGGTCGAGCAAGAGGGTAATCGGGCGAGCAGCGTCGGGCGGGGGCCATCGGTCGAGCAGGAGGAGAGCGGCGGCGGGGCCNNNGGCGGTCTCTGGGGGGAGGCGATTTCAGAGGCTGGCTAGAGGAGGCGATTTCAGTGTAAGGGTTAGGCGAAATCTGTGTGAAAGGAAGGTTAGGTTAGGGCTCCCAAGGGTATTTAGGTAATAAAAATTAAAGTCAGGGGTATTTATGTAATTTTTTGCGGGTACTCGCGGGTACCCGTTTGTGAAACTAAAAAACCCGTTCCAAACCCAAATCCGTGGTATTTAAATTAAATTACCCGAACCCGAACTCGCACCCGCGGGTACGAGTAATTTTTTACGGGTTCGGGACGGGTTTCGGGACGGGACGGGTAGTGCGGGTTTTTGCCCACCCCTACTAGAAATCATATTCGGGAGGCCTAGTAGAAATAAGAAAGCCCAAAACCCGTCTTCTCGAAATGCTCATGAACGGTATCAGCATTGTTTGCACATGTAAAAATATAATGGATTTTGTTATAACTCAAATAAACCAGGGCATTAATGGAAGAATACATAATATTGAATGTATTCATGTAAACAATGCTAAGATGATATATATGTACTAAAAAACATCAAATGAAGGAGTGAGTGCATTTTTCAAAATCAATCAACCGTAAACACATTTTTTTTTGCAAAATTTCCAGCAAAACTACCATACAAATTCACAAGAAAGAGAGAGAGCTAAATTTATTTTCCAGCATAGAACAAGTAAGATTCAGGAGTATGATCATGAGATGAAATCAATTGTTACTCATGATCTATGTCATAAAACCAATATGGTATCAGAGCGAGTATGATTCGGGAGTGCAAGAGCACAATCAAGCAACCAGTAGTACTACAGCAACAACAAGCACAAAGAGGCAAGCAATTTAGCACCAACAACACAAATTCAAGCACAAGCAGCATCCTACAGCAAGTAATATGGACAGAACACTTAATACTCCAACGATTCCAATATTCGAAAGAAAGAACTACAATCTGTGGGTTATCAAGATTAAACCTACAATAAGAGGCAAGGGACTATGGAAAATAGTTACAAAAAGCATACCAAAGTTTCCAGAAGTTGAGAAACTAACGATTGAGGAAGGAAAGAAAATAATAGCCGAATGGAAGGAATTGGAAGCGAAGGATCAGCGTGCGTTGGAGTTGATCTATCATGCGGTGACTGAAGAGATCTTCAGTGCGCGTTTAAAAACCTGTGAAACATCCAAGGCAACATGGGATCTGCTCAAGGAGAGGTTTCAAGATGATCCAAAAGCAGCTAAGATCAAGCTGCAAAGGTTGAGAGCCTCATTCTATAGCATGAGACAATCTGAAAAGGAGAAAATACAAGACTGCGCAAGTTTCTAAGATAGGATGGAAGAGGATGGGCTAGTTTCTAAGATACTGTATTCTTTACAAGTCCGTTGTTATCCATACGTTGGGGTGTTGGAGCAGACTAAGGATCTGGAAAATCTAACGGTGGGGGAGCTTATGATTGCACTATTATCACAAGAATGTAGGCTGGACGACAGAGACAGTACTGGCCTAGAGGGAGCATTTTATTCACGAAAAAAAAAATTCAAAATCTGGACAGAAATCAGATGCGGTAAAAAGAACACAAAGCAGTACAGATTACTTATCAAAAGCTAAGAAGGGATGTAGTATTTGTAAGAAGGACAACCATGTTGAAGCGAATTGTTATTTCAGAAATAAGGCAAAAAAATCAGAAGGTTATAAGGGTTAGAAGACCAAGAAGGAGTGCTTCAATTGTGGTAAACCTGGTCATTTCTCCAAAGAGTGCAGGTTTAAAAAATTTCCGAATAACCAAACATAGTTGACAAGTGAGAAGGATGAGAACAACACTTTGTTCACAACATCACATATTATGTCACAAACGGTGGAAGATGACATTTGGCTGATAGACAGCGGTGCAACGAATCATATGACCGAGAGGAAGGGTTCTTTATGACTCTAGATAGGAATTTTAGAATACCTATAAGAGTAGGTAATGAGGCTACGTTGGACACAGCTGGAAAAGGCACAATAGAGGTGATGACTAAGAAAGGGATGAAAACCATTTGAGACGTGTTTTTGGTTATAGGTTTAAGCAAAAATTTGCTTAGCGTACCATAGATGCTACGAAATGGTTACAAGGTAACCTTCACCGAAACAGTGTGTGAAATTCAAGATAAAAATGGTTATAAAATCGTTGAAGTTCCGATGATCAACAAAGCGTATTCGCTAAAGTGGAGGCTGGTCAAAGGAAGGGCTATGGAAGCTAAGGAAGATGATTTAACAGATTTATGGCATAGGAGGTTTGGGCATTCTGGGTTGCACAATCTGCAACAGATGCAAACTAAAGAGATGGTGAGAGGGCTGCCAAGTTTTACTGTAAACAAACAGGTCTGCGAAGCCTGTTTGAAGTGGAAGCAAAACAGGGATGAGTTTCCTAAGGCTTTGGAAACTAAGTCTAAGGGAATTCTTGATTTGGTTCATACGGACATTTGTGGACCAATGCAGACACCGTCTTTGGATGGCAGCATATATCTACTAACATTCACAGACGACTACTCACACATGTTGTGGGTGTATTTTTTAAGAGTAAATTCGGAGGCGTTTGCAACTTTTAGAAAATTCAAGACGCTTGTTGAAACACAAATAGAAAAGAAGTTGAAGAAATTGAGATCAGATAGAGGTATGTATTTAACTCGATTGAGTTTATGAAATTTTTGGAGGACAATGGTATACAAAGGCAGCTAACAGTGGCCTATTCTCCTCAACAAAACGGAGTTGCTGAGAGGAGAAATAGGACACTGTTAGAGATGGCTAGGAGCATGATTAAAGACAAGGAGATACCTAATAATTTTTGGGCAGAAGCTGTGTTCACAGCCTGTTACCTCCAAAACAGGCTGCCGACACGAGCATTGGAGAATAAGATCCCGCTAGAGGTTTGGAGTGGTCATAAACCATCAATGGGCCATTTGAAGGTTTTTGGGAGTTTGTGTCATGTACTTGTGCCAGTACAACACAAGAAGAAATTGGACGATAAATCAGAAAAGAGATATCGTTGGATACAATAGTATGAGTAAAGGGTTCAGAATTTTTAAACTGAGTTTGGGAAAGGTTGAGGTGGCAAGAGACGTTGTATTTGAGGAAGATAAGGGTTGGAATTGGGAGACACAGACAGAAATTAACATGTTGTCAGTGACTGCCCAATACGTCCCAGATTTTTTACACTCCGGTACAGAATAGTCCAGGAGGGAGTGGAAGACAAAATTCCCCTCCATTGTCTCCTGTACCATTCAACCTAAGTGACACTAGAGGAGAAAGCAACAGCTCATCTAGAAAGGTACATAGAATGAAGAGATTGAGCGAGTTGTATGAAAAAATAGAAAATGAAGACGAGGAATCGAATAATGTGTATGAAGGCTTACTTATCAGTGGAAGAATCAGCTTCGTTTGAAGAAGTTGTGGTTGATAAAGAATGGAGAGATGCTATGGATGAGGAGATGGAAATGATCAGCAAGAACAATAATTAGGAACTTGCTGATGTTCCAAAGAAGCAGAAGGTAGTTAGCGTTAAATGGATTTACAAAGTAAAACGGATGAAAATGGGAAAATTTGAGGTTGAAAGCTAGGTTGGTGGCGAGAGGGTTTACTCAAACTCAAGGAATGGGGAAACGTTTGCTCCAATATCTAGACACGACACAATCAGATTTTCTGATAGCAATTATAGCACAAAAGGAGTGGAATCTATATCAAATGGATGTGAAGTCCGCATTCTTGAATGGGGAAATCACGGAGGAGGTATACATTGAACAACCCTCAGGTTATATGATAGAGGGAGCTAAGAATAAAGTTTTAAGATTGAAGAAGACGTTGTATGGGCTTAAACAAGCACCGAGGGCTTGGTACAGCCGAATTGATTCTTTCTTCAATGAAGAAGGATTCAAACGGAGTGATTGCGATGCTGCGATGTATTTGCAGATCACAGGAAAAGGAATTGTCATAATTTGTTTATAAGTCGATGATATCATCATCACGGGAAGTGATGAGAATCTGAATAAAACATTTTAACGACATATTGGGAAGAACATTTGAGATGAGCAATTTGGGAAGATTGAATTATTTTTTAGGCTTCAAAATTCAGTATGTTCGAGAAGAGATTTTTCTTGGGCAAGCCAAGTACGCTCAGAAGTTGCTGAAAAAGTATGGGACAGAAACCTATTGCCCGACGCTACTAAGTATAGAAGCATGGTCGGAGAACTTCTATACTTAGCAGCAACGAGACCGGATTTAGCGTTTGCAGCCTCCTATTTATCTAGGAGAAACGCTAATCCAACACAAAGGAGTTTTAACTAAGTGAAAAGAGTCTTAAGGTACGTGAGTGGTACTTATTATCATGGATTATTATTTGAGACGGTTAAGAACCCATAACTTGTTGGTTATTTGGATTCTGATCTAGCCGGAAGTAAAGACGACACTAGAAGCACAACTGGCTATTGTTTTACATTTGGTTCAGCAATTTTCAGTTGGGGCACACAAAAGCAAGAGACGATTGCTCAGTCTAGTGCCGAGGTTGAGTATACCTCCCTATCCACAACCACAAACCATGCGGTGTGGTTGCAGAGGTTATTCGATAAACTACGGTTCGAAATCGATGGAGGTCATATACACTGTGATAACACAACGGCTATTGCGATTGGCCGCAACCCGATTGACCACAAGAGGACTAAACCACTACAAAAAACGCGCTATTTCCAACGGACGGGGCAACGGATCCGTCTGTTGGAAGAAAATAGCAACGGATTGTAACGGATATGTTAATGCTTTCAACGGGAGCATATCCGTTGCAATCCGTTACAAATTCCAACGGATTGCAACGGAATACTGCCGTTGCCAAATCCGTTACAAATCCATTGACAATTTGCGACGGATTGTAACGGATACGTTCCGTTGGCCGTGTCCATTGAAAGACCGTTAGAATCTGTAGAAAAATATTCTGACGTTCATCCGTTGACAATTGTAACGGTAATCTGTTACCATGTGTAACGGATGACCGTTGATATTGGTAATTTTGAGGTTCACCCGTCGAAATAAATTCTTGAGATCCTGCAACGGGCATCCGTTACAAATGCCAACGGATATCCGTTGGAATTTTAACTATATATGGGAACCAAAGGTTATATCAAACAAACCACAAATATATCGGAACCAAAGGTTATATCAAACAAACCACCAATATCAAGTATCTTTTGTCTTCATGGTTGAATCTAAAACAATTTTGATAAACTTTCTTACCGGTGGTGAGGAAGTTTATTAGGATTGTTTTGGATTCGATTATGGAGATAAAGATACTAGTTTTGGTGACGGAGGTAGCTGTCGGATAGGATTCTATGTTAAAGTTATTTTTTTATGCAAATTATTATTGTTATCCTATATTAATTATGTAATTGCAAAGAGATATAAATGAAATTTTAGACTCTATATTTTGGTTTTTGCGTACTGATTGAGTTCGATATGAAATCAGTTCCACTTACATCATCAATATCATAATTACCAAAACTTAAACTATTGTAATATGCAAAAATAACGAATTATAACGAATTTGCAAGCATTTACAATGGGGAAGGATATTGTCCGTGGCCATTTATGTTCAAAAGTAAATGTTATCCGTTAAAGATCCGTTAGAAACCGGGGAAAAGCGTTCCAACGGGCATCCGTTGAAATTGTTAACGGACTGCCGTTAGAAAGAGCAATGGATGGCCGTTGATATTTTAAATTTCGAGGTTCACAGGTCGAAATAAGTACACATGAATTTGCAACGGGCGTCCGTTGCCATATCCAACGGATGTCCGTTGGAACATTAGCTATTTAGATCTTACCAACAAGTGCGTCAAACCATCAATAATAAAAACATTTTCGAAAAAATGTCGTCGTCTTCAAATCGGAATATATAGATCAAGGGAGTGGATGTATAGAAGAAAAGATCCTGTAACCGAAGAGATTACGCAAGAATTCTTACACGGATTAGAGCAATCCATGAGTTTTGCATCGATGCAGCCTTTGTGTCAAGAACGTGGGACATTGTTATGTCCATGCAAAAGATGCAAAAACATGAAGTATCGAAGTCAAGAAATTGTTTGAGATAGTGTGCAAGATGCACAAGTACAACGAAATGAAGAAGTTATTTATGAAGAATCAACGACCAATCCATATGTGGAAATGGTATCAGATGTTTTTCCTGGAATTGTTAATGAACAAACGCATGAAGAGATGCCGAACATCGATGCACGTCGATTCTTCAACCTATTAGATTCGGCGAAACAACCTATATATGAAAATTGCATGTTGTTTTGGGAAAATGATAAAGACTTGTTGGAATGCAAGTTTTGCGGTGCAAGCAGATTTCGGCCTAAAAAACCATCTTCACGGAAATACGTACCATACAAGAAAATGTTTTATATGCTTGCAGCAAACAGGTTGAGAAGGTTATATGAATAAAAAAAACCGGTGCAGCAATGAGATGGCACGCAGAACACTCCACGACCGAAGGTGTAATGCAACATCCATCGGATGGTCAGGCTTGGAAAGATTTCAAGTATGATCCCTTCATCATAATAGATCAAGCAGATCAAGTATGTTACGTGCAATATCCAACAACATTGAAACGTCGAAGAGAGGAGTGGTGGTCCGTAGTAAAGATC